>OX638123.1:3865400-4172400 GCA_951804975.1 Anthophora plumipes | reverse complement strand
CTCCACAGTACGTTTGACATGCAGAACCGGAGATATCTTGGTTTCGGTCGGGTTTCAAGCTGAGATATGCATTTTCTACGATAATCTTGGTGAAACATCTGTCCGAAGTATGCAGAAACATCGAGAGCGCTCTTTTCGAGCCATTTAATGCGAGAAACTCGTTTTCTGGGGTTTTCACCACTCCACAGTTCGTTGGATATGCAGAACCGGAGATATCTTGATTTTCGTGGGGTTTCGAGATGAGATATGCATTTCCTGCGATAATCTTGGTGAGACTTCTGTCCGAAGTATGCTGAATCATCGAGATCGCTCTTCTCGAGCTATTTAATGCGAGAAACACGTTCTCTGGTTGTTTTCACCACTCCACAGTGCGTTTGATATGCAGAAAAGGCGATATCTTGATTTTGGTGGTGTTTCCAGCTGAGATATGCATTTTCAACGATAATCCTGGTGACATTTCTGTCCGAAGTATGCAGAATCATCGAGATCGCGCAATTCGAGCTATTTAATGCGACAAACACGTTATCTGGTGTTTTCAGCACTCCACAGTGCGTTTGATATGCAGAACCAGCGATATCTTGGTTTTCGTGGGGTTTCAAGCTGAGATATGCATTTTTTACGATAATCTTGGTGAGACTTCTGTCCGAAGAATGCTTAATTATCGAGACCGCTCGTTTCGAGCTATTCAATGCGAGAAACACGTTCTCTGGTTGTTTTCACCACTCCACAGTGCGTTTGATATGCAGAACAGGCGATATCTTGGTTTTCGTGGGGTTTCAAGATGAGATATGCATTTTCTGCGATAATCTTGTTGAGATTTCTGTCCGAAGTATGCAGAATCATCGAGATCGCGCAATTCGAGCTATTTAATGCGACAAACACGTTATCTGGTGTTTTCAGCACTCCACAGTGCGTTTGATATGCAGAACCAGCGATATCTTGGTTTTCGTGGGGTTTCAAGCTGAGATATGCATTTTTTACGATAATCTTGGTGAGACTTCTGTCCGAAGAATGCTTAATTATCGAGACCGCTCGTTTCGTGCTATTCAATGCGAGAAACACGTTATCTGGTGTTTTCACCACTCCACAGTGCGTGTGATATGCAAAACCGGCGATATCTTGGTTTTCGTGGGGTTTCAAGCTGAGATATGCATTTTCTGCGATAATCTTGGTGAGACTTCTGTCCGAAGTATGCTAAATCATCGAGATCGCTCTTTTCGAGCTAGTTAATTCGAGAAACACTATATCTGGTGTTTTCACCACTCCACAGTGCGTTTGATATGCAGAACAGTAGATATCTTGGTTTTCGTGGGGTTTCAAGCTGTGATATGCATTTTCTACGATAAGCTTGGTGAAACCTCTGTCCGAAGTATGCAGAAACATCGAGAGCGCTCTTTTCGAGCTATTTAATGCGAGAAACACGATATCTGGTGTTTTCACCACTCCACAGTGCGTTTGATATGCAGAACAGTAGATATCTTGGTTTTCGTGGGGTTTCAAGCTGAGATATGCATTTTCTACGATAATCTTGGTGAATCATCTGTGCGAAGTATGCAGAAACATCGAGAGCGCTCTTTTCGAGCTATTTAATGCGAGAAACTCGTTTTCTGGGGTTTTCACCTCTCCACAGTTCGTTGGATATGCAGAACCGGAGATATCTTGGTTTTCGTGGGGTTTCAAGCTGAGATATGCATTTCCTGCGATAATCTTGGTGAGACTCCTGTCCGAAATATGCTGAATCATCGAGATCGCTCTTTTCGAGCTATTTAATGCGAGAAACACGTTCTCTGGTTGTTTTCACCACTCCACAGTGCGTTTGATATGCAGAACAGGCGATATCTTGATTTTCGTGGTGGTTCCAGCTGAGATATGCATTTTCTGCGATAATCTTGGTGGGTCTTTTGTCAGAAGTATGCAGAATCATCGAGATCGCTCTTTTCGAGCTACTTAATGCACGAAACACGTATTCTGGTGTTTTCACCACTCCACAGTACGTTTGACATGCAGAACCGGAGATATCTTGGTTTCGGTCGGGTTTCAAGCTGAGATATGCATTTTCTACGATAATCTTGGTGAAACATCTGTCCGAAGTATGCAGAAACATCGAGAGCGCTCTTTTCGAGCCATTTAATGCGAGAAACTCGTTTTCTGGGGTTTTCACCACTCCACAGTTCGTTGGATATGCAGAACCGGAGATATCTTGATTTTCGTGGGGTTTCGAGATGAGATATGCATTTCCTGCGATAATCTTGGTGAGACTTCTGTCCGAAGTATGCTGAATCATCGAGATCGCTCTTCTCGAGCTATTTAATGCGAGAAACACGTTCTCTGGTTGTTTTCACCACTCCACAGTGCGTTTGATATGCAGAAAAGGCGATATCTTGATTTTGGTGGTGTTTCCAGCTGAGATATGCATTTTCAACGATAATCCTGGTGAGACTTCTGTCAGAAGTATGCAGGATCTTCGAGAACGCTCTTTTCGAGCTATTTAATGCGAGAAACACGTAATCTGGTGTTTTCACCACTCCACAGTGCGTATGATATGCAGAACCGGCGATATTTTGGTTTTCGTGGGGTTTCAAGGTGAGATATGCATTTTCTGCGATAATCTTGGTGAGACTTCTGTCCGAAGTATGCTGTAACATCGAGATCGCTCTTTTCGTGCTAGTTAATGCGAGAAAAACCTTATCCGGTGTTTTCACCACTCCACAGTGCGTTTGATATGCAGAACAGGCGATATCTTGGTTTTCGTGGGGTTTCAAGCTGAGATATGCATTTTCCGCGGTAATCTTGGTGAGACTTCTGTCCGAAGTATGCTGAATCATCGAGAACGCTCTTTTCGAGCTAGTTAGTGCGAGAAACACGATATCTGGTGTTTTCACCACTCCACAGTTCGTTGGATATGCAGAACAGTAGATATCTTGGTTTTCGTGGGGTTTCAAGCTGAGATATGCATTTTTGAAGATAATCTTGGTGAGACTTCTGTCCGAAGTATAAAGAATTATCGAGATCGCTCTATTCGAGCTATTTAATGCGAGAAACATGTTTTCAGGGGGTTTTCACCACTCCACAGTGCGTTTGACATGCAGATCCATCGATATCTTGGTTTTCGTGGGGTTTCAAGCTGAGATATGCATTTTCTGCGATAATATTGGTGAGACTTCAGTCAGAAGTATGCAGCATCATCTAGATCGCTCTTTTCGAGCTACTTAATGCACGAAACATGTTTTCTGGTGTTTTCACCACTCCACAGTACGGTTGACATGCAGAACCGGAGATATCTTGGTTTCGGTCGGGTTTCAAGCTGAGATATGCATTTGTTACGATAATCTTGGTGAGATTTCTGTCCGAAGTATGCAGAATCATCGAGATCGCGCAATTCGAGCTATTTAATGCGACAAACACGTTATCTGGTGTTTTCAGCACTCCACAGTGCGTTTGATATGCAGAACCAGCGATATCTTGGTTTTCGTGGGGTTTCAAGCTGAGATATGCATTTTTTACGATAATCTTGGTGAGACTTCTGTCCGAAGAATGCTTAATTATCGAGACCGCTCGTTTCGAGCTATTCAATGCGAGAAACACGTTATCTGGTGTTTTCACCACTCCACAGTGCGTGTGATATGCAAAACCGGCGATATCTTGGTTTTCGTGGGGTTTCAAGCTGAGATATGCATTTTCTGCGATAATCTTGGTGAGACTTCTGTCCGAAGTATGCTAAATCATCGAGATCGCTCTTTTCGAGCTAGTTAATTCGAGAAACACGTTATCTGGTGTCTTCACCACTTCACAATGCGTTTGATATGCAGTACCAGCGATATCTTGGATTTCGTGGGGTTTCAAGCTGAGATATGCAGTTTTTACGATAATCTTGGTGAGACTTCTGTCCGAAGTATGCAGAATCATCGAGATCGCTCTATTCGAGCTATTTAATGCGAGAAACACGTTCTCTGGTTGTTTTCACCACTCCACAGTGCGTTTGATATGCAGAACCGGCAACATCTTGATTTTCGTGAGGTTTCGAGCAAAGATATACATTTTCTGCGATAATATTGGTGAGACTTCAGTCAGAAGTATGCAGAATCATCTAGATCGCTCTTTTCGAGCTACTTAATGTGCGAAACACGTTTTCTGGTGTTTTCACCACTCTACGGTACGTTTGATGTGCAGAACCGGAGATGACTCGGTTTTCGTCGGGTTTCAAGATGAGATATGCATTTTCTACGATAATCTTGGTGAGACTTCTGTCAGAAGTATGCAGGATCTTCGAGAACGCTCTTTTCGAGCTATTTAATGCGACAAACACGTTATCTGGAGTTTTCACCTCTCCACAGTGCGTATGATATGCAGAACCGGCGATATCTTGGTTTTCGTGGGGTTTCAAGCTGAGATATGCAGTTTTTACGATAATCTTGGTGAGACTTCTGTTAGAAGTATGCAGAATCATCGAGATCGCGCTTTTCGAGCCATTTAATGCGAGAAACACGATATCTGGTGTTTTCACCACGCCACAGTGCGTTTGATATGCAGAACCGGAGATATCTTGGTTTCGGTAGGGTTTCAAGCTGAGAAATGCTTTTTCTACGATAATCTTGGTGAAACATCTGTCCGAAGTATGCAGAAACATCGAGAGCGCTCTTTTCGAGCTATTTAATGCGAGAAACTCGTTTTCTGGGGTTTTCACCACTCCACAGTTCGTTGGATATGCAGAACCGGAGATATCTTGGTTTTCGTGGGGTTTCAAGATGAGATATGCATTTCCTGCGATAATCTTGGTGAGACTTCTGTCCGAAGTATGCTGAATCATCGAGATCGCTCTTCTCGAGCTACGTAATGCGCGAAACACGTTTTCTGGTGTTTTCACCACTCCACAGTGCGTATGAATTGCAGAACCGGCGATATCTTGATTTTCGTGGTGGTTCCAGCTGTGATATGCATTTTCTGCGATAATCTTGGTGGGTCTTTTGTCAGAAGTATGCAGAATCAACTAGATCGCTCTTTTCGAGCTACTTAATGCACGAAATACGTATTCTGGTGTTTTCACCACTCCACAGTACGTTTGACATGCAGAACCGGAGATATCTTGGTTTCGGTCGGGTTTCAAGCTGAGATATGCATTTTCTACGATAATCTTGGTGAAACATCTGTCCGAAGTATGCAGAAACATCGAGAGCGCTCTTTTCGAGCTATTTAATGCGAGAAACCCGTTTTCTGGGGTTTTCACCACTCCACAGTTCGTTGGATATGCAGAACCGGAGATATCTTGGTTTTCGTGGGGTTTCAAGATGAGATATGCATTTCCTGCGATAATCTTGGTGAGACTTCTGTCCGAAGTATGCTGAATCATCGAGATCGCTCTTCTCGAGCTATTTAATGCGAGAAACACGTAATCTGGTGTTTTCACCACTCCACAGAGCGTATGATATGCAGAACCGGCGATATTTTGGTTTTCGTGGGGTTTCAAGGTGAGATATGCATTTTCTGCGATAATCTTGGTGAGACTTCTGTCCGAAGTATGCTGAAACATCGAGATCGCTCTTTTCGTGCTAGTTAATGCGAGAAAAACCTTATCCGGTGTTTTCACCACTCCACAGTGCGTTTGATATGCAGAACATGCGATATCTTGGTTTTCGTGGGGTTTCAAGCTGAGATATGCATTTTCCGCGATAATCTTGGTGAGACTTCTGTCCGAAGTATGCTGAATCATCGAGATCGCTCTTTTCGAGCTATTTAATGCGAGAAACACGTTCTCTGGTTGTTTTCACCACTCCACAGTGCGTTTGATATGCAGAACAGGCGATATCTTGATTTTCGTGGTGGTTCCAGCTGAGATATGCATTTTCTGCGATAATCTTGGTGGGTCTTTTGTCAGAAGTATGCAGAATCAACTAGATCGCTCTTTTCGAGCTACTTAATGCACGAAACACGTATTCTGGTGTTTTCACCACTCCACAGTACGTTTGACATGCAGAACCGGAGATATCTTGGTTTCGGTCGGGTTTCAAGCTGAGATATGCATTTTCTACGATAATCTTGGTGAAACATCTGTCCGAAGTATGCAGAAACATCGAGAGCGCTCTTTTCGAGCCATTTAATGCGAGAAACTCGTTTTCTGGGGTTTTCACCTCTCCACAGTTCGTTGGATATACAGAACCGGAGATATCTTGGTTTTCGTGGGGTTTCAAGCTGAGATATGCATTTCCTGCGATAATCTTGGTGAGACTCCTGTCCGAAATATGCTGAATCATCGAGATCGCTCTTTTCGAGCTATTTAATGCGAGAAACACGTTCTCTGGTTGTTTTCACCACTCCACAGTGCGTTTGATATGCAGAACAGGCGATATCTTGATTTTCGTGGTGGTTCCAGCTGAGATATGCATTTTCTGCGATAATCTTGGTGGGTCTTTTGTCAGAAGTATGCAGAATCAACTAGATCGCTCTTTTCGAGCTACTTAATGCACGAAACACGTATTCTGGTGTTTTCACCACTCCACAGTACGTTTGACATGCAGAACCTGAGATATCTTGGTTTCGGTCGGGTTTCAAGCTGAGATATGCATTTTCTACGATAATCTTGGTGAAACATCTGTCCGAAGTATGCAGAAACATCGAGAGCGCTCTTTTCGAGCCATTTAATGCGAGAAACTCGTTTTCTGGGGTTTTCACCACTCCACAGTTCGTTGGATATGCAGAACCGGAGATATCTTGGTTTTCGTGGGGTTTCAAGATGAGATATGCATTTCCTGCGATAATCTTGGTGAGACTTCTGTCCGAAGTATGCTGAATCATCGAGATCGCTCTTCTCGAGCTATTTAATGCGAGAAACACGTTCTCTGGTTGTTTTCACCACTCCACAGTGCGTTTGATATGCAGAACAGGCGATATCTTGATTTTCGTGGTGTTTCCAGCTGAGATATGCATTTTCTACGATAATCCTGGTGAGACTTCTGTCAGAAGTATGCAGGATCTCCGAGAACGCTCTTTTCGAGCTATTTAATGCGAGAAACACGTAATCTGGTGTTTTCACCACTCCACAGTGCGTATGATATGCAGAACCGGCGATATTTTGGTTTTCGTGGGGTTTCAAGGTGAGATATGCATTTTCTGCGATAATCTTGGTGAGACTTCTGTCCGAAGTATGCTGAAACTTCGAGATCGCTCTTTTCGTGCTAGTTAATGCGAGAAAAACCTTATCCGGTGTTTTCACCACTCCACAGTGCGTTTGATATGCAGAACAGGCGATATCTTGGTTTTCGTGGGGTTTCAAGCTGAGATATGCATTTTCCGCGATAATCTTGGTGAGACTTCTGTCCGAAGTATGCAGAATCATCGAGATCGCTCGTTTCGAGCTACTTAATTCGAGAAACACGTTATCTGGTGTTTTCACCACTCCACAGTGCGTTGGATATGCAGAACCGGCGATATTTTGGTTTTCGTCGGGTTTCAAGCTGTGATATGCATTTTCTACGATAAGCTTGGTGAAGCATCTGTCCGAAGTATGCAGAAACATCGAGAGCGCTCTTTTCGAGCTATTTAATGCGAGAAACACGATATCTGGTGTTTTCACCACTCCACAGTGCGTTTGATATGCAGAACAGTAGATATCTTGGTTTTCGTGGGGTTTCAAGCTGAGATATGCATTTTCTACGATAATCTTGGTGAAACGTCTGTCCGAAGTATGCAGAAACGTCGAGATCGCTCTTTTCGTGCTAGTTAATTCGAGAAACACGTTATCTGGTGTCTTCACCACTTCACAATGCGTTTGATATGCAGTACCAGCGATATCTTGGATTTCGTGGGGTTTCAAGCTGAGATATGCAGTTTTTACGATAATCTTGGTGAGACTTCTGTCCGAAGTATGCAGAATCATCGAGATCGCTCTATTCGAGCTATTTAATGCGAGAAACACGTTCTCTGGTTGTTTTCACCACTCCACAGTGCGTTTGATATACAGAACCGGCAACATCTTGATTTTCGTGAGGTTTCGAGCTAAGATATACATTTTCTGCGATAATATTGGTGAGACTTCAGTCAGAAGTATGCAGAATCATCTAGATCGCTCTTTTCGAGCTACTTAATGCACGAAACACGTTTTCTGGTGTTTTCACCACTCCACAGTACGTTTGACATGCAGAACCGGAGATATCTTGGTTTCGGTCGGGTTTCATGCTGAGATATGCATTATCTACGATATTCCAGGTGAGACTTCAGTCAGAAGTATGCAGAATCTTCGAGAACGCCCTTTTCGAGCTACTTAATGTGCGAAACACATTTTCTGGTGTTTTCACCACTCTACGGTACGTTTGATGTGCAGAACCGGAGATGACTCGGTTTTCGTCGGGTTTCAAGATGAGATATGCATTTTCTACGATAATCTTGGTGAGACTTCTGTCAGAAGTATGCAGGATCTTCGAGAACGCTCTTTTCGAGCTATTTAATGCGACAAACACGTTATCTGGAGTTTTCACCACTCCACAGTGCGTATGATATGCAGAACCGGCGATATCTTGGTTTTCGTGGGGTTTCAAGCTGAGATATGCAGTTTTTACGATAATCTTGGTGAGACTTCTGTTAGAAGTATGCAGAATCATCGAGATCGCGCTTTTCGAGCTATTTAATGCGAGAAACACGATATCTGGTGTTTTCACCACTCCACAGTGCGTTTGATATGCAGAACAGTAGATATCTTGGTTTTCGTGGGGTTTCAAGCTGAGATATGCATTTTCTACGATAATCCTGGTGAGACTTCTGTCAGAAGTATGCAGAATCTTCGAGAACGCTCTGTTCGAGCTACGTAATGCGCGAAACACGTTTTCTGGTGTTTTCACCACTCCACGGTACGTTTGATTTGCAGAACCGGAGATAACTCGGTTTTCGTCGGGTTTCAAGCTGAGATATGCATTTTCTACGATAATCTTGGTGAGACTTCTGTTAGAAGTATGCAGGATCTTCGAGAACGCTCTTTTCGAGCTAGTTCATGCGAGAAAAACCTTATCCGGTGTTTTCACCACTCCACAGTGCGTTTGATATGCAAAACGGGCGATATCTTGGTTTTCGTGGGGTTTCAAGCTGAGATATGCATTGTCTGCGATAATCTTGGTGAGACTTCTGTTAGAAGTATGCAGAATCATCGAGATCGCACTTTTCGAGCTATTTAATGCGAGAAACACGTTATCTGGTGTTTTCACCACTCCACAGTTGGTTTGATATGCAGAACCGGCGATATTTTGGTTTTCGTCGGGTTTCAAGCTGAGATATGCATTATCTACGATAATCTTGGTGAAACATCTGTCCGAAGTCTGCAGAAACATCGAGAGCGCTCTTTTCGAGCTATTTAATGCGAGAAACTCGTTTTCTGGGGTTTTCACCTCTCCACAGTTCGTTGGATATGCAGAACCGGAGATATCTTCGTTTTCGTGGGGTTTCAAGCTGAGATATGCATTTTCTGCGATAATCTTGGTGAGACTCCTGTCCGAAATATGCTGAATCATCGAGATCGCTCTTTTCGAGCTATTTAATGCGAGAAACACGTTCTCTGGTTGTTTTCACCACTCCACAGTGAGTTTGATATGCAGAACAGGCGATGTCTTGATTTTCGTGGTGGTTCCAGCTGAGATATGCATTTTCTTGGTGGGTCTTTTGTCAGAAGTATGCAGAATCAACTAGATCGCTGTTTTCGAACTACTTAATGCACGAAACACGTATTCTGGTGTTTTCACCACTCCACAGTACGTTTGACATGCAGAACCGGAGATATCTTGGTTTCGGTAGGGATTCAAGCTGAGAAATGCTTTTTCTACGATAATCTTGGTGAAACATCTGTCCGAAGTATGCAGAAACATCGAGAGCGCTCTTTTCGAGCTATTTAATGCGAGAAACTCGTTTTCTGGGGTTTTCACCACTCCACAGTTCGTTGGATATGCAGAACCGGAGATACCTTGGATTTCGTGGGGTTTCAAGATGAGATATGCATTTTCTACGATAATCCTGGTGAGACTTCTGTCAGAAGTATGCAGAATCTTCGAGAACGCTCTGTTCGAGCTACGTAATGCGCGAAACACGTTTTCTGGTGTTTTCACCACTCCACAGTGCGTATGAATTGCAGAACCGGCGATATCTTGATTTTCGTGGTGGTTCCAGCTGTGATATGCATTTTCTGCGATAATCTTGGTGGGTCTTTTGTCAGAAGTATGCAGAATCAACTAGATCGCTCTTTTCGAGCTACTTAATGCACGAAATACGTATTCTGGTGTTTTCACCACTCCACAGTACGTTTGACATGCAGAACCGGAGATATCTTGGTTTCGGTCGGGTTTCAAGCTGAGATATGCATTTTCTACGATAATCTTGGTGAAACATCTGTCCGAAGTATGCAGAAACATCGAGAGCGCTCTTTTCGAGCTATTTAATGCGAGAAACTCGTTTTCTGGGGTTTTCACCACTCCACAGTTCGTTGGATATGCAGAACCGGAGATATCTTGGTTTTCGTGGGGTTTCAAGATGAGATATGCATTTCCTGCGATAATCTTGGTGAGACTTCTGTCCGAAGTATGCTGAATCATCGAGATCGCTCTTCTCGAGCTATTTAATGCGAGAAACACGTAATCTGGTGTTTTCACCACTCCACAGAGCGTATGATATGCAGAACCGGCGATATTTTGGTTTTCGTGGGGTTTCAAGGTGAGATATGCATTTTCTGCGATAATCTTGGTGAGACTTCTGTCCGAAGTATGCTGAAACATCGAGATCGCTCTTTTCGTGCTAGTTAATGCGAGAAAAACCTTATCCGGTGTTTTCACCACTCCACAGTGCGTTTGATATGCAGAACATGCGATATCTTGGTTTTCGTGGGGTTTCAAGCTGAGATATGCATTTTCCGCGATAATCTTGGTGAGACTTCTGTCCGAAGTATGCTGAATCATCGAGATCGCTCTTTTCGAGCTATTTAATGCGAGAAACACGTTCTCTGGTTGTTTTCACCACTCCACAGTGCGTTTGATATGCAGAACAGGCGATATCTTGATTTTCGTGGTGGTTCCAGCTGAGATATGCATTTTCTGCGATAATCTTGGTGGGTCTTTTGTCAGAAGTATGCAGAATCAACTAGATCGCTCTTTTCGAGCTACTTAATGCACGAAACACGTATTCTGGTGTTTTCACCACTCCACAGTACGTTTGACATGCAGAACCGGAGATATCTTGGTTTCGGTCGGGTTTCAAGCTGAGATATGCATTTTCTACGATAATCTTGGTGAAACATCTGTCCGAAGTATGCAGAAACATCGAGAGCGCTCTTTTCGAGCCATTTAATGCGAGAAACTCGTTTTCTGGGGTTTTCACCTCTCCACAGTTCGTTGGATATACAGAACCGGAGATATCTTGGTTTTCGTGGGGTTTCAAGCTGAGATATGCATTTCCTGCGATAATCTTGGTGAGACTCCTGTCCGAAATATGCTGAATCATCGAGATCGCTCTTTTCGAGCTATTTAATGCGAGAAACACGTTCTCTGGTTGTTTTCACCACTCCACAGTGCGTTTGATATGCAGAACAGGCGATATCTTGATTTTCGTGGTGGTTCCAGCTGAGATATGCATTTTCTGCGATAATCTTGGTGGGTCTTTTGTGAGAAGTATGCAGAATCAACTAGATCGCTCTTTTCGAGCTACTTAATGCACGAAACACGTATTCTGGTGTTTTCACCACTCCACAGTACGTTTGACATGCAGAACCGGAGATATCTTGGTTTCGGTCGGGTTTCAAGCTGAGATATGCATTTTCTACGATAATCTTGGTGAAACATCTGTCCGAAGTATGCAGAAACATCGAGAGCGCTCTTTTCGAGCCATTTAATGCGAGAAACTCGTTTTCTGGGGTTTTCACCACTCCACAGTTCGTTGGATATGCAGAACCGGAGATATCTTGGTTTTCGTGGGGTTTCAAGATGAGATATGCATTTCCTGCGATAATCTTGGTGAGACTTCTGTCCGAAGTATGCTGAATCATCGAGATCGCTCTTCTCGAGCTATTTAATGCGAGAAACACGTTCTCTGGTTGTTTTCACCACTCCACAGTGCGTTTGATATGCAGAACAGGCGATATCTTGATTTTCGTGGTGTTTCCAGCTGAGATATGCATTTTCTACGATAATCCTGGTGAGACTTCTGTCAGAAGTATGCAGGATCTCCGAGAACGTTCTTTTCGAGCTATTTAATGCGAGAAACACGTAATCTGGTGTTTTCACCACTCCACAGTGCGTATGATATGCAGAACCGGCGATATTTTGGTTTTCGTGGGGTTTCAAGGTGAGATATGCATTTTCTGCGATAATCTTGGTGAGACTTCTGTCCGAAGTATGCTGAAACATCGAGATCGCTCTTTTCGTGCTAGTTAATGCGAGAAAAACCTTATCCGGTGTTTTCACCACTCCACAGTGCGTTTGATATGCAGAACAGGCGATATCTTGGTTTTCGTGGGGTTTCAAGCTGAGATATGCATTTTCCGCGATAATCTTGGTGAGACTTCTGTCCGAAGTATGCGGAATCATCGAGATCGCTCGTTTCGAGCTACTTAATGCGAGAAACACGTTATCTGGTGTTTTCACCACTCCACAGTGCGTTGGATATGCAGAACCGGCGATATTTTGGTTTTCGTCGGGTTTCAAGCTGTGATATGCATTTTCTACGATAAGCTTGGTGAAGCATCTGTCCGAAGTATGCAGAAACATCGAGAGCGCTCTTTTCGAGCTATTTAATGCGAGAAACACGATATCTGGTGTTTTCACCACTCCACAGTGCGTTTGATATGCAGAACAGTAGATATCTTGGTTTTCGTGGGGTTTCAAGCTGAGATATGCATTTTCTACGGTAATCTTGGTGAAACGTCTGTCCGAAGTATGCAGAAACGTCGAGATCGCTCTTTTCGTGCTAGTTAATGCGAGAAAAACCTTATCCGGTGTTTTCACCACTCCACAGTGCGTTTGATATGCAGAACAGGCGATATCTTGGTTTTCGTGGGGTTTCAAGCTGAGATATGCATTTCCTGCGATAAGCTTGGTGAGACTCCTGTCCGAAATATGCTGAATCATCGAGATCGCTCTTTTCGAGCTATTTAATGCGAGAAACACGTTCTCTGGTTGTTTTCACCACTCCACAGTGCGTTTGATATGCAGAACAGGCGATATCTTGATTTTCGTGGTGGTTCCAGCTGAGATATGCATTTTCTGCGATAATCTTGGTGGGTCTTTTGTCAGAAGTATGCAGAATCAACTAGATCGCTCTTTTCGAGCTACTTAATGCACGAAACACGTATTCTGGTGTTTTCACCACTCCACAGTACGTTTGACATGCAGAACCGGAGATATCTTGGTTTCGGTCGGGTTTCAAGCTGAGATATGCATTTTCTACGATAATCTTGGTGAAACATCTGTCCGAAGTATGCAGAAACATCGAGAGCGCTCTTTTCGACCCATTTAATGCGAGAAACTCGTTTTCTGGGGTTTTCACCACTCCACAGTTCGTTGGATATGCAGAACCGGAGATAACTTGGTTTTCGTGGGGTTTCAAGATGAGATATGCATTTTCTGCGATAATCTTGTTGAGACTTCTGTCCGAAGTATGCAGAATCATCGAGATCGCTCGTTTCGAGCTACTTAATGCGAGAAACACGTTATCTGGTGTTTTCACCACTCCACAGTGCGTTGGATGTGCAGAACCGGCGATATTTTGGTTTTCGTCGGGTTTCAAGCTGTGATATGCATTTTCTACGATAAGCTTGGTGAAGCATCTGTCCGAAGTATGCAGAAACATCGAGAGCGCTCTTTTCGAGCAATTTAATGCGAGAAACACGATATCTGGTGTTTTCACCACTCCACAGTGCGTTTGATATGCAGAACAGTAGATATCTTGGTTTTCGTGGGGTTTCAAGCAGAGATATGCATTTTCTACGATAATCTTGGTGAAACGTCTGTCCGAAGTATGCAGAAACGTCGAGAGCACTCTTTTCGAGCTATTTAATGCGAGAAACTCGTTTTCTGGGGTTTTCACCTCTCCACAGTTCGTTGGATATGCAGAACCGGAGATATCTTGGTTTTCGTGGGGTTTCAAGCTGAGATATGCATTTCCTGCGATAATCTTGGTGAGACTCCTGTCCGAAATATGCTGAATCATCGAGATCGCTCTTTTCGAGCTATTTATTGCGAGAAACACGTTCTCTGGTTGTTTTCACCACTCCACAGTGCGTTTGATATGCAGAACAGGCGATATCTTGATTTTCGTGGTGGTTCCAGCTGAGATATGCATTTTCTGCGATAATCTTGGTGAGTCTTCTGTCCGAAGTATGCTGAAACATCGAGATCGCTCTTTTCGAGCTAGTTCATGCGAGAAAAACCTTATCCGGTGTTTTCACCACTCCACAGTGCGTTTGATATGCGGAACAGTAGATATCTTGGTTTTCGTGGGGTTTCAAGCTGAGATATGCATTTTCTGCGATAATATTGGTGAAACTTCAGTCAGAAGTATGCAGAATCATCGAGATCGCTCTTTTCGAGCTATTTAATGCGAGAAACACGTTTTCTGAGGTTTTCACCACTCCACAGTTCGTTGGATATGCAGAACAGTAGATATCTTGGTTTTCGTGGGGTTTCAAGCTGAGATATGCATTTTTGAAGATAATCTTGGTGAGACTTCTGTCCGAAGTATAAAGAATTATCGAGATCGCTCTATTCGAGCTATTTAATGCGAGAAACATGTTTTCAGGGGGTTTTCACCACTCCACAGTGCGTTTGACATGCAGAACCATCGATATCTTGGTTTTCGTGGGGTTTCAAGCTGAGATATGCATTTTCTGCGATAATATTGGTGAGACTTCAGTCAGAAGTATGCAGAATCATCTAGATCGCTCTTTTCGATCTACTTAATGCACGAAACATGTTTTCTGGTGTTTTCACCACTCCACAGTACGTTTGACATGCAGAACCGGAGATATCTTGGTTTCGGTCGGGTTTCAAGCTGAGATATGCATTTGTTACGATAATCTTGGTGAGATTTCTGTCCGAAGTATGCAGAATCATCGAGATCGCGCAATTCGAGCTATTTAATGCGACAAACACGTTATCTGGTGTTTTCAGCACTCCAGAGTGCGTTTGATATGCAGAACCAGCGATATCTTGGTTTTCGTGGGGTTTCAAGCTGAGATATGCATTTTTTACGATAATCTTGGTGAGACTTCTGTCCGAAGAATGCTTAATTATCGAGACCGCTCGTTTCGAGCTATTCAATGCGAGAAACACGTTATCTGGTGTTTTCACCACTCCACAGTGCGTGTGATATGCAAAACCGGCGATATCTTGGTTTTCGTGGGGTTTCAAGCTGAGATATGCATTTTCTGCGATAATCTTGGTGAGACTTCTGTCCGAAGTATGCTAAATCATCGAGATCGCTCTTTTCGAGCTAGTTAATTCGAGAAACACTATATCTGGTGTTTTCACCACTCCACAGTGCGTTTGATATGCAGAACAGTAGATATCTTGGTTTTCGTGGGGTTTCAAGCTGTGATATGCATTTTCTACGATAAGCTTGGTGAAACCTCTGTCCGAAGTATGCAGAAACATCGAGAGCGCTCTTTTCGAGCTATTTAATGCGAGAAACACGATATCTGGTGTTTTCACCACTCCACAGTGCGTTTGATATGCAGAACAGTAGATATCTTGGTTTTCGTGGGGTTTCAAGCTGAGATATGCATTTCCTGCGATAATCTTGGTGAGACTCCTGTCCGAAATATGCTGAATCATCGAGATCGCTCTTTTCGAGCTATTTAATGCGAGAAACACGTTCTCTGGTTGTTTTCATCACTCCACAGTGCGTTTGATATGCAGAACAGGCGATATCTTGATTTTCGTGGTGGTTCCAGCTGTGATATGCATTTTCTGCGATAATCTTGGTGGGTCTTTTGTCAGAAGTATGCAGAATCAACTAGATCGCTCTTTTCGAGCAACTTAATGCACGAAACACGTATTCTGGTGTTTTCACCACTCCACAGTACGTTTGACATGCAGAACCGGAGATATCTTGGTTTCGGTCGGGTTTCAAGCTGAGATATGCATTTTCTACGATAATCTTGGTGAAACATCTGTCCGAAGTATGCAGAAACATCGAGAGCGCTCTTTTCGAGCCATTTAATGCGAGAAACTCGTTTTCTGGGGTTTTCACCACTCCACAGTTCGTTGGATATGCAGAACCGGAGATATCTTGATTTTCGTGGGGTTTCAAGATGAGATATGCATTTCCTGCGATAATCTTGGTGAGACTTCTGTCCGAAGTATGCTGAATCATCGAGATCGCTCTTCTCGAGCTATTTAATGCGAGAAACACGTTCTCTGGTTGTTTTCACCACTCCACAGTGCGTTTGATATGCAGAACAGGCGATATCTTGATTTTCGTGGTGTTTCCAGCTGAGATATGCATTTTCTACGATAATCCTGGTGAGACTTCTGTCAGAAGTATGCAGGATCTTCGAGAACGCTCTTTTCGAGCTATTTAATGCGAGAAACACGTAATCTGTTGTTTTCACCACTCCACAGTGCGTATGATATGCAGAACCGGCGATATTTTGGTTTTCGTGGGGTTTCAAGGTGAGATATGCATTTTCTGCGATAATCTTGGTGAGACTTCTGTCCGAAGTATGCTGAAACATCGAGATCGCTCTTTTCGTGCTAGTTAATGCGAGAAAAACCTTATCCGGTGGTTTCACCACTCCACAGTGCGTTTGATATGCAGAACAGGCGATATCTTGGTTTTCGTGGGGTTTCAAGCTGAGATATGCATTTTCCGCGATAATCTTGGTGAGACTTCTGTCCGAAGTATGCTGAATCATCGAGATCGCTCTTTTCGAGCTAGTTAGTGCGAGAAACACGATATCTGGTGTTTTCACCACTCCACAGTGCGTTTGATATGCAGAACAGTAGATATCTTGGTTTTCGTGGGGTTTCAAGCTGAGATATGCATTTCCTGCGATAATCTTGGTGAGACTCCTGTCCGAAATATGCTGAATCATCGAGATCGCTCTTTTCGAGCTATTTAATGCGAGAAACACGTTCTCTGGTTGTTTTCACCACTCCACAGTGCGTTTGATATGCAGAACAGGCGATATCTTGATTTTCGTGGTGGTTCCAGCTGAGATATCCATTTTCTGCGATAATCTTGGTGAGTCTTCTGTCCGAAGTATGCTGAAACATCGAGATCGCTCTTTTCGAGCTAGTTCATGCGAGAAAAACCTTATCCGGTGTTTTCACCACTCCACAGTGCGTTTGATATGCGGAACAGTAGATATCTTGGTTTTCGTGGGGTTTCAAGCTGAGATATGCATTTTCTGCGATAATATTGGTGAAACTTCAGTCAGAAGTATGCAGAATCATCGAGATCGCTCTTTTCGAGCTAGTTAGTGCGAGAAACACGTTATCTGGTGTTTTCACCACTCCACAGTGCGTTTGATATGCAGAACAGTAGATATCTTGGTTTTCGTGGGGTTTCAAGATGAGATATGCATTTTCTGCGATAATCTTGTTGAGACTTCTGGCCGAAGTATGCAGAATCATCGAGATCGCTCGTTTCGAGCTACTTAATGCGAGAAACACGTTATCTGGTGTTTTCACCACTCCACAGTGCGTTGGATATGCAGAACCGGCGATATTTTGGTTTTCGTCGGGTTTCAAGCTCAGATATGCATTTTCTGCGATAATCTTGGTGAGACTTCTGTCCGAAGAATGCTTAATTATCGAGACCGCTCGTTTCGAGCTATTCAATGCGAGAAAAACGTTATCTGGTGTTTTCACCACTCCACAGTGCGTGTGATATGCAAAACCGGCGATATCTTGGTTTTCGTGGGGTTTCAAGCTGAGATATGCATTTTCTGCGATACTCTTGGTGAGACTTCTGTCCGAAGTATGCTAAATCATCGAGATCGCTCTTTTCGAGCTAGTTAATTCGAGAAACACGTTATCTGGTGTCTTCACCACTTCACAATGCGTTTGATATGCAGTACCAGCGATATCTTGGATTTCGTGGGGTTTCAAGCTGAGATATGCAGTTTTTACGATAATCTTGGTGAGACTTCTGTCCGAAGTATGCAGAATCATCGAGATCGCTCTATTCGAGCTATTTAATGCGAGAAACACGTTCTCTGGTTGTTTTCACCACTCCACAGTGCGTTTGATATGCAGAACCGGCAACATCTTGATTTTCGTGAGGTTTCGAGCTAAGATATGCATTTTCTGCGATAATATTGGTGAGACTTCAGTCAGAAGTATGCAGAATCATCTAGATCGCTCTTTTCGAGCTACTTAATGCACGAAACACGTTTTCTGGTGTTTTCACCACTCCACAGTACGTTTGACATGCAGAACCGGAGATATCTTGGTTTCGGTCGGGTTTCAAGCTGAGATATGCATTATCTACGATAATCCTGGTGAGACTTCAGTCAGAAGTATGCAGAATCTTCGAGAATGCCCTTTTCGAGCTACTTAATGTGCGAAACACGTTTTCTGGTGTTTTCACCACTCTACGGTACGTTTGATGTGCAGAACCGGAGATGACTCGGTTATCGTCGGGTTTCAAGCTGAGATATGCATTTTCCACGATAATCTTGGTGAAACATCTGTCCGAAGTATGCAGAAACATCGAGAGCGCTCTTTTCGAGCTATTTAATGCGAGAAACACGTTATCTGGTGTTTTCACCACTCCACAGTTGGTTTGATATGCAGAACCGGCGATATTTTGGTTTTCGTCGGGTTTCAAGCTGAGATATGCATTATCTACGATAATCTTGGTGAAACATCTGTCCGAAGTATGCAGAAACATCGAGAGCGCTCTTTTCGAGCTATTTAATGCGAGAAACTCGTTTTCTGGGGTTTTCACCTCTCCACAGTTCGTTGGATATGCAGAACCGGAGATATCTTGGTTTTCGTGGGGGTTCAAGCTGAGATATGCATTTTCTGCGATAATCTTGGTGACACTCCTGTCCGAAATATGCTGAATCATCGAGATCGCTCTTTTCGAGCTATATAATGCGAGAAACACGTTCTCTGGTTGTTTTCACCACTCCACAGTGAGTTTGATGTGCAGAACAGGCGATATCTTGATTTTCGTGGTGGTTCCAGCTAAGATATGCATTTTCTGCGATAATCTTGGTGGGTCTTTTGTCAGAAGTATGCAGAATCAACTAGATCGCTCTTTTCGAACTACTTAATGCACGAAACACGTATTCTGGTGTTTTCACCACTCCACAGTACGTTTGACATGCAGAACCGGAGATATCTTGGTTTCGGTCGGGTTTCAAGCTGAGAAATGCTTTTTCTACGATAATCTTGGTGAAACATCTGTCCGAAGTATGCAGAAACATCGAGAGCGCTCTTTTCTAGCTATTTAATGCGAGAAACTCGTTTTCTGGGGTTTTCCCCACTCCACAGTTCGTTTGATATGCAGAACCGGAGATACCTTGGTTTTCGTGGGGTTTCAAGATGAGATATGCATTTTCTGCGATAATCTTGGTGAGACTCCTGTCCGAAATATGCTGAATCATCGAGATCGCTCTTTTCGAGCTATTTAATGCGAGAAACACGTTCTCTGGTTGTTTTCACCACTCCACAGTGAGTTTGATATGCAGAACAGGCGATATCTTGATTTTCGTGGTGGTTCCAGCTGAGATATGCATTTTCTGCGATAATCTTGGTGGGTCTTTTGTCAGAAGTATGCAGAATCAACTAGATCGCGCTTTTCGAACTACTTAATGCACGAAACATGTATTCTGGTGTTTTCACCACTCCACAGTACGTTTGACATGCAGAACCGAAGATATCTTGGTTTCGGTCGGGTTTCAAGCTGAGATATGCATTTTCTACGATAATCTTGGTGAAACATCTGTCCGAAGTATGCAGAAACATCGAGAGCGCTCTTTTCGAGCTATTTAATGCGAGAAACACGTTATCTGGTGTTTTCACCACTCCACAGTTGGTTTGATATGCAGAACCGGCGATATTTTGGTTTTCGTCGGGTTTCAAGCTGAGATATGCATTATCTACGATAATCTTGGTGAAACATCTGTCCGAAGTATGCAGAAACATCGAGAGCGCTCTTTTCGAGCTATTTAATGCGAGAAACTCGTTTTCTGAGGTTTTCACCTCTCCACAGTTCGTTGGATATGCAGAACCGGAGATATCTTGGTTTTCGTGGGGGTTCAAGCTGAGATATGCATTTTCTGCGATAATCTTGGTGAGACTCCTGTCCGAAATATGCTGAATCATCGAGATCGCTCTTTTCGAGCTATTTAATGCGAGAAACACGTTCTCTGGTTGTTTTCACCACTCCACAGTGAGTTTGATGTGCAGAACAGGCGATATCTTGATTTTCGTGGTGGTTCCAGCTGAGATATGCATTTTCTGCGATAATCTTGGTGGGTCTTTTGTCAGAAGTATGCAGAATCAACTAGATCGCTCTTTTCGAACTACTTAATGCACGAAACACGTATTCTGGTGTTTTCACCACTCCACAGTACGTTTGACATGCAGAACCGGAGATATCTTGGTTTCGGTCGGGTTTCAAGCTGAGAAATGCTTTTTCTACCATAATCTTGGTGAAACATCTGTCCGAAGTATGCAGAAACATCGAGAGCGCTCTTTTCGAGCTATTTAATGCGAGAAACTCGTTTTCTGGGGTTTTCACCACTCCACAGTTCGTTGGATATGCAGAACCGGAGATACCTTGATTTTCGTGGTGGTTCCAGCTGAGATATGCATTTTCTGCGATAATCTTGGTGGGTCTTTTGTCAGAAGTATGCAGAATCAACTAGATCGCTCTTTTCGAACTACTTAATGCACGAAACACGTATTCTGGTGTTTTCACCACTCCACAGTACGTTTGACATGCAGAACCGGAGATATCTTGGTTTCGGTCGGGTTTCAAGCTGAGAAATGCTTTTTCTACGATAATCTTGGTGAAACATCTGTCCGAAGTATGCAGAAACATCGAGAGCGCTCTTTTCGAGCTATGTAATGCGAGAAACTCGTTTTCTGGGGTTTTCACCACTCCACTGTGCGTTTGATATGCAGAACAGGCGATATCTTGGTTTTCGTGGGGTTTCAAGCTGAGATATGCATTTTCCGCGATAATCTTGGTGAGACTTCTGTCCGAAGTATGCTGAATCATCGGGATCGCTCTTTTCGAGCAAGTTAATGCGAGAAACTCGTTTTCTGGGGTTTTCACCTCTCCACAGTTCGTTGGATATGCAGAACCGGCGATATTTTGGTTTTCGTCGGGTTTCAAGCTCAGATATGCATTTTCTACGATAAGCTTGGTGAAACATCTGTCCGAAGTATGCAGACACATCGAGAGCGCTCGTTTCGAGCTACTTAATGCGAGAAACACGTTATCTGGTGTTTTCACCACTCCACAGTGCGTTGGATATGCAGAACCGGCGATATTTTGGTTTTCGTCGGGTTTCAAGCTGAGATATGCATTTTCTACGATAAGCTTGGTGAAACATCTGTCCGAAGTATGCAGAAACATCGAGAGCGCTCTTTTCGAGCTATTTAATGCGAGAAACACGATATCTGGTGTTTTCACCACTCCACAGTGCGTTTGATATGCAGAACAGTAGATATCTTGGTTTTCGTGGGGTTTCAAGCTGAGATATGCATTTTCTACGATAATCTTGGTGAAACATCTGTCCGAAGTATGCAGAAACATCGAGAGCGCTCTTTTCGAGCTATTTAATGCGAGAAACTCGTTTTCTGGGGTTTTCACCTCTCCACAGTTCGTTGGATATGCAGAACCGGAGATATATTGGTTTTCGTGGGGTTTCAAGCTGAGATATGCATTTCCTGCGATAATCTTGGTGAGACTCCTGTCCGAAATATGCTGAATCATCGAGATCGCTCTTTTCGAGCTACTTAATGCACGAAACACGTTTTCTGGTGTTTTCACAACTCCACAGTACGTTTGACATGCAGAACCGGCGATATTTTGGTTTTCGTCGGGTTTCAAGCTGAGATATGCATTTTCTACGATAATCCTGGTGAGACTTCTGTCAGAAGTATGCAGAATCTTCGAGAACGCTCTGTTCGAGCTACGTAATGCGCGAAACACGTTTTCTGGTTGTTTTCACCACTCCACAGTGCGTTTGATATGCAGAACAGGCGATATCTTGATCTTCGTGGTGGTTCCAGCTGAGATATGCATTTTCTACGATAATCTTGGTGAAACATCTGTCCGAAGTATGCAGAAACATCGAGAGCGCTCTTTTCGAGCTATTTAATGCGAGAAACTCGTTTTCTGGGGTTTTCACCACTCCACAGTTCGTTGGATATGCAGAACCGGAGATATCTTGGTTTTCGTGGGGTTTCAAGCTGAGATATGCATTTTCCGCGATAATATAGGTGAGACTTCAGTCAGAAGTATGCAGAATCATCGAGAGCGCTCTTTTCGAGCTATTTAATGCGAGAAACTCGTTTTCTGGGGTTTTCACCTCTCCACAGTTCGTTGGATATGCAGAACCGGAGATATCTTGGTTTTCGTGGGGTTTCAAGCTGAGATATGCATTTCCTGCGATAATCTTGGTGAGACTCCTGTCCGAAATATGCTGAATCATCGAGATCGCTCTTTTCGAGCTATTTAATGCGAGAAACACGTTCTCTGGTTGTTTTCACCACTCCACAGTGCGTTTGATATGCAGAACAGGCGATATCTTGATTTTCGTGGTGCTTCCAGCTGAGATATGCATTTTCTACGATAATCTTGGTGAAACATCTGTCCGAAGTATGCAGAAACATCGAGAGCGCTCTTTTCGAGCTATTTAATGCGAGAAACTCGTTTTCTGGGGTTTTCACCACTCCACAGTTCGTTGGATATGCAGAACCGGAGATATCTTGGTTTTCGTGGGGTTTCAAGCTGAGATATGCATTTTCCGCGATAATCTTGGTGAGACTTCTGTCAGAAGTATGCAGAATCTTCGAGACCGCTCTTTTCGAGCTACGTAATGCGCGAAACACGTTTTCTGGTGTTTTCACCACTCCACGGTACGTTTGATGTGCAGAACCGGAGATAACGCGGTTTTCGTCGGGTTTCAAGCTGAGATATGCATTTTCTGCGATAATATAGGTGAGACTTCAGTCAGAAGTATGCAGAATCATCTAGATCGCTCTTTTCGAGCTACTTAATGCACGAAACACGTTTTCTGGTGTTTTCACAACTCCACAGTACGTTTGACATGCAGAACCGGCGATATTTTGGTTTTCGTCGGGTTTCAAGCTGAGATATGCATTTTCTACGATAATCCTGGTGAGACTTCTGTCAGAAGTATGCAGAATCTTCGAGAACGCTCTGTTCGAGCTACGTAATGCGCGAAACACGTTTTCTGGTGTTTTCACCACTCCACGGTACGTTTGATGTGCAGAACCGGAGATAACTCGGTTTTCGTCGGGTTTCAAGCTGAGATATGCATTTTCTACGATAATCTTGGTGAGACTTCTGTTAGAAGTATGCAGGATCTTCGAGAACGCTCTTTTCGAGCTAGTTCATGCGAGAAAAACCTTATCCGGTGTTTTCACCACTCCACAGTGCGTTTGATATGCAAAACCGGCGATATCTTGGTTTTCGTGGGGTTTCAAGCTGAGATATGCATTTTCTGCGATAATCTTGGTGAGACTTCTGTCCGAAGTATGCTGAAACATCGAGATCGCTCTTTTCAA
Source organism: Anthophora plumipes (assembly GCA_951804975.1). Classification (NCBI taxonomy): domain Eukaryota; kingdom Metazoa; phylum Arthropoda; class Insecta; order Hymenoptera; family Apidae; genus Anthophora; species Anthophora plumipes. Next base: position 4,148,665 of record OX638123.1, on the reverse strand, counting down.
GCTAGTTCATGCGAGAAAAACCTTATCCGGTGTTTTCACCACTCCACAGTGCGTTTGATATGCGGAACAGTAGATATCTTGGTTTTGGTGGGGTTTCAAGCTGAGATATTCATTTTCTGCGATAATATTCGTGAAACTTCAGTCAGAAGTATGCTGAATCATCGAGATCGCTCTTTTCGAGCTAGTTAGTGCGAGAAACACGATATCTGGTGTTTTCACCACTCCACAGTGCGTTTGATATGCAGAACAGTAGATATCTTGGTTTTCGTGGGGTTTCAAGCTGAGATATGCATTTCCTGCGATAATCTTAGTGAGACTTCTGTCCGAAGTATGCTGAATCATCGAGATCGCTCTTCTCGAGCTATTTAATGCGAGAAACACGTTCTCTGGTTGTTTTCACCACTCCACAGTGCGTTTGATATGCAGAACAGGCGATATCTTGATTTTCGTGGTGTTTCCAGCTGAGATATGCATTTTCTACGATAATCCTGGTGAGACTTCTGTCAGAAGTATGCAGGATCTTCGAGAACGCTCTTTTTGAGCTATTTAATGCGAGAAACACGTAATCTGGTGTTTTCACTACTCCACAGTGCGTTTGATATGCAGAACAGTAGATATCTTGGTTTTCGTGGGGTTTCACGCTGAGATATGCATTTTCCGCGATAATCTTGGTGAGACTTCTATCCGAAGTATGCTGAATTATCGAGATCGCTCTTTTCGAGCTAGTTAGTGCGAGAAACACGATATCTGGTGTTTTCACCACTCCACAGTGCGTATGACATGCAGAACCGGCGATATTTTGGTTTTCGTGGGGTTTCAAGGTGAGATATGCATTTTCTGCGATAATCTTGGTGAGACTTCTGTCCGAAGTATGCTGAAACATCGAGATCGCTCTTTTCGTGCTAGTTAATGCGAGAAAAACCTTATCCGGTGTTTTCACCACTCCACAGTGCGTTTGATATGCAGAACAGGCGATATCTTGGTTTTCGTGGGGTTTCAAGCTGAGATATGCATTTTCTGCGATAATCTTGTTGAGAATTCTGTCCGAAGTATGCAGAATCATCGAGATCGCTAGTTTCGAGCTACTTAATGCGAGAAACACGTTATCTGGTGTTTTCACCACTCCACAGTGCGTTGGATATGCAGAACCGGCGATATTTTGGTTTTCGTCGGGTTTCAAGCTGAGATATGCATTTTCTACGATAAGCTTGGTGAAACATCTGTCCGAAGTATGCAGAAACATCGAGAGCGCTCTTTTCGAGCTATTTAATGCGAGAAACACGATATCTGGTGTTTTCACCACTCCACAGTGCGTTTGATATGCAGAACAGTAGATATCTTGGTTTTCGTGGGGTTTCACGCTGAGATATGCATTTTCTACGATAATCTTGGTGAAACATCTGTCCGAAGTATGCAGAAACATCGAGAGCGCTCTTTTCGAGCTATTTAATGCGAGAAACTCGTTTTCTGGGGTTTTCACCTCTCCACAGTTCGTTGGATATGCAGAACCGGAGATATCTTGGTTTTCGTGGGGTTTCAAGCTGAGATATGCATTTCCTGCGATAATCTTGGTGAAACTCCTGTCCGAAATATGCTGAATCATCGAGATCGCTCTTTTCGAGCTATTTAATGCGAGAAACACGTTCTCTGGTTGTTTTCACCACTCCACAGTACGTTTGACATGCAGAACCGGAGATATCTTGGATTTCGTGGGGTTTCAAGTTGAGATATGCAGTTTTTACGATAATCTTGGTGAGACTTCCGTCCGAAGTATAAAGAATTATCGAGATCGCTCTATTCGAGCTATTTAATGCGAGAAACACGTTGTCAGGGGGTTTTCACCACTCCACAGTGCGTTTGACATGCAGAACCAGCGATATCTTGGTTTTCGTGGGGTTTCAAGCTGAGATATGCATTTTCTGCGATAATATTGGTGAGACTTCAGTCAGAAGTATGCAGAATCATCTAGATCGCTCTTTTCGAGCTACTTAATGCACGAAACACGTTTTCTGGTGTTTTCACCACTCCACAGTACGTTTGACATGCAGAACCGGAGATATCTTGGTTTCGGTCGGGTTTCAAGCTGAGATAAGCATTTGTTACGATAATCTTGGTGAGATTTCTGTCCGAAGTATGCAGAATCATCGAGATCGCGCAATTCGAGCTATTTAATGCGACAAACACGTTATCGGGTGTTTTCAGCACTCCACAGTGCGTTTGATATGCAGAACCAGCGATATCTTGGTTTGCGTGGGGTTTCAAGCTGAGATATGCATTTTTTACGATAATCTTGGTGAGACTTCTGTCCGAAGTATGCTTAATTATCGAGATCGCTCGTTTCGAGCTATTCAATGCGAGAACCACGTTATCTGGTGTTTTCACCACTCCACAGTGCGTGTGATATGCAAAACCGGCGATATCTTGGTTTTCGTGGGGTTTCAAGCTGAGATATGCATTTTCTGCGATAATCTTGGTGAGACTTCTGTCCGAAGTATGCTAAATCATCGACATCGCTCTTTTCGAGCTAGGTAATGCGAGAAACACGTTATCTGGTGTCCTCACCACTTCACAGTGCGTTTGATATGCAGTACCAGCGATATCTTGGATTTCGTGGGGTTTCAAGCTGAGATATGCAGTTTTTACGATAATCTTGGTGAGATTTCTGTCCGAAGTATGCTTAATTATCGAGATCGCTCGTTTCGAGCTATTCAATGCGAGAACCACGTTATCTGGTGTTTTCACCACTCCACAGTGCGTTTGATATGCAGAACAGGCGATATCTTGATTTTCGTGGTGGTTCCAGCTGAGATATGCATTTTCTGCGATAATCTTGGTGGGTCTTTTGTCAGAAGTATGCAGAATCAACTAGATCGCTCTTTTCGAGCTACTTAATGCACGAAACACGTATTCTGGTGTTTTCACCACTCCACAGTACGTTTGACATGCAGAACCGGAGATATCTTGGTTTCGGTCGGGTTTCAAGCTGAGATATGCATTTTCTACGATAATCTTGGTGAAACATCTGTCCGAAGTATGCAGAAACATCGAGAGCGCTCTTTTCGAGCTATTTAATGCGAGAAACTCGTTTTCTGGGGTTTTCACCACTCCACAGTTCGTTGGATATGCAGAACCGGAGATATCTTGGTTTTCGTGGGGTTTCAAGCTGAGATATGCATTTTCCGCGATAATATAGGTGAGACTTCAGTCAGAAGTATGCAGAATCATCGAGAGCGCTCTTTTCGAGCTATTTAATGCGAGAAACTCGTTTTCTGGGGTTTTCACCTCTCCACAGTTCGTTGGATATGCAGAACCGGAGATATCTTGGTTTTCGTGGGGTTTCAAGCTGAGATATGCATTTTCCGCGATAATATAGGTGAGACTTCAGTCAGAAGTATGCAGAATCATCGAGATCGCTCTTTTCGAGCTATTTAATGCGAGAAACACGTTCTCTGGTTGTTTTCACCACTCCACAGTGCGTTTGATATGCAGAACAGGCGATATCTTGATTTTCGTGGTGCTTCCAGCTGAGATATGCATTTTCTACGATAATCTTGGTGAAACATCTGTCCGAAGTATGCAGAAACATCGAGAGCGCTCTTTTCGAGCTATTTAATGCGAGAAACTCGTTTTCTGGGGTTTTCACCACTCCACAGTTCGTTGGATATGCAGAACCGGAGATATCTTGGTTTTCGTGGGGTTTCAAGCTGAGATATGCATTTTCCGCGATAATCTTGGTGAGACTTCTGTCAGAAGTATGCAGAATCTTCGAGACCGCTCTTTTCGAGCTACGTAATGCGCGAAACACGTTTTCTGGTGTTTTCACCACTCCACGGTACGTTTGATGTGCAGAACCGGAGATAACGCGGTTTTCGTCGGGTTTCAAGCTGAGATATGCATTTTCTGCGATAATATAGGTGAGACTTCAGTCAGAAGTATGCAGAATCATCTAGATCGCTCTTTTCGAGCTACTTAATGCACGAAACACGTTTTCTGGTGTTTTCACAACTCCACAGTACGTTTGACATGCAGAACCGGCGATATTTTGGTTTTCGTCGGGTTTCAAGCTGAGATATGCATTTTCTACGATAATCCTGGTGAGACTTCTGTCAGAAGTATGCAGAATCTTCGAGAACGCTCTGTTCGAGCTACGTAATGCGCGAAACACGTTTTCTGGTGTTTTCACCACTCCACGGTACGTTTGATGTGCAGAACCGGAGATAACTCGGTTTTCGTCGGGTTTCAAGCTGAGATATGCATTTTCTACGATAATCTTGGTGAGACTTCTGTTAGAAGTATGCAGGATCTTCGAGAACGCTCTTTTCGAGCTAGTTCATGCGAGAAAAACCTTATCCGGTGTTTTCACCACTCCACAGTGCGTTTGATATGCAAAACCGGCGATATCTTGGTTTTCGTGGGGTTTCAAGCTGAGATATGCATTTTCTGCGATAATCTTGGTGAGACTTCTGTCCGAAGTATGCTGAAACATCGAGATCGCTCTTTTCAAGCTAGTTCATGCGAGAAAAACCTTATCCGGTGTTTTCACCACTCCACAGTGCGTTTGATATGCGGAACAGTAGATATCTTGGTTTTGGTGGGGTTTCAAGCTGAGATATGCATTTTCTGCGATAATATTCGTGAAACTTCAGTCAGAAGTATGCTGAATCATCGAGATCGCTCTTTTCGAGCTAGTTAGTGCGAGAAACACGATATCTGGTGTTTTCACCACTCCACAGTGCGTTTGATATGCAGAACAGTAGATATCTTGGTTTTCGTGGGGTTTCAAGCTGAGATATGCATTTCCTGCGATAATCTTAGTGAGACTTCTGTCCGAAGTATGCTGAATCATCGAGATCGCTCTTCTCGAGCTATTTAATGCGAGAAACACGTTCTCTGGTTGTTTTCACCACTCCACAGTGCGTTTGATATGCAGAACAGGCGATATCTTGATTTTCGTGGTGTTTCCAGCTGAGATATGCATTTTCTACGATAATCCTGGTGAGACTTCTGTCAGAAGTATGCAGGATCTTCGAGAACGCTCTTTTTGAGCTATTTAATGCGAGAAACACGTAATCTGGTGTTTTCACTACTCCACAGTGCGTTTGATATGCAGAACAGTAGATATCTTGGTTTTCGTGGGGTTTCACGCTGAGATATGCATTTTCCGCGATAATCTTGGTGAGACTTCTATCCGAAGTATGCTGAATTATCGAGATCGCTCTTTTCGAGCTAGTTAGTGCGAGAAACACGATATCTGGTGTTTTCACCACTCCACAGTGCGTATGACATGCAGAACCGGCGATATTTTGGTTTTCGTGGGGTTTCAAGGTGAGATATGCATTTTCTGCGATAATCTTGGTGAGACTTCTGTCCGAAGTATGCTGAAACATCGAGATCGCTCTTTTCGTGCTAGTTAATGCGAGAAAAACCTTATCCGGTGTTTTCACCACTCCACAGTGCGTTTGATATGCAGAACAGGCGATATCTTGGTTTTCGTGGGGTTTCAAGCTGAGATATGCATTTTCCGCGATAATCTTGGTGAGACTTCTGTCCGAAGTATGCTGAATCATCGAGATCGCTCTTTTCGAGCTAGTTAGTGCGAGAAACACGTTATCTGGTGTTTTCACCACTCCACAGTGCGATGGATATGCAGAACCGGCGATATTTTGGTTTTCGTCGGGTTTCAAGCTGAGATATGCATTTTCTACGATAAGCTTGGTGAAACATCTGTCCGAAGTATGCAGAAACATCGAGAGCGCTCTTTTCGAGCTATTTAATGCGAGAAACACGATATCTGGTGTTTTCACCACTCCACAGTGCGTTTGATATGCAGAACAGTAGATATCTTGGTTTTCGTGGGGTTTCACGCTGAGATATGCATTTTCTACGATAATCTTGGTGAAACATCTGTCCGAAGTATGCAGAAACATCGAGAGCGCTCTTTTCGAGCTATTTAATGCGAGAAACTCGTTTTCTGGGGTTTTCACCTCTCCACAGTTCGTTGGATATGCAGAACCGGAGATATCTTGGTTTTCGTGGGGTTTCAAGCTGAGATATGCATTTCCTGCGATAATCTTGGTGAAACTCCTGTCCGAAATATGCTGAATCATCGAGATCGCTCTTTTCGAGCTATTTAATGCGAGAAACACGTTCTCTGGTTGTTTTCACCACTCCACAGTACGTTTGACATGCAGAACCGGAGATATCTTGGATTTCGTGGGGTTTCAAGTTGAGAAATGCAGTTTTTACGATAATCTTGGTGAGACTTCCGTCCGAAGTATAAAGAATTATCGAGATCGCTCTATTCGAGCTATTTAATGCGAGAAACACGTTGTCAGGGGGTTTTCACCACTCCACAGTGCGTTTGACATGCAGAACCAGCGATATCTTGGTTTTCGTGGGGTTTCAAGCTGAGATATGCATTTTCTGCGATAATATTGGTGAGACTTCAGTCAGAAGTATGCAGAATCATCTAGATCGCTCTTTTCGAGCTACTTAATGCACGAAACACGTTTTCTGGTGTTTTCACCACTCCACAGTACGTTTGACATGCAGAACCGGAGATATCTTGGTTTCGGTCGGGTTTCAAGCTGAGATAAGCATTTGTTACGATAATCTTGGTGAGATTTCTGTCCGAAGTATGCAGAATCATCGAGATCGCGCAATTCGAGCTATTTAATGCGACAAACACGTTATCGGGTGTTTTCAGCACTCCACAGTGCGTTTGATATGCAGAACCAGCGATATCTTGGTTTGCGTGGGGTTTCAAGCTGAGATATGCATTTTTTACGATAATCTTGGTGAGACTTCTGTCCGAAGTATGCTTAATTATCGAGATCGCTCGTTTCGAGCTATTCAATGCGAGAACCACGTTATCTGGTGTTTTCACCACTCCACAGTGCGTGTGATATGCAAAACCGGCGATATCTTGGTTTTCGTGGGGTTTCAAGCTGAGATATGCATTTTCTGCGATAATCTTGGTGAGACTTCTGTCCGAAGTATGCTAAATCATCGACATCGCTCTTTTCGAGCTAGGTAATGCGAGAAACACGTTATCTGGTGTCCTCACCACTTCACAGTGCGTTTGATATGCAGTACCAGCGATATCTTGGATTTCGTGGGGTTTCAAGCTGAGATATGCAGTTTTTACGATAATCTTGGTGAGATTTCTGTCCGAAGTATGCTTAATTATCGAGATCGCTCGTTTCGAGCTATTCAATGCGAGAACCACGTTATCTGGTGTTTTCACCACTCCACAGTGCGTTTGATATGCAGAACAGGCGATATCTTGATTTTCGTGGTGGTTCCAGCTGAGATATGCATTTTCTGCGATAATCTTGGTGGGTCTTTTGTCAGAAGTATGCAGAATCAACTAGATCGCTCTTTTCGAGCTACTTAATGCACGAAACACGATATCTGGTGTTTTCACCACTCCACAGTGCGTTTGATATGCAGAACAGTAGATATCTTGGTTTTCGTGGGGTTTCAAGCTGAGATATGCATTTTCTACGATAATCTTGGTGAAACATCTGTCCGAAGTATGCAGAAACATCGAGAGCGCTCTTTTCGAGCTATTTAATGCGAGAAACTCGTTTTCTGGGGTTTTCACCTCTCCACAGTGCGTTTGATATGCAGAACAGGCGATATCTTGATTTTCGTGGTGTTTCCAGCTGAGATATGCATTTTCTACGATAATCCTGGTGAGACTTCTGTCAGAAGTATGCAGGATCTTCGAGAACGCTCTTTTTGAGCTATTTAATGCGAGAAACACGTAATCTGGTGTTTTCACCACTCCACAGTGCGTATGATATGCAGAACCGGCGATATTTTGGTTTTCGTGGGGTTTCAAGGTGAGATATGCATTTTCTGCGATAATCTTGGTGAGACTTCTGTCCGAAGTATGCTGAAACATCGAGATCGCTCTTTTCGTGCTAGTTAATGCGAGAAAAACCTTATCCGGTGTTTTCACCACTCCACAGTGCGTTTGATACGCAGAACAGGCGATATCTTGGTTTTCGTGGGGTTTCAAGCTGAGATATGCACTTTCCGCGATAATCTTGGTGAGACTTCTGTCCGAAGTATGCTGAATCATCGAGATCGCTCTTTTCGAGCTAGTTAGTGCGAGAAACACGATATCTGGTGTGTTCACCACTCCACAGTGCGTTTGATATGCAGAACAGTAGATATCTTGGTTTTCGTGTGGTTTCAAGCTGAGATATGCATTTTCTGCGATAATCTTGTTGAGACTTCTGTCCGAAGTATGCAGAAACATCGAGAGCGCTCTTTTCGAGCTATTTAATGCGAGAAACACGATATGTGGTGTTTTCACCACTCCACAGTGCGTTTGATATGCAGTACCAGCGATATCTTGGATTTCGTGGGGTTTCAAGCTGAGATATGCAGTTTTTACGATAATCTTGGTGAGATTTCTGTCCGAAGTATGCAGAATCATCGAGATCGCGCAATTCGAGCTATTTAATGCGACAAACACGTTTTCAGGGGGTTTTCACCACTCCACAGTGCGTTTGACATGCAGAACCAGCGATATCTTGGTTTTCGTGGGGTTTCAAGCTGAGATATGCATTTTCTGCGATAATATTGGTGAGACTTCAGTCAGAAGTATGCAGAATCATCTAGATCGCTTTTTTCGAGCTACTTAATGCACGAAACACGTTTTCTGGTGTTTTCACCACTCCACAGTACGTTTGACATGCAGAACCGGAGATATCTTGGTTTCGGTCGGGTTTCAAGCTGAGATATGCATTTGTTACGATAATCTTGGTGAGATTTCTGTCCGAAGTATGCAGAATCATCGAGATCGCGCAATTCGAGCTATTTAATGCGACAAACACGTTATCTGGTGTTTTCAGCACTCCACAGTGCGTTTGATATGCAGAACCGGAGATATATCGGTTTTCGTCAGGTTTCAAGCTGAGATATGCATTATCTACGATAATCCTGGTGAGACTTCTGTCAGAAGTATGCAGAATCATCGAGAACGCTCTTTTCGAGCTACTTAATGCGAGAAACACGTTATCTGGTGTTTTCACCACTCCACAGTGCGTTGGATATGCAGAACCGGTGATATTTTGATTTTTGTCGGGTTTCATGCTGAGATATGCATTTTCTACGATAAGCTTGGTGAAACATCTGTCCAAAGTATGCAGAAACATCGAGATCTCTCTATTCGAGCTATTTAATGCGAGAAACACGTTCTCTGGTTATTTTCACCACTCCACAGTGCGTTTGATATGCAGAACGGGCAACATCTTGATTTTCTTGAGGTTTCGAGCTGAGATATGCATTTTCTTGCGATAATATTGGTGAGACTTCAGTCAGAATTATGCAGAATCATCTAGATCGCTCTATTCGAGCTACTTAATGCACGAAACACGTTTTCTGGTGTTTTCACCACTCCACAGTGCGTTGGATATGCAGAACCGGCGTTATCTTGGTTTTCGTGGGGTTTCCAGCTGAAATATGCATTTTCTGCGATAATCTTGGTGTTTCATCTATGAGAAGTATGCAGAATCATCGAGAACGCTCTTTTCGAGCTAGTTAATGCGAGAAACACGTTTTCTGGTGTTTTCCCCACTCCACAGGGCGTCTGATATGCAGAACCGGCGATATCTTGGTTTTCGTGGGGTTTCCAGCTGAAATATGCATTTTCTGCGATAATCTTGTTGAGACTTCTGTCCGAAGTATGCAGAAACATCGAGAGCGCTCTTTTCGAGCTATTTAATGCGAGAAACACGATATGTGGTGTTTTCACCACTCCACAGTGCGTTTGATATGCAGTACCAGCGATATCTTGGATTTCGTGGGGTTTCAAGCTGAGATATGCAGTTTTTACGATAATCTTGGTGAGATTTCTGTCCGAAGTATGCAGAATCATCGAGATCGCGCAATTCGAGCTATTTAATGCGACAAACACGTTTTCAGGGGGTTTTCACCACTCCACAGTGCGTTTGACATGCAGAACCAGCGATATCTTGGTTTTCGTGGGGTTTCAAGCTGAGATATGCATTTTCTGCGATAATATTGGTGAGACTTCAGTCAGAAGTATGCAGAATCATCTAGATCGCTTTTTTCGAGCTACTTAATGCACGAAACACGTTTTCTGGTGTTTTCACCACTCCACAGTACGTTTGACATGCAGAACCGGAGATATCTTGGTTTCGGTCGGGTTTCAAGCTGAGATATGCATTTGTTACGATAATCTTGGTGAGATTTCTGTCCGAAGTATGCAGAATCATCGAGATCGCGCAATTCGAGCTATTTAATGCGACAAACACGTTATCTGGTGTTTTCAGCACTCCACAGTGCGTTTGATATGCAGAACCGGAGATATATCGGTTTTCGTCAGGTTTCAAGCTGAGATATGCATTATCTACGATAATCCTGGTGAGACTTCTGTCAGAAGTATGCAGAATCATCGAGAACGCTCTTTTCGAGCTACTTAATGCGAGAAACACGTTATCTGGTGTTTTCACCACTCCACAGTGCGTTGGATATGCAGAACCGGTGATATTTTGATTTTTGTCGGGTTTCATGCTGAGATATGCATTTTCTACGATAAGCTTGGTGAAACATCTGTCCAAAGTATGCAGAAACATCGAGATCTCTCTATTCGAGCTATTTAATGCGAGAAACACGTTCTCTGGTTATTTTCACCACTCCACAGTGCGTTTGATATGCAGAACGGGCAACATCTTGATTTTCTTGAGGTTTCGAGCTGAGATATGCATTTTCTTGCGATAATATTGGTGAGACTTCAGTCAGAATTATGCAGAATCATCTAGATCGCTCTATTCGAGCTACTTAATGCACGAAACACGTTTTCTGGTGTTTTCACCACTCCACAGTGCGTTGGATATGCAGAACCGGCGTTATCTTGGTTTTCGTGGGGTTTCCAGCTGAAATATGCATTTTCTGCGATAATCTTGGTGTTTCATCTATGAGAAGTATGCAGAATCATCGAGAACGCTCTTTTCGAGCTAGTTAATGCGAGAAACACGTTTTCTGGTGTTTTCCCCACTCCACAGTGCGTCTGATATGCAGAACCGGCGATATCTTGGTTTTCGTGGGGTTTCCAGCTGAAATATGCATTTTCTGCGATAATCTTGTTGAGACTTCTGTCCGAAGTATGCAGAAACATCGAGAGCGCTCTTTTCGAGCTATTTAATGCGAGAAACACGATATGTGGTGTTTTCACCACTCCACAGTGCGTTTGATATGCAGTACCAGCGATATCTTGGATTTCGTGGGGTTTCAAGCTGAGATATGCAGTTTTTACGATAATCTTGGTGAGATTTCTGTCCGAAGTATGCAGAATCATCGAGATCGCGCAATTCGAGCTATTTAATGCGACAAACACGTTTTCAGGGGGTTTTCACCACTCCACAGTGCGTTTGACATGCAGAACCAGCGATATCTTGGTTTTCGTGGGGTTTCAAGCTGAGATATGCATTTTCTGCGATAATTTTGGTGAGACTTCAGTCAGAAGTATGCAGAATCATCTAGATCGCTTTTTTCGAGCTACTTAATGCACGAAACACGTTTTCTGGTGTTTTCACCACTCCACAGTACGTTTGACATGCAGAACCGGAGATATCTTGGTTTCGGTCGGGTTTCAAGCTGAGATATGCATTTGTTACGATAATCTTGGTGAGATTTCTGTCCGAAGTATGCAGAATCATCGAGATCGCGCAATTCGAGCTATTTAATGCGACAAACACGTTATCTGGTGTTTTCACCACTCCACAGTGCGTATGATATGCAGAACCGGCGATATTTTGGTTTTCGTGGGGTTTCAAGGTGAGATATGCATTTTCTGCGATAATCTTGGTGAGACTTCTGTCCGAAGTATGCTGAAACATCGAGATCGCTCTTTTCGTGCTAGTTAATGCGAGAAAAACCTTATCCGGTGTTTTCACCACTCCACAGTGCGTTTGATATGCAGAACAGGCGATATCTTGGTTTTCGTGGGGTTTCAAGCTGAGATATGCATTTTCTGCGATAATCTTGGTGTTTCATCTATGAGAAGTATGCAGAATCATCGAGAACGCTCTTTTCGAGCTAGTTAATGCGAGAAACACGTTTTCTGGTGTTTTCCCCACTCCACAGTGCGTCTGATATGCAGAACCGGCGATATCTTGGTTTTCGTGGGGTTTCCAGCTGAAATATGCATTTTCTGCGATAATCTTGGTGTTTCATCTATGAGAAGTATGCAGAATCATCCAGAACGCTCTTTTCGAGCTAGTTAATGCGAGTAACACGTTATCTGGTTGTTTTCCCCACTCCACAGTGCGTCTGATATGCAGAACCGGCGATATCTTGGTTTTCGTGGGGTTTCCAGCTGAAATATGCATTTTCTGCGATAATCTTGGTGTTTCATCTATGAGAAGTATGCAGAATCATCCAGAACGCTCTTTTCGAGCTAGTTAATGCGAGTAACACGTTATCTGGTTGTTTTCACCACTCCATAGTGCGTTTGATATGCAGAACAGTAGATATCTTGGTTTTCGTGGGGTTTCAAGCTGAGATATGCATTTTCTACGATAATCTTGGTGAAACATCTGTCCGAAGTATGCAGAAACATCGAGAGCGCTCTTTTCGAGCTATTTAATGCGAGAAACTCGTTTTCTGGGGTTTTCACCTCTCCACAGTTCGTTGGATATGCAGAACCGGAGATATCTTGGTTTTCGTGGGGTTTCAAGCTGAGATATGCATTTTCTACGATAATCCTGGTGAGACTTCTGTCAGAAGTATGCAGGATCTTCGAGAACGCTCTTTTTGAGCTATTTAATGCGAGAAACACGTAATCTGGTGTTTTCACCACTCCACAGTGCGTATGATATGCAGAACCGGCGATATTTTGGTTTTCGTGGGGTTTCAAGGTGAGATATGCATTTTCTGCGATAATCTTGGTGAGACTTCTGTCCGAAGTATGCTGAAACATCGAGATCGCTCTTTTCGTGCTAGTTAATGCGAGAAAAACCTTATCCGGTGTTTTCACCACTCCACAGTGCGTTTGATATGCAGAACAGGCGATATCTTGGTTTTCGTGGGGTTTCAAGCTGAGATATGCACTTTCCGCGATAATCTTGGTGAGACTTCTGTCCGAAGTATGCTGAATCATCGAGATCGCTCTTTTCGAGTTAGTTAGTGCGAGAAACACGATATCTGGTGTGTTCACCACTCCACAGTGCGTTTGATATGCAGAACAGTAGATATCTTGGTTTTCGTGGGGTTTCAAGCTGAGATATGCATTTTCTGCGATAATCTTGTTGAGACTTCTGTCCGAAGTATGCAGAAACATCGAGAGCGCTCTTTTCGAGCTATTTAATGCGAGAAACACGATATCTGGTGTTTTCACCACTCCACAGTGCGTTTGATATGCAGAACAGTAGATATCTTGGTTTTCGTGGGGTTTCACGCTGAGATATGCATTTTCCGCGATAATCTTGGTGAGACTTCTGTCCGAAGTATGCTGAATCATCGAGATCGCTCTTTTCGAGCTAGTTAGTGCGAGAAACACGATATCTGGTGTTTTCACCACTCCACAGTGCGTTTGATATGCAGAAGAGTAGATATCTTGGTTTTCGTGGGGTTTCAAGCTGAGATATGTATTTTCTACGATAATCTTGGTGAAACATCTGTCCGAAGTATGCAGAAACATCGAGAGCGCTCTTTTCGAGCTATTTAATGCGAGAAACTCGTTTTCTGGGGTTTTCACCTCTCCACAGTTCGTTGGATATGCAGAACCGGAGATATCTTGGTTTTCGTGGGGTTTCAAGCTGAGATATGCATTTCCTGCGATAATCTTGGTGAAACTCCTGTCCGAAATATGCTGAATCTTCGAGATCGCTCTTTTCGAGCTATTTAATGCGAGAAACACGTTCTCTGGTTGTTTTCACCACTCCACAGTGCGTTTGATATGCAGAACAGGCGATATCTTGATTTTCGTGGTGGTTCCAGCTGAGATATGCATTTTTTACGATAATCTTGGTGAGACTTCTGTCCGAAGTATGCTTAATTATCGAGATCGCTCGTTTCGAGCTATTCAATGCGAGAAACACGTTATCTGGTGTTTTCACCACTCCACAGTGCGTGTGATATGCAAAACCGGCGATATCTTGGTTTTCGTGGGGTTTCATGCTGAGATATGCATTTTCTGCGATAATCTTGGTGAGACTTCTGTCCGAAGTATGCTAAATCATCGAGATCGCTCTTTTCGAGCTAGTTAATTCGAGAAACACGTTATCTGGTGTCTTCACCACTTCACAGTGCGTTTGATATGCAGTACCAGCGATATCTTGGATTTCGTGGGGTTTCAAGCTGAGTTATGCAGTTTTTACGATAATCTTGGTGAGACTTCCGTCCGAAGTATAAAGAATTATCGAGATCGCTCTGTTCGAGCTATTTAATGCGAGAAACACGTTGTCAGGGGGTTTTCACCACTCCACAGTGCGTTTGACATGCAGAACCAGCGATATCTTGGTTTTCGTGGGGTTTCAAGCTGAGATATGCATTTTCCGCGATAATCTTGGTGAGACTTCTGTCAGAAGTATGCAGAATCATCGAGATCGCGCAATTCGAACTATTTAATGCGACAAACACGTTATCTGGTTGTTTTCACCACTCCACAGTGCTTTTGATATGCAGAACGGGCAACATCTTGATTTTCTTTAGGTTTCGAGCTGAGATATGCATTTTCTTGCGATAATATTGGTGAGACTTCAGTCAGAATTATGCAGAATCATCTAGATCGCTCTTTTCGAGCTACTTAATGCACGAAACACGTTTTCTGGTGTTTTCACCACTCCACAGTGCGTTGGATATGCAGAACCGGCGTTTTCTTGGTTTTCGTGGGGTTTCCAGCTGAAATATGCATTTTCTGCGATAATCTTGGTGTTTCATCTATGAGAAGTATGCAGAATCATCGAGAACGCTCTTTTCGAGCTAGTTAATGCGAGAAACACGTTTTCTGGTATTTTCTCCACTCCACAGTGCGTCTGATATGCAGAACCGGCGATATCTTGGTTTTCGTGGGGTTTCCAGCTGAAATATGCATTTTCTGCGATAATCTTGGTGTTTCATCTATGAGAAGTATGCAGAATCATCCAGAACGCTCTTTTCGAGCTAGTTAATGCGAGTAACACGTTATCTGGTTGTTTTCCCCACTCCACAGTGCGTCTGATATGCAGAACCGGCGATATCTTGGTTTTCGTGGGGTTTCCAGCTGAAATATGCATTTTCTGCGATAATCTTGGTGTTTCATCTATGAGAAGTA
Source organism: Anthophora plumipes (assembly GCA_951804975.1). Lineage (NCBI taxonomy): Eukaryota > Metazoa > Arthropoda > Insecta > Hymenoptera > Apidae > Anthophora > Anthophora plumipes. The sequence continues at coordinate 4,133,373 of OX638123.1, read as the reverse complement.
TGCAGAATCATCCAGAACGCTCTTTTCGAGCTATTTAATGCGAGTAACACGTTATCTGGTTGTTTTCACCACTCCATAGTGCGTTTGATATGCAGAACCGGCGACATCTTGATTTTCGTGAGGTTTCCAGCTGAGATATGCATTTTCTACGATAATCCTGGTGAGACTTCTGTCAGAAGTATGCAGGATCTTCGAGAACGCTCTTTTTGAGCTATTTAATGCGAGAAACACGTAATCTGGTGTTTTCACTACTCCACAGTGCGTTTGATATGCAGAACAGTAGATATCTTGGTTTTCGTGGGGTTTCACGCTGAGATATGCATTTTCCGCGATAATCTTGGTGAGACTTCTATCCGAAGTATGCTGAATTATCGAGATCGCTCTTTTCGAGCTAGTTAGCGCGAGAAACACGATATCTGGTGTTTTCACCACTCCACAGTGCGTTTGATATGCAGAACAGTAGATATCTTGGTTTTCGTGGGGTTTCAAGCTGAGATATGCATTTTCTACGATAATCTTGGTGAAACATCTGTCCGAAGTATGCAGAAACATCGAGAGCGCTCTTTTCGAGCTATTTAATGCGAGAAACTCGTTTTCTGGGGTTTTCACCTCTCCACAGTTCGTTGGATATGCAGAACCGGAGATATCTTGGTTTTCGTGGGGTTTCAAGCTGAGATATGCATTTCCTGCGATAATCTTGGTGAGACTCCTGTCCGAAATATGCTGAATCATCGAGATCGCTCTTTTCGAGCTATTTAATGCGAGAAACACGTTCTCTGGTTGTTTTCACCACTCCACAGTGCGTTTGATATGCAGAACAGGCGATATCTTGATTTTCGTGGTGTTTCCAGCTGAGATATGCATTTTCTACGATAATCCTGGTGAGACTTCTGTCAGAAGTATGCAGGATCTTCGAGATCGCTCTTTTCGTGCTAGTTAATGCGAGAAAAACCTTATCCGGTGTTTTCACCACTCCACAGTGCGTTTGATATGCAGAACAGGCGATATCTTGGTTTTCGTGGGGTTTCAAGCTGAGATATGCACTTTCCGCGATAATCTTGGTGAGACTTCTGTCCGAAGTATGCTGAATCATCGAGATCGCTCTTTTCGAGCTAGTTAGTGCGAGAAACACGATATCTGGTGTGTTCACCACTCCACAGTGCGTTTGATATGCAGAACAGTAGATATCTTGGTTTTCGTGGGGTTTCAAGCTGAGATATGCATTTTCTGCGATAATCTTGTTGAGACTTCTGTCCGAAGTATGCAGAAACATCGAGAGCGCTCTTTTCGAGCTATTTAATGCGAGAAACACGATATCTGGTGTTTTCACCACTCCACAGTGCGTTTGATATGCAGAACAGTAGATATCTTGGTTTTCGTGGGGTTTCACGCTGACATATGCATTTTCCGCGATAATCTATGTGAGACTTCTGTCCGAAGTATGCTGAATCATCGAGATCGCTCTTTTCGAGCTAGTTAGTGCGAGAAACACGATATCTGGTGTTTTCACCACTCCACAGTGCGTTTGATATGCAGAAGAGTAGATATCTTGGTTTTCGTGGGGTTTCAAGCTGAGATATGTATTTTCTACGATAATCTTGGTGAAACATCTGTCCGAAGTATGCAGAAACATCGAGAGCGCTCTTTTCGAGCTATTTAATGCGAGAAACTCGTTTTCTGGGGTTTTCACCTCTCCACAGTTCGTTGGATATGCAGAACCGGAGATATCTTGGTTTTCGTGGGGTTTCAAGCTGAGATATGCATTTCCTGCGATAATCTTGGTGAAACTCCTGTCCGAAATATGCTGAATCTTCGAGATCGCTCTTTTCGAGCTATTTAATGCGAGAAACACGTTCTCTGGTTGTTTTCACCACTCCACAGTGCGTTTGATATGCAGAACAGGCGATATCTTGATTTTCGTGGTGGTTCCAGCTGAGATATGCATTTTTTACGATAATCTTGGTGAGACTTCTGTCCGAAGTATGCTTAATTATCGAGATCGCTCGTTTCGAGCTATTCAATGCGAGAAACACGTTATCTGGTGTTTTCACCACTCCACAGTGCGTGTGATATGCAAAACCGGCGATATCTTGGTTTTCGTGGGGTTTCATGCTGAGATATGCATTTTCTGCGATAATCTTGGTGAGACTTCTGTCCGAAGTATGCTAAATCATCGAGATCGCTCTTTTCGAGCTAGTTAATTCGAGAAACACGTTATCTGGTGTCTTCACCACTTCACAGTGCGTTTGATATGCAGTACCAGCGATATCTTGGATTTCGTGGGGTTTCAAGCTGAGTTATGCAGTTTTTACGATAATCTTGGTGAGACTTCCGTCCGAAGTATAAAGAATTATCGAGATCGCTCTATTCGAGCTATTTAATGCGAGAAACACGTTGTCAGGGGGTTTTCACCACTCCACAGTGCGTTTGACATGCAGAACCAGCGATATCTTGGTTTTCGTGGGGTTTCAAGCTGAGATATGCATTTTCCGCGATAATCTTGGTGAGACTTCTGTCAGAAGTATGCAGAATCATCGAGATCGCGCAATTCGAACTATTTAATGCGACAAACACGTTATCTGGTGTTTTCAGCACTCCACAGTGCGTTTGATATGCAGAACCAGCGATATCTTGGTTTTCGTGGGGTTTCAATCTGAGATATGCATTTTTTACGATAATCTTGGTGAGACTTCTGTCCGAAGTATGCTTAATTATCGAGATCGCTCGTTTCGAGCTATTCAATGCGAGAACCACGTTATCTGGTGTTTTCACCACTCCACAGTGCGTGTGATATGCAAAACCGGCGATATCTTGGTTTTCGTGGGGTTTCAAGCTGAGATATGCATTTTCTGCGATAATCTTGGTGAGACTTCTGTCCGAAGTATGCTAAATCATCGAGATCGCTCTTTTCGAGCTAGGTAATGCGAGAAACACGTTATCTGGTTTCTTCACCACTTCACAGTGCGTTTGATATGCAGTACCAGCGATATCTTGGATTTCGTGGGGTTTCAAGCTGAGATATGCAGTTTTTACGATAATCTTGGTGAGATTTCTGTCCGAAGTATGCAGAATCATCGAGATCGCGCAATTCGAGCTATTTAATGCGACAAACACGTTTTCAGGGGGTTTTCACCACTCCACAGTGCGTTTGACATGCAGAACCAGCGATATCTTGGTTTTCGTGGGGTTTCAAGCTGAGATATGCATTTTCTGCGATAATATTGGTGAGACTTCAGTCAGAAGTATGCAGAATCATCTAGATCGCTTTTTTCGAGCTACTTAATGCACGAAACACGTTTTCTGGTGTTTTCACCACTCCACAGTACGTTTGACATGCAGAACCGGAGATATCTTGGTTTCGGTCGGGTTTCAAGCTGAGATATGCATTTGTTACGATAATCTTGATGAGATTTCTGTCCGAAGTATGCAGAATCATCGAGATCGCGCAATTCGAGCTATTTAATGCGACAAACACGTTATCTGGTGTTTTCAGCACTCCACAGTGCGTTTGATATGCAGAACCGGAGATATATCGGTTTTCGTCAGGTTTCAAGCTGAGATATGCATTATCTACGATAATCCTGGTGAGACTTCTGTCAGAAGTATGCAGAATCTTCGAGAACGCACTTTTCGAGCTACTTAATTCGAGAAACACGTTATCTGGTGTTTTCACCACTCCACAGTGCGTTGGATATGCAGAACCGGTGATATTTTGATTTTTGTCGGGTTTCATGCTGAGATATGCATTTTCTACGATAAGCTTGGTGAAACATCTGTCCAAAGTATGCAGAAACATCGAGATCTCTCTATTCGAGCTATTTAATGCGAGAAACACGTTCTCTGGTTGTTTTCACCACTCCACAGTGCGTTTGATATGCAGAACCGGCAACATCTTGATTTTCTTGAGGTTTCGAGCTGAGATATGCATTTTCTTGCGATAATATTGGTGAGACTTCAGTCAGAATTATGCAGAATCATCTAGATCGCTCTTTTCGAGCTACTTAATGCACGAAACACGTTTTCTGGTGTTTTCACCACTCCACAGTGCGTTGGATATGCAGAACCGGCGTTATCTTGGTTTTCGTGGGGTTTCCAGTTGAAATATGCATTTTCTGCGATAATCTTGGTGTTTCATCTATGAGAAGTATGCAGAATCATCGAGAACGCTCTTTTCGAGCTAGTTAATGCGAGAAACACGTTTTCTGGTGTTTTCCCCACTCCACAGTGCGTCTGATATGCAGAACCGGCGATATCTTGGTTTTCGTGGGGTTTCCAGCTGAAATATGCATTTTCTGCGATAATCTTGGTGTTTCATCTATGAGAAGTATGCAGAAACATCGAGAGCGCTCTTTTCGAGCTATTTAATGCGAGAAACTCGTTTTCTGGGGTTTTCACAACTCCACAGTTCGTTGGATATGCAGAACCGGAGATATCTTGGTTTTCGTGGGGTTTCAAGATGAGATATGCATTTCCTGCGATAATCTTAGTGAGACTTCTGTCCGAAGTATGTTGAATCATCGAGATCGCTCTTCTCGAGCTATTTAATGCGAGAAACACGTTCTCTGGTTGTTTTCGCCACTCCACAGTGCGTTTGATATGCAGAACAGGCGATATCTTGGTATTCGTGGGGTTTCACGCTGAGATATGCATTTTCCGCGATAATCTTGGTGAGACTTCTATCCGAAGTATGCTGAATTATCGAGATCGCTCTTTTCGAGCTAGTTAGTGCGAGAAACACGATATCTGGTGTTTTCACCACTCCACAGTGCGTTTGATATGCAGAACAGTAGATATCTTGGTTTTCGTGGGGTTTCAAGCTGAGATATGCATTTTCTACGATAATCTTGGTGAAACATCTGTCCGAAGTATGCAGAAACATCGAGAGCGCTCTTTTCGAGCTATTTAATGCGAGAAACTCGTTTTCTGGGGTTTTCACCTCTCCACAGTTCGTTGGATATTCAGAACCGGAGATATCTTGGTTTTCGTGGGGTTTCAAGCTGAGATATGCATTTCCTGCGATAATCTTGGTGAGACTCCTGTCCGAAATATGCTGAATCATCGAGATCGCTCTTTTCGAGCTATTTAATGCGAGAAACACGTTCTCTGGTTGTTTTCACCACTCCACAGTGCGTTTGATATGCAGAACAGGCGATATCTTGATTTTCGTGGTGTTTCCAGCTGAGATATGCATTTTCTACGATAATCCTGGTGAGACTTCTGTCAGAAGTATGCAGGATCTTCGAGAACGCTCTTTTTGAGCTATTTAATGCGAGAAACACGTAATCTGGTGTTTTCACCACTCCACAGTGCGTATGATATGCAGAACCGGCGATATTTTGGTTTTCGTGGGGTTTCAAGGTGAGATATGCATTTTCTGCGATAATCTTGGTGAGACTTCTGTCCGAAGTATGCTGAAACATCGAGATCGCTCTTTTCGTGCTAGTTAATGCGACAAACACGTTTTCAGGGGGTTTTCACCACTCCACAGTGCGTTTGACATGCAGAACCAGCGATATCTTGGTTTTCGTGGGGTTTCAAGCTGAGATATGCATTTTCTGCGATAATATTGGTGAGACTTCAGTCAGAAGTATGCAGAATCATCTAGATCGCTTTTTTCGAGCTACTTAATGCACGAAACACGTTTTCTGGTGTTTTCACCACTCCACAGTACGTTTGACATGCAGAACCGGAGATATCTTGGTTTCGGTCGGGTTTCAAGCTGAGATATGCATTTGTTACGATAATCTTGATGAGATTTCTGTCCGAAGTATGCAGAATCATCGAGATCGCGCAATTCGAGCTATTTAATGCGACAAACACGTTATCTGGTGTTTTCAGCACTCCACAGTGCGTTTGATATGCAGAACCGGAGATATATCGGTTTTCGTCAGGTTTCAAGCTGAGATATGCATTATCTACGATAATCCTGGTGAGACTTCTGTCAGAAGTATGCAGAATCTTCGAGAACGCACTTTTCGAGCTACTTAATTCGAGAAACACGTTATCTGGTGTTTTCACCACTCCACAGTGCGTTGGATATGCAGAACCGGTGATATTTTGATTTTTGTCGGGTTTCATGCTGAGATATGCATTCTCTACGATAAGCTTGGTGAAACATCTGTCCAAAGTATGCAGAAACATCGAGATCTCTCTATTCGAGCTATTTAATGCGAGAAACACGTTCTCTGGTTGTTTTCACCACTCCACAGTGCGTTGGATATGCAGAACCGGCGTTATCTTGGTTTTCGTGGGGTTTCCAGTTGAAATATGCATTTTCTGCGATAATCTTGGTGTTTCATCTATGAGAAGTATGCAGAATCATCGAGAACGCTCTTTTCGAGCTAGTTAATGCGAGAAACACGTTTTCTGGTGTTTTCCCCACTCCACAGTGCGTCTGATATGCAGAACCGGCGATATCTTGGTTTTCGTGGGGTTTCCAGCTGAAATATGCATTTTCTGCGATAATCTTGGTGTTTCATCTATGAGAAGTATGCAGAAACATCGAGAGCGCTCTTTTCGAGCTATTTAATGCGAGAAACTCGTTTTCTGGGGTTTTCACAACTCCACAGTTCGTTGGATATGCAGAACCGGAGATATCTTGGTTTTCGTGGGGTTTCAAGATGAGATATGCATTTCCTGCGATAATCTTAGTGAGACTTCTGTCCGAAGTATGTTGAATCATCGAGATCGCTCTTCTCGAGCTATTTAATGCGAGAAACACGTTCTCTGGTTGTTTTCGCCACTCCACAGTGCGTTTGATATGCAGAACAGGCGATATCTTGGTATTCGTGGGGTTTCACGCTGAGATATGCATTTTCCGCGATAATCTTGGTGAGACTTCTATCCGAAGTATGCTGAATTATCGAGATCGCTCTTTTCGAGCTAGTTAGTGCGAGAAACACGATATCTGGTGTTTTCACCACTCCACAGTGCGTTTGATATGCAGAACAGTAGATATCTTGGTTTTCGTGGGGTTTCAAGCTGAGATATGCATTTTCTACGATAATCTTGGTGAAACATCTGTCCGAAGTATGCAGAAACATCGAGAGCGCTCTTTTCGAGCTATTTAATGCGAGAAACTCGTTTTCTGGGGTTTTCACCTCTCCACAGTTCGTTGGATATGCAGAACCGGAGATATCTTGGTTTTCGTGGGGTTTCAAGCTGAGATATGCATTTCCTACGATAATCTTGGTGAGACTTCTGTCAGAAGTATGCAGGATCTTCGAGAACGCTCTTTTTGAGCTATTTAATGCGAGAAACACGTAATCTGGTGTTTTCACCACTCCACAGTGCGTATGATATGCAGAACCGGCGATATTTTGGTTTTCGTGGGGTTTCAAGGTGAGATATGCATTTTCTGCGATAATCTTGGTGAGACTTCTGTCCGAAGTATGCTGAAACATCGAGATCGCTCCTTTCGTGCTAGTTAATGCGAGAAAAACCTTATCCGGTGTTTTCACCACTCCACAGTGCGTTTGATATGCAGAACAGGCGATATCTTGGTTTTCGTGGGGTTTCAAGCTGAGATATGCACTTTCCGCGATAATCTTGGTGAGACTTCTGTCCGAAGTATGCTGAATCATCGAGATCGCTCTTTTCGAGCTAGTTAGTGCGAGAAACACGATATCTGGTGTGTTCACCACTCCACAGTGCGTTTGATATGCAGAACAGTAGATATCTTGGTTTTCGTGGGGTTTCAAGCTGAGATATGCATTTTCTGCGATAATCTTGTTGAGACTTCTGTCCGAAGTATGCAGAAACATCGAGAGCGCTCTTTTCGAGCTATTTAATGCGAGAAACACGATATCTGGTGTTTTCACCACTCCACAGTGCGTTTGATATGCAGAACAGTAGATATCTTGGTTTTCGTGGGGTTTCACGCTGAGATATGCATTTTCCGCGATAATCTTGGTGAGACTTCTGTCCGAAGTATGCTGAATCATCGAGATCGCTCTTTTCGAGCTAGTTAGTGCGAGAAACACGATATCTGGTGTTTTCACCACTCCACAGTGCGTTTGATATGCAGAAGAGTAGATATCTTGGTTTTCGTGGGGTTTCAAGCTGAGATATGCATTTTCTACGATAATCTTGGTGAAACATCTGTCCGAAGTATGCAGAAACATCGAGAGCGCTCTTTTCGAGCTATTTAATGCGAGAAACTCGTTTTCTGGGGTTTTCACCTCTCCACAGTTCGTTGGATATGCAGAACCGGAGATATCTTGGTTTTCGTGGGGTTTCAAGCTGGGATATGCATTTCCTGCGATAATCTTGGTGAAACTCCTGTCCGAAATATGCTGAATCTTCGAGATCGCTCTTTTCGAGCTAGTTAATGCGAGAAACACGTTTTCTGGTGTTTTCCCCACTCCACAGTGCGTCTGATATGCAGAACCGGCGATATCTTGGTTTTCGTGGGGTTTCCAGCTGAAATATGCATTTTCTGCGATAATCTTGGTGTTTCATCTATGAGAAGTATGCAGAAACATCGAGAGCGCTCTTTTCGAGCTATTTAATGCGAGAAACTCGTTTTCTGGGGTTTTCACAACTCCACAGTTCGTTGGATATGCAGAACCGGAGATATCTTGGTTTTCGTGGGGTTTCAAGATGAGATATGCATTTCCTGCGATAATCTTAGTGAGACTTCTGTCCGAAGTATGTTGAATCATCGAGATCGCTCTTCTCGAGCTATTTAATGCGAGAAACACGTTCTCTGGTTGTTTTCGCCACTCCACAGTGCGTTTGATATGCAGAACAGGCGATATCTTGGTATTCGTGGGGTTTCACGCTGAGATATGCATTTTCCGCGATAATCTTGGTGAGACTTCTATCCGAAGTATGCTGAATTATCGAGATCGCTCTTTTCGAGCTAGTTAGTGCGAGAAACACGATATCTGGTGTTTTCACCACTCCACAGTGCGTTTGATATGCAGAACAGTAGATATCTTGGTTTTCGTGGGGTTTCAAGCTGAGATATGCATTTTCTACGATAATCTTGGTGAAACATCTGTCCGAAGTATGCAGAAACATCGAGAGCGCTCTTTTCGAGCTATTTAATGCGAGAAACTCGTTTTCTGGGGTTTTCACCTCTCCACAGTTCGTTGGATATGCAGAACCGGAGATATCTTGGTTTTCGTGGGGTTTCAAGCTGAGATATGCATTTCCTGCGATAATCTTGGTGAGACTCCTGTCCGAAATATGCTGAATCATCGAGATCGCTCTTTTCGAGCTATTTAATGCGAGAAACACGTTCTCTGGTTGTTTTCACCACTCCACAGTGCGTTTGATATGCAGAACAGGCGATATCTTGATTTTCGTGGTGTTTCCAGCTGAGATATGCATTTTCTACGATAATCCTGGTGAGACTTCTGTCAGAAGTATGCAGGATCTTCGAGAACGCTCTTTTTGAGCTATTTAATGCGAGAAACACGTAATCTGGTGTTTTCACCACTCCACAGTGCGTATGATATGCAGAACCGGCGATATTTTGGTTTTCGTGGGGTTTCAAGGTGAGATATGCATTTTCTGCGATAATCTTGGTGAGACTTCTGTCCGAAGTATGCTGAAACATCGAGATCGCTCTTTTCGTGCTAGTTAATGCGAGAAAAACCTTATCCGGTGTTTTCACCACTCCACAGTGCGTTTGATATGCAGAACAGGCGATATCTTGGTTTTCGTGGGGTTTCAAGCTGAGATATGCACTTTCCGCGATAATCTTGGTGAGACTTCTGTCCGAAGTATGCTGAATCATCGAGATCGCTCTTTTCGAGCTAGTTAGTGCGAGAAACACGATATCTGGTGTGTTCACCACTCCACAGTGCGTTTGATATGCAGAACAGTAGATATCTTGGTTTTCGTGGGGTTTCAAGCTGAGATATGCATTTTCTGCGATAATCTTGTTGAGACTTCTGTCCGAAGTATGCAGAAACATCGAGAGCGCTCTTTTCGAGCTATTTAATGCGAGAAACACGATATCTGGTGTTTTCACCACTCCACAGTGCGTTTGATATGCAGAACAGTAGATATCTTGGTTTTCGTGGGGTTTCACGCTGAGATATGCATTTTCCGCGATAATCTTGGTGAGACTTCTGTCCGAAGTATGCTGAATCATCGAGATCGCTCTTTTCGAGCTAGTTAGTGCGAGAAACACGATATCTGGTGTTTTCACCACTCCACAGTGCGTTTGATATGCAGAAGAGTAGATATCTTGGTTTTCGTGGGGTTTCAAGCTGAGATATGCATTTTCTACGATAATCTTGGTGAAACATCTGTCCGAAGTATGCAGAAACATCGAGAGCGCTCTTTTCGAGCTATTTAATGCGAGAAACTCGTTTTCTGGGGTTTTCACCTCTCCACAGTTCGTTGGATATGCAGAACCGGAGATATCTTGGTTTTCGTGGGGTTTCATGCTGAGATATGCATTTTCTGCGATAATCTTGGTGAGACTTCTGTCCAAAGTATGCTAAATCATCGAGATCGCTCTTTTCGAGCTAGTTAATTCGAGAAACACGTTATCTGGTGTCTTCACCACTTCACAGTGCGTTTGATATGCAGTACCAGCGATATCTTGGATTTCGTGGGGTTTCAAGCTGAGTTATGCAGTTTTTACGATAATCTTGGTGAGACTTCCGTCCGAAGTATAAAGAATTATCGAGATCGCTCTATTCGAGCTATTTAATGCGAGAAACACGTTGTCAGGGGGTTTTCACCACTCCACAGTGCGTTTGACATGCAGAACCAGCGATATCTTGGTTTTCGTGGGGTTTCAAGCTGAGATATGCATTTTCCGCGATAATCTTGGTGAGACTTCTGTCAGAAGTATGCAGAATCATCGAGATCGCGCAATTCGAACTATTTAATGCGACAAACACGTTATCTGGTGTTTTCAGCACTCCACAGTGCGTTTGATATCCAGAACCAGCGATATCTTGGTTTTCGTGGGGTTTCAATCTGAGATATGCATTTTTTACGATAATCTTGGTGAGACTTCTGTCCGAAGTATGCTTAATTATCGAGATCGCTCGTTTCGAGCTATTCAATGCGAGAACCACGTTATCTGGTGTTTTCACCACTCCACAGTGCGTGTGATATGCAAAACCGGCGATATCTTGGTTTTCGTGGGGTTTCAAGCTGAGATATGCATTTTCTGCGATAATCTTGGTGAGACTTCTGTCCGAAGTATGCTAAATCATCGAGATCGCTCTTTTCGAGCTAGGTAATGCGAGAAACACGTTATCTGGTGTCTTCACCACTTCACAGTGCGTTTGATATGCAGTACCAGCGATATCTTGGATTTCGTGGGGTTTCAAGCTGAGATATGCAGTTTTTACGATAATCTTGGTGACATTTCTGTCCGAAGTATGCAGAATCATCGAGATCGCGCAATTCGAGCTATTTAATGCGACAAACACGTTTTCAGGGCGTTTTCACCACTCCACAGTGCGTTTGACATGCAGAACCAGCGATATCTTGGTTTTCGTGGGGTTTCAAGCTGAGATATGCATTTTCTGCGATAATATTGGTGAGACTTCAGTCAGAAGTATGCAGAATCATCTAGATCGCTTTTTTCGAGCTACTTAATGCACGAAATACGTTTTCTGGTGTTTTCACCACTCCACAGTACGTTTGACATGCAGAACCGGAGATATCTTGGTTTCGGTCGGGTTTCAAGCTGAGATATGCATTTGTTACGATAATCTTGGTGAGATTTCTGTCCGAAGTATGCAGAATCATCGAGATCGCGCAATTCGAGCTATTTAATGCGACAAACACGTTATCTGGTGTTTTCAGCACTCCACAGTGCGTTTGATATGCAGAACCGGAGATATATCGGTTTTCGTCAGGTTTCAAGCTGAGATATGCATTATCTACGATAATCCTGGTGAGACTTCTGTCAGAAGTATGCAGAATCTTCGAGAACGCACTTTTCGAGCTACTTAATGCGAGAAACACGTTATCTGGTGTTTTCACCACTCCACAGTGCGTTGGATATGCAGAACCGGTGATATTTTGATTTTTGTCGGGTTTCATGCTGAGATATGCATTTTCTACGATAAGCTTGGTGAAACATCTGTCCAAAGTATGCAGAAACATCGAGATCTCTCTATTCGAGCTATTTAATGCGAGAAACACGTTCTCTGGTTGTTTTCACCACTCCACAGTGCGTTTGATATGCAGAACCGGCAACATCTTGATTTTCTTGAGGTTTCGAGCTGAGATATGCATTTTCTTGCGATAATATTGGTGAGACTTCAGTCAGAATTATGCAGAATCATCTAGATCGCTCTTTTCGAGCTACTTAATGCACGAAACACGTTTTCTGGTGTTTTCACCACTCCACAGTGCGTTGGATATGCAGAACCGGCGTTATCTTGGTTTTCGTGGGGTTTCCAGTTGAAATATGCATTTTCTGCGATAATCTTGGTGTTTCATCTATGAGAAGTATGCAGAATCATCGAGAACGCTCTTTTCGAGCTAGTTAATGCGAGAAACACGTTTTCTGGTGTTTTCCCCACTCCACAGTGCGTCTGATATGCAGAACCGGCGATATCTTGGTTTTCGTAGGGTTTCCAGCTGAAATATGCATTTTCTGCGATAATCTTGGTGTTTCATCTATGAGAAGTATGCAGAATCATCCAGAACGCTCTTTTCGAGCTAGTTAATGCGAGTAACACGTTATCTGGTTGTTTTCACCACTCCATAGTGCGTTTGATATGCAGAACCGGCGACATCTTGATTTTCGTGAGGTTTCCAGCTGAGATACGCATTTTCTGCGATAATATTGGTGAGACTTCAGTCAGAAGTATGCAGAAACATCTAGATCGCTCGTTTCGAGCTATTTAATGCGAAAAACACGTTTTCTGGTGTATTCACCACTCCACAGTACGTTAGACATGCAGAACCGGAGATATCTTCGTTTCGGTCGGGTTTCAAGCAGAGATGTGCATTTTCTGCGATAATCTTGGTGAGTGTTCCGTCAGAAGTATGCAGAATCATCGATATCGCTCTTTTCGAGCTATTTAATGCGAGAAACATGTTATCTGGTGTTTTCACCACTCCACAGTGCGTTTGATATGTAGAGCCGCCGATAACTTGGTTTTCTTGGGGTTTCCTGGTGAAATATGCATTTTCTGCGATAATCTTGGTGTTTCATCTATGAGAAGAATGCAGAATCATCGAGAACTCTCTTTTCGAGTTATTTAATGCGAAAAAACAAGTTTTCTGGTGTTTTCTCCACTCCACAGTGCGTTTGATATGTAGAGCCGCCGATAACTTGGTTTTGGTGGGGTTTCCAGCTGAAATATACATTTTCTGCGATAATCTTGGTGTTTCATCTATGAGAAGTATGCAGAATCATCGAGAACGCTCTTTTCGAGCTAGTTAATGCGAGAAACACGTTTTCTGGTGATTTCACCACTCCACAGTGCATCAGATATGCAGAACCGGCGATATCTTGATTTTCGTTGTGTTTCCAGCTGAGATATGCATTTTCTGCGATAATCATGGTGAGTGTTCTGTCAGAAGTATGCAGAATCATCGAGAACGCTCTTTTCGAGCTAGTTAAAGCGAGAAACACGTTTTCTGGTGTTTTCCCCACTCCACAGTGCGTCTGATATGCAGAACCGGCGATATCTTGGTTTTCGTGGGGTATCCAGCTGAAATATGCATTTTCTGCGATAATCTTGGTGTTTCATCTATGAGAAGTATGCAGAATCATCGAGAACGCTCTTTTCGAGTTATTTAATGCGAAAAAACAAGTTTTCTGGTGTTTTGTCCACTCCACAGTGCGTTTGATATGTAGAGCCGCCGATAACTTGGTTTTGGTGGGGTTTCCAGCTGAAATATACATTTTCTGCGATAATCTTGGTGTTTCATCTATGAGAAGTATGCAGAATCATCGAGAACGCTCTTTTCGAGCTAGCTAATGCGAGAAACACGTTTTCTGGTGATTTCACCACTCCACAGTGCATCTGATATGCAGAACCGGCGATATCTTGATTTTCGTTGTGTTTCCAGCTGAGATATGCATTTTCTGCAATAATCATGGTGAGTGTTCTGTCAGAAGTATGCAGAATCATCGAGATCGCTCGTTTCGAGCTATTTAATGCGAAAAAACAAGTTTTCTGGTGTTTTGACCACTCCACAGTGCGTTTGATATGCAGAACCGGCGACATCTTGGTTTTCGTCGGGTTTCAAGCTGAGATAAGCATTTTCTACGATAATCTTGGTGAGACTTCTGTCAGAAGTTTGCAGAATCATCTAGATCGCTCGTTTCGAGCTATTTAATGCGAAGAAACTAGTTTTCTGATGTTTTCAACATTCCACACTGCGTTTGATGTGCAGAACCGGCGACATCTTGATTTTCGTGAGGTTTCAAGCTGAGATATGCATTTTCTGCGATAATCTTGGTGTTTCAACTATGAGAAGTATGCAGAATCATCGAGAACGCTCTTTTCGAGCTAGTCAATGCGAGTAACACATTTCTGGTGTTTTCACCACTCCACAGTGTGTTTGATATGGAGAACCGGCGATATCTTGATTTTCGTGGTTTTTCCAGCTGAGATATGCATTTTCTGCGATAATCTTGGTGAGTCTTCTGTCAGAAGTATGCAGAATCATCTAGATCGCTCTTTTCGAGCTATTTAATGCGAGAAACACGTTTTCTGGTGTTTTCACCACACCACAGTGCGTTTGATATGCAGAACCGGCGACATCTTGGTTTTCGTCGGGCTTCAAGCTGAGATATGCATTTTCTGCGATAATATAGGTGAGACTTCAGTCAGAAGTATGCAGAAACATCTAGATCTGTCTCTTCGAGCTATTTAATGCGAAAAAACAAGTTTTCTGGTGTTTTCATCACTCCACAGTGCGTCTGATATGGAGAACCGGCGATATCTTGGTTTTCGTCGGGTTTCAAGCTGAGATAAGCATTTTCTACGATAATCTTGGTGAGACTTCTGTCAGAATTTTGCAGAATCCTCTAGATCGCTCGTTTCGAGCTATTTAATGCGAAGAAACTAGTTTTCTGATGTTTTCAACATTCCACAGTGCGTTTGATATGCAGAACCGGCGACATCTTGATTTTCGTGATGTTTCTAGCTGAGATATGCATTTTCTGCGATAATATTGGTTAGACTTCAGTCAGAAGTATGCAGAATCATCTAGATCGCTCGTATCGAGCAATTTAATGCGAAAAAACAAGTTTTCTGGTGTTTTGACCACTCCACAGTGCGTTTGATATGCAGAACCGGCGACATCTTGGTTTTCGTCGGGTTTCAAGCTGAGATAAGCATTTTCTACGATAATCTTGGTGAGACTTCTGTCAGAAGTTTGCAGAATCCTCTAGATCGCTCGTTTCGAGCTATTTAATGCGAAGAAACTAGTTTTCTGATGTTTTCAACATTCCACAGTGCGTTTGATATGCAGAACCGGCGACATCTTGATTTTCGTGAGGTTTCAAGCTGAGATATGCATTTTCTACGATAATCCTGGTGAGACTTCTGTCCGAGTTATACCGAATCTTCGAGAACGCTCTATTCGAACTACTTAATGCGCGAAACACGTTTTCTGGTGTTTTCACCACTCCACGGTAAGTTTGATGTGCAGAACCGGAGATATATCGGTTTTCGTCAGGTTTCAAGCTGAGATATGCATTATCTACGATAATCCTGGTGAGACTTCTGTCAGAAGTATGCAGAATCTTCGAGAACGCTCTTTTCGAGCTACTTAATGCGAGAAACACGTTATCTGGTGTTTTCACCACTCCACAGTGCGTTTGATGTGCAGAACCGGCGATATTTTGGTTTTCGTCGGGTTTCAAGCTGAGATGTGCATTTTCTACGATAATCCTGGTGAGACTTCTGTCAGAAGTATGCAGAATCTTCGAGAACGCTCTGTTCGAGCTGCGTAATGCGCGAAACACGTTTTCTGGTGTTTTCACCACTCCACGGTACGTTTGATGTGCAGAACCGGAGATAACTCGGTTTTCGTCGGGTTTCAAGCTGAGATATGCAATTTCTGCGATAATATAGGTGAGACTTCAGCCAGAATTATGCAGAATCATCTAGATCGCTCTTTTCGAGCTACTTAATGCACGAAACACGTTTTCTGGTGTTTTCACCACTCCACAGTACGTTTGACGTTACAGAACCGGAGATATCTTGGTTTCGGTCGGGTTTCAAGCTGAGATATGCATTTTCTGCGATAATCTTGGTGAGACTTCAGTCAGAAGTATGCAGAATCATCTAGATCGCTCTTTTCGAGCTACTTAATGCACGAAACACGTTTTCTGGTGTTTTCACCACTCCACAGTACGTTTGACATGCAGAACCGGAGATATCTTGGTTTCGGTCGGGTTTCATGCTGAGATATGCATTATCTACGATAATCCTGGTGAGACTTCTGTCAGAAGTATGCAGAATCTTCGAGAACGCCCTTTTCGAGCTACTTAATGTGCGAAACACGTTTTCTGGTGTTTTCACCACTCTACGGTACTTTTGATGTGCAGAACCGGAGATGACTCGGTTTTCGTCGGGTTTCAAGATGAGATATGCATTTTCTACGATAATCTTGGTGAGACTTCTGTCAGAAGTATGCAGGATCTTCGAGAACGCTCTTTTCGAGCTATTTAATGCGACAAACACGTTATCTGGTGTTTTCACCACTCCACAGTGCGTATGATATGCAGAACCGGCGATATCTTGGTTTTCGTGGGGTTTCAAGCTGAGATATGCAGTTTTTACGATAATCTTAGTGAGACTTCTGTTAGAAGTATGCAGAATCATCGAGATCGCGCTTTTCGAGCTATTTAATGCGAGAAACACGTTATCTGGTGTTTTCACCACTCCACAGTTGGTTTGATATGCAGAACCGGCGATATTTTGGTTTTCGTCGGGAGTCAAGCTGAGATATGTATTTTCTACGATAATCTTGGTGAAACATATGTCCGAAGTATGCTGAATCATCTAGATCGCCCTTTTCGAGCTATTTAATGCGAGAAACTCGTTATCTGATGTTTTCACCACTCCACAGTGCGTTTGATATGCAGAACCAGCGATATCTTGGTTTTCGTGGGGTTTCAAGCTGAGATATGCATTTTTTACGATAATCCTGGTGAGACTTCTGTCAGAAGTATGCAGAATCTTCGAGAACGCTCTGTTCGAGCTGCGTAATGCGCGAAACACGTTTTCTGGTGTTTTCACCACTCCACGGTACGTTTGATGTGCAGAACCGGAGATAACTCGGTTTTCGTCGGGTTTCAAGCTGAGATATGCAATTTCTGCGATAATATAGGTGAGACTTCAGCCAGAATTATGCAGAATCATCTAGATCGCTCTTTTCGAGCTACTTAATGCACGAAACACGTTTTCTGGTGTTTTCACCACTCCACAGTACGTTTGACGTTACAGAACCGGAGATATCTTGGTTTCGGTCGGGTTTCAAGCTGAGATATGCATTTTCTACGATAATCCTGGTGAGACTTCTGTCCGAGTTATACCGAATCTTCGAGAACGCTCTATTCGAACTACTTAATGCGCGAAACACGTTTTCTGGTGTTTTCACCACTCCACGGTAAGTTTGATGTGCAGAACCGGAGATATATCGGTTTTCGTCAGGTTTCAAGCTGAGATATGCATTATCTACGATAATCCTGGTGAGACTTCTGTCAGAAGTATGCAGAATCTTCGAGAACGCTCTTTTCGAGCTACTTAATGCGAGAAACACGTTATCTGGTGTTTTCACCACTCCACAGTGCGTTGGATATGCAGAACGGGTGATAGTTTGGTTTTCCTCGGGTTTCATGCTGAGATATGCATTTTCTACGATAAGCTTGGTGAAACATCTGTCCAAAGTATGCAGAAACATCGAGATCGCTCTATTCGAGCTATTTAATGCGAGAAACACGTTCTCTGGTTGTTTTCACCACTCCACAGTGCGTTTGATATGCAGAACCGGCAACATCTTGATTTTCTTGAGGTTTCGAGCTGAGATATGCATTTTCTTGCGATAATATTGGTGAGACTTCAGCCAGAATTATGCAGAATCATCTAGATCGCTCTTTTCGAGCTACTTAATGCACGAAACACGTTTTCTGGTGTTTTCACCACTCCACAGTACGTTTGACATGCAGAACCGGAGATATCTTGGTTTCGGTCGGGTTTCATGCTGAGATATGCATTTTCTACGATAATCCTGGTGAGACTTCTGTCAGAAGTATGCAGAATCTTCGAGAACGCTCTTTTCGAGCTACTTAATGCGCGAAACACGTCTTCTGGTGTTTTCACCACTCCACGGTACGTTTGATATGCAGCACCGGAGATGACTCGGTTTTCGTCGGGTTTCAAGCTGAGATATGCATTTTCTGCTATAATCTTGGTGAGACTTCTGTCAGACGTATGCAGGATCTTCGAGAACGCTCTTTTCGAGCTATTTAATGCGAGAAACACGTTATCTGGTGTTTTCACCACTCCACAGTGCGTTTGATATGCAGAACCGGCGATATCTTGGTTTTCGTGGGGTTTCAAGCTGAGATATGCATTTTCTGCGATAATCTTGTTGAGACTTCTGTCCGATGTATGCAGAATCATCGAGATCGCTCGTTTCGAGCTACTTAATGCGAGAAACACGTTATCTGGTGTTATCACCACTCCACAGTGCGTTGGATATGCAGAACCGGCGATATCTTGGTTTTCGTGGGGTTTCCAGTTGAAATATGCATTTTCTGCGATAATCTTGGTGTTTCATCTATGAGAAGTATGCAGAATCATCGAGAACGCTCTTTTCGAGCTAGTTAATGCGAGAAACACGTTTTCTGGTGTTTTCCCCACTCCACACTGCGTCTGATATGCAGAACCGGCGATATCTTGGTTTTCGTCGGGTTTCAAGCTGAGATATGCATTTTCTGCTATAATCTTGGTGAGTGTTCTGTCAGAAGTATGCAGAATCATCGAGATCGCTCGTTTCGAGCTATTTAATGCGAAAAAACAAGTTTTCTGGTGTTTTGACCACTCCACAGTGCGTTTGATATGCAGAACCGGCGACATCTTGGTTTTCGTCGGGTTTCAAGCTGAGATAAGCATTTTCTACGATAATCTTGGTGAGACTTCAGTCAGAAGTATGCAGAATCATCCAGAACGCTCTTTTCGAGCTAGTTAATGCGAGTAGAACGTTTTCTGGTGTTTTCACCACTCCACAGTGCGTTTGAAATGTAGAGCCGCCGATAACTTGGTTTTCGTGGGGTTTCAAGCTGATATATGCATTTTCTGCGATAATCTTGGTGTTTCATGTATGAGAAGTATGCAGAATCATCGAGAACGCTCTTTTCGAGCTAGTTAATGCGAGGAACACATTTTCTGGTGTTTTCACCACTCCACAGTGCGTCTGATATGGAGAACCGGCGATATTTTGGTTTTCGTCGGGTTTCAAGCTGAGATATGCATTTTCTACGATAATCTTGGTGAAACATGTGTCCGAAGTATGCAGAATCTTCGAGAACGCTCTTTTCGAGCTACTTAATGCGCGAAATACGTTATCTGGTGTTTTCAGCACTCCACAGTGCGTTTGACATGCAGAACCAGCGATATCTTGGTTTTCGTGGGGTTTCAAGCTGAGATATGCATTTTTTACGATAATCTTGGTGAGACTTCTGTCCGAAGTATGCTTAATTATCGAGATCGCTCGTTTCGAGCTATTCAATGCGAGAACCACGTTATCTGGTGTTTTCACCACTCCACAGTGCGTGTGATATGCAAAACCGGCGATATCTTGGTTTTCGTGGGGTTTCAAGCTGAGATATGCATTTTCTGCGATAATCTTGGTGAGACTTCTGTCCGAAGTATGCTAAATCATCGAGATCGCTCTTTTCGAGCTAGGTAATGCGAGAAACACGTTATCTGGTGTCTTCACCACTTCACAGAGCGTTTGATATGCAGTACCAGCGATATCTTGGATTTCGTGGGGTTTCAAGCTGAGATGTGCAGTTTTTACGATAATCTTGGTGAGATTTCTGTCCGAAGTATGCAGAATCATCGAGATCGCGCAATTCGAGCTATTGAATGCGACAAACACGTTTTCAGGGGGTTTTCACCACTCCACAGTGCGTTTGACATGCAGAACCAGCGATATCTTGGTTTTCGTGGGGTTTCAAGCTGAGATATGCATTTTCTGCGATAATATTGGTGAGACTTCAGTCAGAAGTATGCAGAATCATCTAGATCGCTTTTTTCGAGCTACTTAATGCACGAAACACGTTTTCTGGTGTTTTCACCACTCCACAGTACGTTTGACATGCAGAACCGGAGATATCTTGGTTTCGGTCGGGTTTCAAGCTGAGATATGCATTTGTTACGATATTCTTGGAGAGATTTCTGTCCGAAGTATGCAGAATCATCGAGATCGCGCAATTCGAGCTATTTAATGCGACAAACACGTTATCTGGTGTTTTCAGCACTCCACAGTGCGTTTGATATGCAGTACCAGCGATATCTTGGATTTCGTGGGGTTTCAAGCTGAGATATGCAGTTTTTACGATAATCTTGGTGAGACTTCTGTCCGAAGTATGCAGAATCATCGAGATCGCTCTATTCGAGCTATTTAATGCGAGAAACACGTTCTCTGGTTGTTTTCACCACTCCACAGTGCGTTTGATATGCAGAACCGGCAACATCTTGATTTTCGTGAGGTTTCGAGCTAAGATATGCATTTTCTGCGATAATATTGGTGAGACTTCAGTCAGAAGTATGCAGAATCATCTAGATCGCTCTTTTCGAGCTACTTAATGCACGAAACACGTTTTCTGGTGTTTTCACCACTCCACAGTACGTTTGACATGCAGAACCAGCGATATCTTGGTTTTCGTGGGGTTTCAAGCTGGGATATGCATTTTCTGCGATAATATTGGTGAGACTTCAGTCAGAAGTATGCAGAATCATCTAGATCGCTCTTTTCGAGCTACTTAATGCACGAAACACGTTTTCTGGTGTTTTCACCACTCCACAGTACGTTTGACGTGCAGAACCGGAGATATCTTGGTTTCGGTCGGGTTTCAAGCTGAGATATGCATTTTCTACGATAATCCTGGTGAGACTTCTGTCCGAATTATACCGAATCTTCGAGAACGCTCTATTCGAGCTACTTAATGCGCGAAACACGTTTTCTGGTGTTTTCACCACTCCACGGTACGTTTGATGTGCAGAACCGGAGATATATCGGTTTTCGTCAGGTTTCAAGCTGAGATATGCGTTTTCTACGATAATCCTGGTGAGACTTCTGTCAGAAGTATGCAGAATCTTCGAGAACGCTCTTTTCGAGCTACTTAATACGCGAAACACGTCTTCTGGTGTTTTCACCACTCCACGGTACGTTTGATATGCAGCACCGGAGATGACTCGGTTTTCGTCGTATTTCAAGCTGAGATATGCATTTTCTGCTATAATCTTGGTGAGACTTCTGTCAGACGTATGCAGGATCTTCGAGAACGCTCTTTTCGAGCTATTTAATGCGAGAAACACGTTATCTGGTGTTTTCACCACTCCACAGTGCGTTTGATATGCAGAACCGGCGATATCTTGGTTTTCGTGGGGTTTCAAGCTGAGATATGCATTTTCTGCGATAATCTTGTTGAGAATTCTGTCCGAAGTATGCAGAATCATCGAGATCGCTCGTTTCGAGCTACTTAATGCGAGAAACACGTTATCTGGTGTTATCACCACTCCACAGTGCGTTGGATATGCAGAACCGGCGTTATCTTGGTTTTCGTGGGGTTTCCAGTTGAAATATGCATTTTCTGCGATAATCTTGGTGTTTCATCTATGAGAAGTATGCAGAATCATCGAGAACGCTCTTTTCGAGCTAGTTAATGCGAGAAACACGATTTCTGGTGTTTTCCCCACTCCACAGTGCGTCTGATATGCAGAACCGGCGATATCTTGGTTTTCGTGGGGTTTCCAGCTGAAATATGCATTTTCTGCGATAATCTTGGTGTTTCATCTATGAGAAGTATGCAGAATCATCCAGAACGCTCTTTTCGAGCTAGTTAATGCGAGTAACACGTTATCTGGTTGTTTTCACCACTCCATAGTGCGTTTGATATGCAGAACCGGCGACATCTTGATTTTCGTGAGGTTTCCAGCTGAGATATGCATTTTCTGCGATAATATTGGTTAGACTTCAGTCAGAAGTATGCAGAATCATCTAGATCGCTCGTATCGAGCTATTTAATGCGAAAAAACAAGTTTTCTGGTGTTTTGACCACTCCACAGTGCGTTTGATATGCAGAACCGGCGACATCTTGGTTTTCGTCGGGTTTCAAGCTGAGATAAGCATTTTCTACGATAATCTTGGTGAGACTTCTGTCAGAAGTTTGCAGAATCCTCTAGATCGCTCGTTTCGAGCTATTTAATGCGAAGAAACTAGTTTTCTGATGTTTTCAACATTCCACAGTGCGGTTGATATGCAGAACCGGCGACATCTTGATTTTCGTGAGGTTTCAAGCTGAGATATGCATTTTCTGCGATAATCCTGGTGAGACTTCAGTCAGAAGTATGCAGAATCATCCAGAACGCTCTTTTCGAGCTAGTTAATGCGAGTAGAACGTTTTCTGGTGTTTTCACCACTCCACAGTGCGTTTGAAATGTAGAGCCGCCGATAACTTGGTTTTCGTGGGGTTTCAAGCTGATATATGCATGTTCTGCGATAATCTTGGTGTTTCATGTATGAGAAGTATGCAGAATCATCGAGAACGCTCTTTTCGAGCTAGTTAATGCGAGAAACACATTTTCTGGTGTTTTCACCACTCCACAGTGCGTCTGATATGGAGAACCGGCGATATTTTGGTTTTCGTCGGGTTTCAAGCTGAGATATGCATTTTCTACGATAATCTTGGTGAAACATGTGTCCGAAGTATGCAGAAACATCAAGAGCGCTCTTTTCGAGCTATTTAATGCGAGAAACTCGTTTTCTGGGGTTTTCACCACTCCACAGTTCGTTGGATATGCAGAACCGGAGATATCTTGGTTTTCGTGGGGTTTCAAGCTGAGATATGCATTTCCTGCGATAATCTTGGTGAGACTTCTGTCCGAAGTATGCTGAATCACCGGGATCGCTCTTTTCGATCTATTGAATGCGAGAAACACGTTCTCTGGTTGTTTTCACCACTCCACAGTGCGTTTGATATGCAGAACCAGCGATATCTTGGTTTTCGTGGGGTTTCAAGCTGAGATATGCATTTTTTACGATAATCTTGGTGAGACTTCTGTCCGAAGTATGCTTAATTATCGAGATCGCTCGTTTCGAGCTATTCAATGCGAGAACCACGTTATCTGGTGTTTTCACCACTCCACAGTGCGTGTGATATGCAAAACCGGCGATATCTTGGTTTTCGTGGGGTTTCAAGCTGAGATATGCATTTTCTGCGATAATCTTGGTGAGACATCTGTCCGAAGTATGCTAAATCATCGACATCGCTCTTTTCGAGCTAGGTAATGCGAGAAACACGTTATCTGGTGTCTTCACCACTTCACAGTGCGTTTGATATGCAGTACCAGCGATATCTTGGATTTCGTGGGGTTTCAAGCTGAGATATGCAGTTTTTACGATAATCTTGGTGAGATTTCTGTCCGAAGTATGCAGAATCATCGAGATCGCGCAATTCGAGCTATTTAATGCGACAAACACGTTTTCAGGGGGTTTTCTCCACTCCACAGTGCGTTTGACATGCAGAACCAGCGATATCTTGGTTTTCGTGGGGTTTCAAGCTGAGATATGCATTCTCTGCGATAATATTGGTGAGACTTCAGTCAGAAGTATGCAGAATCATCTAGATCGCTTTTTTCGAGCTACTTAATGCACGAAACACGTTTTCTGGTGTTTTCACCACTGCACAGTACGTTTGACATGCAGAACCGGAGATATCTTGGTTTCGGTCGGGTTTCAAGCTGAGATATGCATTTGTTACGATAATCTTGGTGAGATTTCTGTCCGAAGTATGCAGAATCATCGAGATCGCGCAATTCGAGCTATTTAATGCGACAAACACGTTATCTGGTGTCTTCAGCACTCCACAGTGCGTTTGATATGCAGAACCAGCGATATCTTGGTTTTCGTGGGGTTTCAAGCTGAGATATGCATTTTTTACGATAATCTTGGTGAGACTTCTGTCCGAAGTATGCTTAATTATCGAGATCGCTCGTTTCGAGCTATTCAATGCGAGAACCACGTTATCTGGTGTTTTCACCACTCCACAGTGCGTGTGATATGCAAAACCGGCGATATCTTGGTTTTCGTGGGGTTTCAAGCTGAGATATGCATTTTCTGCGATAATCTTGGTGAGACTTCAGTCAGAAGTATGCAGAATCATCTAGATCGCTCTTTTCGAGCTACTTAATGCACGAAACACGTTTTCTGGTGTTTTCACCACTCCACAGTACGTTTGACATGCAGAACCAGCGATATCTTGGTTTTCGTGGGGTTTCAAGCTGGGATATGCATTTTCTGCGATAATATTGGTGAGACTTCAGTCAGAAGTATGCAGAATCATCTAGATCGCTCTTTTCGAGCTACTTAATGCACGAAACACGTTTTCTGGTGTTTTCACCACTCCACAGTACGTTTGACGTGCAGAACCGGAGATATCTTGGTTTCGGTCGGGTTTCAAGCTGAGATATGCATTTTCTACGATAATCCTGGTGAGACTTCTGTCCGAATTATACCGAATCTTCGAGAACGCTCTATTCGAGCTACTTAATGCGCGAAACACGTTTTCTGGTGTTTTCACCACTCCACGGTACGTTTGATGTGCAGAACCGGAGATATATCGGTTTTCGTCAGGTTTCAAGCTGAGATATGCATTATCTACGATAATCCTGGTGAGACTTCTGTCAGAAGTATGCAGAATCTTCGAGAACGCTCTTTTCGAGCTACTTAATGCGAGAAACACGTTATCTGGTGTTTTCACCACTCCACAGTGCGTTGGATATGCAGAACCGGTGATATTTTGGTTTTCGTCGGGTTTCATGCTGAGATATGCATTTTCTACGATAAGCTTGGTGAAACATCTGTCCAAAGTATGCAGAAACATCGAGATCGCTCTATTCGAGCTATTTAATGCGAGAAACACGTTCTCTGGTTGTTTTCACCACTCCACAGTGCGTTTGATATGCAGAACCGGCAACATCTTGATTTTCTTGAGGTTTCGAGCTGAGATATGCGTTTTCTACGATAATCCTGGTGAGACTTCTGTCAGAAGTATGCAGAATCTTCGAGAACGCTCTTTTCGAGCTACTTAATGCGCGAAACACGTCTTCTGGTGTTTTCACCACTCCACGGTACGTTTGATATGCAGCACCGGAGATGACTCGGTTTTCGTGGGGTTTCAAGCTGAGATATGCATTTTCTGCGATAATCTTGTTGAGAATTCTGTCCGAAGTATGCAGAATCATCGAGATCGCTCGTTTCGAGCTACTTAATGCGAGAAACACGTTATCTGGTGTTATCACCACTCCACAGTGCGTTGGATATGCAGAACCGGCGTTATCTTGGTTTTCGTGGGGTTTCCAGTTGAAATATGCATTTTCTGCGATAATCTTGGTGTTTCATCTATGAGAAGTATGCAGAATCATCGAGAACGCTCTTTTCGAGCTAGTTAATGCGAGAAACACGTTTTCTGGTGTTTTCCCCACTCCACAGTGCGTCTGATATGCAGAACCGGCGATATCTTGGTTTTCGTGGGGTTTCCAGCTGAAATATGCATTTTCTGCGATAATCTTGGTGTTTCATCTATGAGAAGTATGCAGAATCATCCAGAACGCTCTTTTCGAGCTAGTTAATGCGAGTAACACGTTATCTGGTTGTTTTCACCACTCCATAGTGCGTTTGATATGCAGAACCGGCGACATCTTGATTTTCGTGAGGTTTCCAGCTGAGATATGCATTTTCTGCGATAATATTGGTGAGACTTCAGTCAGAAGTATGCAGAAACATCTAGA
This sequence comes from Anthophora plumipes, assembly GCA_951804975.1. Classification (NCBI taxonomy): domain Eukaryota; kingdom Metazoa; phylum Arthropoda; class Insecta; order Hymenoptera; family Apidae; genus Anthophora; species Anthophora plumipes. The sequence goes on along the minus strand of OX638123.1, from coordinate 4,107,397 downwards.
TCGCTCGTTTCGAGCTATTTAATGCGAAAAACACGTTTTCTGGTGTATTCACCACTCCACAGTACGTTAGACATGCAGAACCGGAGATATCTTCGTTTCGGTCGGGTTTCAAGCAGAGATGTGCATTTTCTGCGATAATCTTGGTGAGTGTTCCGTCAGAAGTATGCAGAATCATCGATATCGCTCTTTTCGAGCTATTTAATGCGAGAAACATGTTATCTGGTGTTTTCACCACTCCACAGTGCGTTTGATATGTAGAGCCGCCGATAACTTGGTTTTCGTGGGGTTTCCTGGTGAAATATGCATTTTCTGCGATAATCTTGGTGTTTCATCTATGAGAAGAATGCAGAATCATCGAGAACTCTCTTTTCGAGTTATTTAATGCGAAAAAACAAGTTTTCTGGTGTTTTCTCCACTCCACAGTGCATCTGATATGCAGAACCGGCAATATCTTGATTTTCGTTGTGTTTCCAGCTGAGATATGCATTTTCTGCGATAATCATGGTGAGTGTTCTGTCAGAAGTATGCAGAATCATCGAGATCGCTCGTTTCGAGCTATTTAATGCGAAAAAACAAGTTTTCTGGTGTTTTGACCACTCCACAGTGCGTTTGATATGCAGAACCGGCGACATCTTGATTTTCGTGAGGTTTCAAGCTGAGATATGCATTTTCTGCGATAATCTTGGTGTTTCAACTATGAGAAGTATGCAGAATCATCGAGAACGCTCTTTTCGAGCTAGTCAATGCGAGTAACACGTTTTCTGGTGTTTTCACCACTCCACAGTGTGTTTGATATGGAGAACCGGCGATATCTTGATTTTCGTGGTGTTTCCAGCTCAGATATGCATTTTCTGCGATAATCTTGGTGAGTCTTCTGTCAGAAGTATGCAGAATCATCTAGATCGCTCTTTTCGAGCTATTTAATGCGAGAAACACGTTTTCTGGCGTTTTCACCACACCACAGTGCGTTTGATATGCAGAACCGGCGACATCTTGGTTTTCGTCGGGCTTCAAGCTGAGATATGCATTTTCTGCGATAATATAGGTGAGACTTCAGTCAGATGTATGCAGAAACATCTAGATCTGTCTCTTCGAGCTATTTAATGCGAAAAAACAAGTTTTCTGGTGTTTTCATCACTCCACAGTGCGTCTGATATGGAGAACCGGCGATATCTTGGTTTTCGTCGGGTTTCAAGCTGAGATAAGCATTTTCTACGATAATCTTGGTGAGACTTCTGTCAGAAGTTTGCAGAATCCTCTAGATCGCTCGTTTCGAGCTATTTAATGCGAAGAAACTAGTTTTCTGATGTTTTCAACATTCAACAGTGCGTTTGATATGCAGAACCGGCGACATCTTGATTTTCGTGATGTTTCTAGCTGAGATATGCATTTTCTGCGATAATATTGGTTAGACTTCAGTCAGAAGTATGCAGAATCATCTAGATCGCTCGTATCGAGCAATTTAATGCGAAAAAACAAGTTTTCTGGTGTTTTGACCACTCCACAGTGCGTTTGATATGCAGAACCGGCGACGTCTTGGTTTTCGTCGGGTTTCAAGCTGAGATAAGCATTTTCTACGATAATCTTGGTGAGACTTCTGTCAGAAGTTTGCAGAATCCTCTAGATCGCTCGTTTCGAGCTATTTAATGCGAAGAAACTAGTTTTCTGATGTTTTCAACATTCCACAGTGCGTTTGATATGCAGAACCGGCGACATCTTGATTTTCGTGAGGTTTCAAGCTGAGATATGCATTTTCTGCGATAATCCTGGTGAGACTTCAGTCAGAAGTATGCAGAATCATCCAGAACGCTCTTTTCGAGCTAGTTAATGCGAGTAGAACGTTTTCTGGTGTTTTCACCACTCCACAGTGCGTTTGAAATGTAGAGCCGCCGATAACTTGGTTTTCGTGGGGTTTCAAGCTGATATATGCATTATCTACGATAATCCTGGTGTGACTTCTGTCAGAAGTATGCAGAATCTTCGAGAATGCCCTTTTCGAGCAACTTAATGTGCGAAACACGTTTTCTGGTGTTTTCACCACTCTACGGTACGTTTGATGTGCAGAACCGGAGATGACTCGGTTTTCGTCGGGTTTCAAGATGAGATATGCATTTTCTACGATAATCTTGGTGAGACTTCTGTCAGAAGTATGCAGAATCATCTAGATCGCTCGTATCGAGCTATTTAATGCGACAAACACGTTATCTGGTGTTTTCACCACTCCACAGTGCGTATGATATGCAGAACCGGCGATATCTTGGTTTTCGTGGGGTTTCAAGCTGAGATATGCAGTTTTTACGATAATCTTAGTGAGACTTCTGTCAGAAGTTTGCAGAATCCTCTAGATCGCTCGTTTCGAGCTATTTAATGCGAAGAAACTAGTTTTCTGATGTTTTCAACATTCCACAGTGCGTTTGATATGCAGAACCGGCGACATCTTGATTTTCGTGAGGTTTCAAGCTGAGATATGCATTTTCTGCGATAATCTTGGTGAGACTTCTGTCAGAAGTTTGCAGAATCCTCTAGATCGCTCGTTTCGAGCTATTTAATGCGAAGAAACTAGTTTTCTGATGTTTTCAACATTCCACAGTGCGTTTGATATGCAGAACCGGCGACATCTTGATGTTCGTGAGGTTTCAAGCTGAGATATGCATTTTCTGCGATAATCCTGGTGAGACTTCAGTCAGAAGTATGCAGAATCATCTAGATCGCTCTTTTCGAGCTACTTAATGCACGAAACACGTTTTTTGGTGTTTTCACCACTCCACAGTACGTTTGACATGCAGAACCGGAGATATCTTGGTTTCGGTCGGGTTTCATGCTGAGATATGCATTATCTACGATAATCCTGGTGAGACTTCTGTCAGAAGTATGCAGAATCTTCGAGAACGCCCTTTTCGAGCTACTTAATGTGCGAAACACGTTTTCTGGTGTTTTCACCACTCTACGGTACTTTTGATGTGCAGAACCGGAGATGACTCGGTTTTCGTCGGGTTTCATGATGAGATATGCATTTTCTACGATAATCTTGGTGAGACTTCTGTCAGAAGTATGCAGGATCTTCGAGAACGCTCTTTTCGAGCTATTTAATGCGACAAACACGTTATCTGGTGTTTTCACCACTCCACAGTGCGTATGACATGCAGAACCGGCGATATCTTGGTTTTCGTGGGGTTTCAAGCTGATATATGCATTATCTACGATAATCCTGGTGAGACTTCAGTCAGATGTATGCAGAATCATCTAGATCGCTCTTTTCGAGCTACTTAATGCACGAAACACGTTTTCTGGTGTTTTCACCACTCCACAGTACGTTTGACGTGCAGAACCGTAGATATCTTGGTTTCGGTCGGGTTTCAAGCTGAGATATGCATTTTCTACGATAATCCTGGTGAGACTTCTGTCCGAATTATACCGAATCTTCGAGAACGCTCTATTCGAGCTACTTAATGCGCGAAACACGTTTTCTGGTGTTTTCACCACTCCACGGTAAGTTTGATGTGCAGAACCGGAGATATATCGGTTTTCGTCAGGTTTCAAGCTGAGATATGCATTATCTACGATAATCCTGGTGAGACTTCTGTCAGAAGTATGCAGAATCTTCGAGAACGCTCTTTTCGAGGTACTTAATGCGAGAAACACGTTATCTGGTGTTTTCACCACTCCACAGTGCGTTGGATATGCAGAACCGGTGATATTTTGGTTTTCGTCGGGTTTCATGCTGAGATATGCATTTTCTACGATAAGCTTGGTGAAACATCTGTCCAAAGTATGCAGAAACATCGAGATCGCTCTATTCGAGCTATTTAATGCGAGAAACACGTTCTCTGGTTGTTTTCACCACTCCACAGTGCGTTTGATATGCAGAACCGGCAACATCTTGATTTTCTTGAGGTTTCGAGCTGAGATATGCATTTTCTTGCGATAATATTGGTGAGACTTCAGTCAGAATTATGCAGAATCATCTAGATCGCTCTTTTCGAGCTACTTAATGCACGAAACACGTTTTCTGGTGTTTTCACCACTCCACAGTACGTTTGACATGCAGAACCGGAGATATCTTGGTTTCGGTCGGGTTTCATGCTGAGATATGCATTTTCTACGATAATCCTGGTGAGACTTCTGTCAGAAGTATGCAGAATCTTCGAGAACGCTCTTTTCGAGCTACTTAATGCGCGAAACACGTCTTCTGGTGTTTTCACCACTCCACGGTACGTTTGATATGCAGCACCGGAGATGACTCGGTTTTCGTCGGGTTTCAAGCTGAGATATGCATTTTCTGCTATAATCTTGGTGAGACATCTGTCAGACGTATGCAGGATCTTCGAGAACGCTCTTTTCGAGCTATTTAATGCGAGAAACACGTTATCTGGTGTTTTCACCACTCCACAGTGCGTTTGATATGCAGAACCGGCGATATCTTGGTTTTCGTGGGGTTTCAAGCTGAGATATGCATTTTCTGCGATAATCTTGTTGAGACTTCTGTCCGATGTATGCAGAATCATCGAGATCGCTCGTTTCGAGCTACTTAATGCGAGAAACACGTTATCTGGTGTTATCACCACTCCACAGTGCGTTGGATATGCAGAACCGGCGATATCTTGGTTTTCGTGGGGTTTCCAGTTGAAATATGCATTTTCTGTGATAATCTTGGTGTTTCATCTATGAGAAGTATGCAGAATCATCGAGAACGCTCTTTTCGAGCTAGTTAATGCGAGAAACACGTTTTCTGGTGTTTTCCCCACTCCACACTGCGTCTGATATGCAGAACCGGAGATATCTTCGTTTCGGTCGGGTTTCAAGCAGAGATGTGCATTTTCTGCGATAATCTTGGTGAGTGTTCCGTCAGAAGTATGCAGAATCATCGATATCGCTCTTTTCGAGCTATTTAATGCGAGAAACATGTTATCTGGTGTTTTCACCACTCCACAGTGCGTTTGATATGTAGAGCCGCCGATAACTTGGTTTTCGTGGGGTTTCCTGGTGAAATATGCATTTTCTGCGATAATCTTGGTGTTTCATCTATGAGAAGAATGCAGAATCATCGAGAACTCTCTTTTCGAGTTATTTAATGCGAAAAAACAAGTTTTCTGGTGTTTTGTCCACTCCACAGTGCGTTTGATATGTAGAGCCGCCGATAACTTGGTTTTGGTGGGGTTTCCAGCTGAAATATACATTTTCTGCGATAATCTTTTTGTTTCATCTATGAGAAGTATGCAGAATCATCGAGAACGCTCTTTTCGAGCTAGTTAATGCGAGAAACACGTTTTCTTGTGTTTTCACCACTCCACAGTGCATCTGATATGCAGAACCGGCGATATCTTGATTTTCGTTGTGTTTCCAGCTGAGATATGCATTTTCTGCGATAATCTTGGTGAGACTTCTGTCAGAAGTTTGCAGAATCATCTAGATCGCTCGTTTCGAGCTATTTAATGCGAAGAAACTAGTTTTCTGATGTTTTCAACATTCCACAGTGCGTTTGATATGCAGAACCGGCGACATCTTGATTTTCGTGAGGTTTCAAGCTGAGATATGCATTTTCTTTGATAATCTTGGTGTTTCAACTATGAGAAGTATGCAGAATCATCGAGAACGCTCTTTTCGAGCTAGTCAATGCGAGTAACACGTTTTCTGGTGTTTTCACCACTCCACAGTGTGTTTGATATGGAGAACCGGCGATATCTTGATTTTCGTGGTGTTTCCAGCTGAGTTATGCAATTTCTGCGATAATCTTGGTGAGTCTGCTGTCAGAAGTATGCAGAATCATCTAGATCGCTCTTTTCGAGCTATTTAATGCGAGAAACACGTTTTCTGGTGTTTTCACCACACCACAGTGCGTTTGATATGCAGAACCGGCGACATCTTGGTTTTCATCGGGCTTCAAGCTGAGATATGCATTTTCTGCGATAATATAGGTGAGACTTCAGTCAGAAGTATGCAGAAACATCTAGATCTGTTTCTTCGAGCTATTTAATGCGAAAAAACAAGTTTTCTGGTGTTTTCACCACTCCACAGTGCGTCTGATATGGAGAACCGGCGATATCTTGGTTTTCGTAGGGTTTCCAACTGAGATATGCATTTTCTGCGATAATCTTGGTGAGTCTTCTGTCAGAAGTATGCAGAATCATCTAGATCGCTCTTTTCGAGCCATTTAATGCGAGAAACACGTTTTCTGGTGTTTTCTCCACCCCACAGTGCGTTTGATATGCAGAACCGGCGACATCTTGATTTTCGTGATGTTTCTAGCTGAGATATGCATTTTCTGCGATAATATTGGTTAGACTTCAGTCAGAAGTATGCAGAATCATCTAGATCGCTCGTATCGAGCTATTTAATGCGAAAAAACAAGTTTTCTGGTGTTTTGACCACTCCACAGTGCGTTTGATATGCAGAACCGGCGACATCTTGGTTTTCGTCGGGTTTCAAGCTGAGATAAGCATTTTCTACGATAATCTTGGTGAGACTTCTGTCAGAAGTTTGCAGAATCCTCTAGATCGCTCGTTTCGAGCTTGTTAATGCGAAGAAACTAGTTTTCTGATGTTTTCAACATTCCACAGTGCGTTTGATATGCAGAAGCGGCGACATCTTGATTTTCGTGATGTTTCTAGCTGAGATATGCATTTTCTGCGATAATATTGGTTAGACTTCAGTCAGAAGTATGCAGAATCATCTAGATCGCTCGTATCGAGCTATTTAATGCGAAAAAACAAGTTTTCTGGTGTTTTCACCACTCCACAGTGCGTTTGAAATGTAGAGCCGCCGATAACTTGGTATTCGTGGGGTTTCAAGCTGATATATGCATTTTCTGCGATAATCTTGGTGTTTCATGTATGAGAAGTATGCAGAATCATCGAGAACGCTCTTTTCGAGCTAGTTAATGCGAGAAACACATTTTCTGGTGTTTTCACCACTCCACAGTGCGTCTGATATGGAGAACCGGCGATATTTTGGTTTTCGTCGGGTTTCAAGCTGAGATATGCATTTTCTACGATAATCTTGGTGAAACATGTGTCCGAAGTATGCAGAAACATCAAGAGCGCTCTTTTCGAGCTATTTAATGCGAGAAACTCGTTTTCTGGGGTTTTCACCACTCCACAGTTCGTTGGATATGCAGAACCGGAGATATCTTGGTTTTCGTGGGGTTTCAAGCTGAGATATGCATTTCCTGCGATAATCTTGGTGAGACTTCTGTCCGAAGTATGCTGAATCACCGGGATCGCTCTTTTCGAGCTATTTAATGCGAGAAACACGTTCTCTGGTTGTTTTCACCACTCCACAGTGCGTTTGATGTGCAGAACAGGCGATATCTTGATTTTCCGGTGTTTCCAGCTGAGATATGCATTTTCTGCGCTAATCTTGGTGGGTCTTTTGTCAGAAGTATGCAGAATCATCTAGATCGCTCTTTTCGAGCTACTTAATGCGAGAAACACGTTTTCTGGTATTTTCACCACTCCACAGTACGTTTGACATGCAGAACCGGAGATATCTTGGTTTCGGTCGGGTTGCAAGCTGAGATATGCATTTTCTACGATAATCCTGGTGAGACTTCTGTCAGAAGTATGCAGAATCTTCGAGAACGCTCTTTTCGAGCTACTTAATGCGCGAAATACGTTTTCTGGTGTTTTCACCACTCCACGGTACGCTTGATGTGCAGAACCGGAGATATCTTGGTTTTCGTAGGGTTTCAAGCTGAGATATGCATTTTCTGCGATAATCTTGGTGAGACTTCTGTCCGAAGTATGCTGAAACATCGAGATCGCTCTTTTCGAGCTAGTTAATGCGAGAAAAACCTTATGCGGTGTTTTCACCACTCCACAGTGCGTTTGATATGCAAAACCGGCGATATCTTGGTTTTCGTGGGGTTTCAAGCTGAGATATGCATTTTCTGCGATAATCTTGGTGAGACTTCTGTTAGAAGTATGCAGAATCATCGAGATCGCACTTTTCGAGCTATTTAATGCGAGAAACACGTTATCTGGTGTTTTCACCACTCCACAGTTGGTTTGATATGCAGAACTGGCGATATTTTGGTTTTCGTCGGGTTTCAAGCTGAGATATGCATTTTCTACGATAATCTTGGTGAAACATCTGTCCGAAGTATGCAGAAACATCGAGAGCGCTCTTTTCGAGCTATTTAATGCGAGAAACTCGTTTTCTGGCGTTTTCACCACTCCACAGTTCGTTGGATCTGCAGAACCGGCGATTCTTGGTTTTCGTGGGGTTTCAAGCTGAGATATGCATTTTCTGCGATAATCTTGGTGAGTCTTCTGTCCGAAGTATGCTGAAACATCGAGATCGCTCTTTTCGAGCTAGTTAATGCGAGAAAAACCTTATCCGGTGTTGTCACCACTCCACAGCGCGTTTGATATGCAAAACCGGCGATATCTTGGTTTTCGTGGGGTTTCAAGCTGAGATATGCATTTTCTGCGATAATCTTGGTGAGACTTCTGTTAGAAGTATGCAGAAACATCGAGAGCGCTCTTTTCGAGCTATTTAATGCGAGAAACTCGTTTTCTGGGGTTTTCACCACTCCACAGTTCGTTGGATATGCAGAACCGGAGATATCTTGGTTTTCGTGGGGTTTCGAGCTGAGATATGCATTTTCTGCGATAATCTTGGTGAGACTTCTGTCCGAAGTATGCTGAAACATCGAGATCGCTCTTTTCGAGCTAGTTAATGCGAGAAAAACCTTATCCGGTGTTTTCACCACTCCACAGTTCGTTTGATATGCAAAACCGGCGATATCTTGGTTTTCGTGGGGTTTCCAGTTGAAATATGCATTTTCTGCGATAATCTTGGTGTTTCATCTATGAGAAGTATGCAGAATCATCGAGAACGCTCTTTTCGAGCTAGTTAATGCGAGAAACACGTTTTCTGGTGTTTTCCCCACTCCACACTGCGTCTGATATGCAGAACCGGCGATATCTTGGTTTTCGTGGGGTGTCCAGCTGAAATATGCATTTTCTGCGATAATCTTGGTGTTTCATCTATGAGAAGTATGCAGAATCATCGAGAACGCTCTTTTCGAGCTAGTTAATGCGAGAAACACGTTTTCTGGTGTTTTCCCCACTCCACAGTGCGTCTGATATGCAGAACTGGCGATATTTTGGTTTTCGTCGGGTTTCAAGCTGAGATATGCATTTTCTACGATAATCTTGGTGAAACATCTGTCCGAAGTATGCAGAAACATCGAGAGCGCTCTTTTCGAGCTATTTAATGCGAGAAACTCGTTTTCTGGCGTTTTCACCACTCCACAGTTCGTTGGATCTGCAGAACCGGCGATTCTTGGTTTTCGTGGGGTTTCAAGCTGAGATATGCATTTTCTGCGATAATCTTGGTGAGTCTTCTGTCCGAAGTATGCAGAAACATCGAGAGCGCTCTTTTCGAGCTATTTAATGCGAGAAACTCGTTTTCTGGGGTTTTCACCACTCCACAGTTCGTTGGATATGCAGAACCGGAGATATCTTGGTTTTCGTGGGGTTTCAAGCTGAGATATGCATTTTCTGCGATAATCTTGTTGAGAATTCTGCCCGAAGTATGCAGAATCATCGAGATCGCTCGTTTCGAGCTACTTAATGCGAGAAACACGTTATCTGGTGTTATCACCACTCCACAGTGCGTTGGATATGCAGAACCGGCGTTATCTTGGTTTTCGTGGGGTTTCCAGTTGAAATATGCATTTTCTGCGATAATCTTGGTGTTTCATCTATGAGAAGTATGCAGAATCATCGAGAACGCTCTTTTCGAGCTAGTTAATGCGAGAAACACGTTTTCTGGTGTTTTCCCCACTCCACAGTGCGTCTGATATGCAGAACCGGCGATATCTTGGTTTTCGTGGGGTTTCCAGCTGAAATATGCATTTTCTGCGATAATCTTGGTGTTTCATCTATGAGAAGTATGCAGAATCATCCAGAACGCTCTTTTCGAGCTAGTTAATGCGAGTAACACGTTATCTGGTTGTTTTCACCACTCCATAGTGCGTTTGATATGCAGAACCGGCGACATCTTGATTTTCGTGAGGTTTCCAGCTGAGATATGCATTTTCTGCGATAATATTGGTGAGACTTCAGTCAGAAGTATGCAGAAACATCTAGATCGCTCGTTTCGAGCTATTTAATGCGAAAAACACGTTTTCTGGTGTATTCACCACTCCACAGTACGTTAGACATGCAGAACCGGAGATATCTTCGTTTCGGTCGGGTTTCAAGCAGAGATGTGCATTTTCTGCGATAATCTTGGTGAGTGTTCCGTCAGAAGTATGCAGAATCATCGATATCGCTCTTTTCGAGCTATTTAATGCGAGAAACATGTTATCTGGTGTTTTCACCACTCCACAGTGCGTTTGATATGTAGAGCCGCCGATAACTTGGTTTTCGTGGGGTTTCCTGGTGAAATATGCATTTTCTGCGATAATCTTGGTGTTTCATCTATGAGAAGAATGCAGAATCATCGAGAACTCTCTTTTCGAGTTATTTAATGCGAAAAAACAAGTTTTCTGGTGTTTTCTCCACTCCACAGTGCATCTGATATGCAGAACCGGCGATATCTTGATTTTCGTTGTGTTTCCAGCTGAGATATGCATTTTCTGCGATAATCATGGTGAGTGTTCTGTCAGAAGTATGCAGAATCATCGAGATCGCTCGTTTCGAGCTATTTAATGCGAAAAAACAAGTTTTCTGGTGTTTTGACCACTCCACAGTGCGTTTGATATGCAGAACCGGCGACATCTTGGTTTTCGTCGGGTTTCAAGCTGAGATAAGCATTTTCTACGATAATCCTGGTGAGACTTCTGTCAGAAGTTTGCAGAATCATCTAGATCGCTCGTTTCGAGCTATTTAATGCGAAGAAACTAGTTTTCTGATGTTTTCAACATTCCACACTGCGTTTGATGTGCAGAACCGGCGACATCTTGATTTTCGTGAGGTTTCAAGCTGAGATATGCATTTTCTGCGATAATCTTGGTGTTTCAACTATGAGAAGTATGCAGAATCATCGAGAACGCTCTTTTCGAGCTAGTCAATGCGAGTAACACGTTTTCTGGTGTTTTCACCACTCCACAGTGTGTTTGATATGGAGAACCGGCGATATCTTGATTTTCGTGGTGTTTCCAGCTCAGATATGCATTTTCTGCGATAATCTTGGTGAGTCTTCTGTCAGAAGTATGCAGAATCATCTAGATCGCTCTTTTCGAGCTATTTAATGCGAGAAACACGTTTTCTGGTGTTTTCACCACACCACAGTGCGTTTGATATGCAGAACCGGCGACATCTTGGTTTTCGTCGGGCTTCAAGCTGAGATATGCATTTTCTGCGATAATATAGGTGAGACTTCAGTCAGAAGTATGCAGAAACATCTAGATCTGTCTCTTCGAGCTATTTAATGCGAAAAAACAAGTTTTCTGGTGTTTTCATCACTCCACAGTGCGTCTGATATGGAGAACCGGCGATATCTTGGTTTTCGTCGGGTTTCAAGCTGAGATAAGCATTTTCTACGATAATCTTGGTGAGACTTCTGTCAGAAGTTTGCAGAATCCTCTAGATCGCTCGTTTCGAGCTATTTAATGCGAAGAAACTAGTTTTCTGATGTTTTCAACATTCAACAGTGCGTTTGATATGCAGAACCGGCGACATCTTGATTTTCGTGATGTTTCTAGCTGAGATATGCATTTTCTGCGATAATATTGGTTAGACTTCAGTCAGAAGTATGCAGAATCATCTAGATCGCTCGTATCGAGCAATTTAATGCGAAAAAACAAGTTTTCTGGTGTTTTGACCACTCCACAGTGCGTTTGATATGCAGAACCGGCGACGTCTTGGTTTTCGTCGGGTTTCAAGCTGAGATAAGCATTTTCTACGATAATCTTGGTGAGACTTCTGTCAGAAGTTTGCAGAATCCTCTAGATCGCTCGTTTCGAGCTATTTAATGCGAAGAAACTAGTTTTCTGATGTTTTCAACATTCCACAGTGCGTTTGATATGCAGAACCGGCGACATCTTGATTTTCGTGAGGTTTCAAGCTGAGATATGCATTTTCTGCGATAATCCTGGTGAGACTTCAGTCAGAAGTATGCAGAATCATCCAGAACGCTCTTTTCGAGCTAGTTAATCCGAGTAGAACGTTTTCTGGTGTTTTCACCACTCCACAGTGCGTTTGAAATGTAGAGCCGCCGATAACTTGGTTTTCGTGGGGTTTCAAGCTGATATATGCATTATCTACGATAATCCTGGTGTGACTTCTGTCAGAAGTATGCAGAATCTTCGAGAACGCCCTTTTCGAGCAACTTAATGTGCGAAACACGTTTTCTGGTGTTTTCACCACTCTACGGTACGTTTGATGTGCAGAACCGGAGATGACTCGGTTTTCGTCGGGTTTCAAGATGAGATATGCATTTTCTGCGATAATCTTGGTGTTTCATCTGTGAGAAGAATGCAGAATCATCGAGAACTCTCTTTTCGAGTTATTTAATGCGAAAAAACAAGTTTTCTGGTGTTTTGTCCACTCCACAGTGCGTTTGATATGTAGAGCCGCCGATAACTTGGTTTTGGTGGGGTTTCCAGCTGAAATATACATTTTCTGCGATAATCTTTTTGTTTCATCTATGAGAAGTATGCAGAATCATCGAGAACGCTCTTTTCGAGCTAGTTAATGCGAGAAACACGTTTTCTTGTGTTTTCACCACTCCACAGTGCATCTGATATGCAGAACCGGCGATATCTTGATTTTCGTTGTGTTTCCAGCTGAGATATGCATTTTCTGCGATAATCTTGGTGAGACTTCTGTCAGAAGTTTGCAGAATCATCTAGATCGCTCGTTTCGAGCTATTTAATGCGAAGAAACTAGTTTTCTGATGTTTTCAACATTCCACAGTGCGTTTGATATGCAGAACCGGCGACATCTTGATTTTCGTGAGGTTTCAAGCTGAGATATGCATTTTCTTTGATAATCTTGGTGTTTCAACTATGAGAAGTATGCAGAATCATCGAGAACGCTCTTTTCGAGCTAGTCAATGCGAGTAACACGTTTTCTGGTGTTTTCACCACTCCACAGTGTGTTTGATATGGAGAACCGGCGATATCTTGATTTTCGTGGTGTTTCCAGCTGAGATATGCATTTTCTGCGATAATCTTGGTGAGTCTGCTGTCAGAAGTATGCAGAATCATCTAGATCGCTCTTTTCGAGCTATTTAATGCGAGAAACACGTTTTCTGGTGTTTTCACCACACCACAGTGCGTTTGATATGCAGAACCGGCGACATCTTGGTTTTCATCGGGCTTCAAGCTGAGATATGCATTTTCTGCGATAATATAGGTGAGACTTCAGTCAGAAGTATGCAGAAACATCTAGATCTGTTTCTTCGAGCTATTTAATGCGAAAAAACAAGTTTTCTGGTGTTTTCACCACTCCACAGTGCGTCTGATATGGAGAACCGGCGATATCTTGGTTTTCGTAGGGTTTCCAACTGAGATATGCATTTTCTGCGATAATCTTGGTGAGTCTTCTGTCAGAAGTATGCAGAATCATCTAGATCGCTCTTTTCGAGCCATTTAATGCGAGAAACACGTTTTCTGGTGTTTTCTCCACCCCACAGTGCGTTTGATATGCAGAACCGGCGACATCTTGATTTTCGTGATGTTTCTAGCTGAGATATGCATTTTCTGCGATAATATTGGTTAGACTTCAGTCAGAAGTATGCAGAATCATCTAGATCGCTCGTATCGAGCTATTTAATGCGAAAAAACAAGTTTTCTGGTGTTTTCACCACTCCACAGTGCGTTTGAAATGTAGAGCCGCCGATAACTTGGTTTTCGTGGGGTTTCAAGCTGATATATGCATTTTCTGCGATAATCTTGGTGTTTCATGTATGAGAAGTATGCAGAATCATCGAGAACGCTCTTTTCGAGCTAGTTAATGCGAGAAACACATTTTCTGGTGTTTTCACCACTCCACAGTGCGTCTGATATGGAGAACCGGCGATATTTTGGTTTTCGTCGGGTTTCAAGCTGAGATATGCATTTTCTACGATAATCTTGGTGAAACATGTGTCCGAAGTATGCAGAAACATCAAGAGCGCTCTTTTCGAGCTATTTAATGCGAGAAACTCGTTTTCTGGGGTTTTCACCACTCCACAGTTCGTTGGATATGCAGAACCGGAGATATCTTGGTTTTCGTGGGGTTTCAAGCTGAGATATGCATTTCCTGCGATAATCTTGGTGAGACTTCTGTCCGAAGTATGCTGAATCACCGGGATCGCTCTTTGCGAGCTATTTAATGCGAGAAACACGTTCTCTGGTTGTTTTCACCACTCCACAGTGCGTTTGATGTGCAGAACAGGCGATATCTTGATTTTCCGGTGTTTCCAGCTGAGATATGCATTTTCTGCGCTAATCTTGGTGGGTCTTTTGTCAGAAGTATGCAGAATCATCTAGATCGCTCTTTTCGAGCTACTTAATGCGAGAAACACGTTTTCTGGTATTTTCACCACTCCACAGTACGTTTGACATGCAGAACCGGAGATATCTTGGTTTCGGTCGGGTTTCAAGCTGGGATATGCATTTTCTACGATAATCCTGGTGAGACTTCTGTCAGAAGTATGCAGAATCTTCGAGAACGCTCTTTTCGAGCTACTTAATGCGCGAAATACGTTTTCTGGTGTTTTCACCACTCCACGGTACGCTTGATGTGCAGAACCGGAGATATCTTGGTTTTCGTAGGGTTTCAAGCTGAGATATGCATTTTCTGCGATAATCTTGGTGAGACTTCTGTCCGAAGTATGCTGAAACATCGAGATCGCTCTTTTCGAGCTAGTTAATGCGAGAAAAACCTTATGCGGTGTTTTCACCACTCCACAGTGCGTTTGATATGCAAAACCGGCGATATCTTGGTTTTCGTGGGGTTTCAAGCTGAGATATGCATTTTCTGCGATAATCTTGGTGAGACTTCTGTTAGAAGTATGCAGAATCATCGATATCGCACTTTTCGAGCTATTTAATGCGAGAAACACGTTATCTGGTGTTTTCACCACTCCACAGTTGGTTTGATATGCAGAACTGGCGATATTTTGGTTTTCGTCGGGTTTCAAGCTGAGATATGCATTTTCTACGATAATCTTGGTGAAACATCTGTCCGAAGTATGCAGAAACATCGAGAGCGCTCTTTTCGAGCTATTTAATGCGAGAAACTCGTTTTCTGGCGTTTTCACCACTCCACAGTTCGTTGGATCTGCAGAACCGGCGATTATTGGTTTTCGTGGGGTTTCAAGCTGAGATATGCATTTTCTGCGATAATCTTGGTGAGTCTTCTGTCCGAAGTATGCTGAAACATCGAGATCGCTCTTTTCGAGCTAGTTAATGCGAGAAAAACCTTATCCGGTGTTGTCACCACTCCACAGCGCGTTTGATATGCAAAACCGGCGATATCTTGGTTTTCGTGGGGTTTCAAGCTGAGATATGCATTTTCTGCGATAATCTTGGTGAGACTTCTGTTAGAAGTATGCAGAAACATCGAGAGCGCTCTTTTCGAGCTATTTAATGCGAGAAACTCGTTTTCTGGGGTTTTCACCACTCCACAGTTCGTTGGATATGCAGAACCGGAGATATCTTGGTTTTCGTGGGGTTTCGAGCTGAGATATGCATTCTCTTGCGATAATATTGGTGAGACTTCAGTCAGAATTATGCAGAATCATCTAGATCGCTCTTTTCGAGCTACTTAATGCACGAAACACGTTTTCTGGTGTTTTCACCACTCCACAGTACGTTTGACATGCAGAACCGGAGATATCTTGGTTTCGGTCGGGTTTCATGCTGAGATATGCATTTTCTACGATAATCCTGGTGAGACTTCTGTCAGAAGTATGCAGAATCTTCGAGAACGCTCTTTTCGAGCTACTTAATGCGCGAAACACGTCTTCTGGTGTTTTCACCACTCCACGGTACGTTTGATATGCAGCACCGGAGATGACTCGGTTTTCGTCGGGTTTCAAGCTGAGATATGCATTTTCTGCTATAATCTTGGTGAGACTTCTGTCAGACGTATGCAGGATCTTCGAGAACGCTCTTTTCGAGCTATTTAATGCGAGAAACACGTTATCTGGTGTTTTCACCACTCCACAGTGCGTTTGATATGCAGGACCGGCGATATCTTGGTTTTCGTGGGGTTTCAAGCTGAGATATGCATTTTCTGCGATAATCTTGTTGAGACTTCTGTCCGATGTATGCAGAATCATCGAGATCGCTCGTTTCGAGCTACTTAATGCGAGAAACACGTTATCTGGTGTTATCACCACTCCACAGTGCGTTGGATATGCAGAACCGGCGATATCTTGGTTTTCGTGGGGTTTCCAGTTGAAATATGCATTTTCTGCGATAATCTTGGTGTTTCATCTATGAGAAGTATGCAGAATCATCGAGAACGCTCTTTTCGAGCTAGTTAATGCGAGAAACACGTTTTCTGGTGTTTTCCCCACTCCACACTGCGTCTGATATGCAGAACCGGAGATATCTTCGTTTCGGTCGGGTTTCAAGCAGAGATGTGCATTTTCTGCGATAATCTTGGTGAGTGTTCCGTCAGAAGTATGCAGAATCATCGATATCGCTCTTTTCGAGCTATTTAATGCGAGAAACATGTTATCTGGTGTTTTCACCACTCCACAGTGCGTTTGATATGTAGAGCCGCCGATAACTTGGTTTTCGTGGGGTTTCCTGGTGAAATATGCATTTTCTGCGATAATCTTGGTGTTTCATCTATGAGAAAAATACAGAATCATCGAGAACTCTCTTTTCGAGTTATTTAATGCGAAAAAACAAGTTTTCTGGTGTTTTGTCCACTCCACAGTGCGTTTGATATGTAGAGCCGCCGATAACTTGGTTTTGGTGGGGTTTCCAGCTGAAATATACATTTTCTGCGATAATCTTTTTGTTTCATCTATGAGAAGTATGCAGAATCATCGAGAACGCTCTTTTCGAGCTAGTTAATGCGAGAAACACGTTTTCTTGTGTTTTCACCACTCCACAGTGCATCTGATATGCAGAACCGGCGATATCTTGATTTTCGTTGTGTTTCCAGCAGAGATATGCATTTTCTGCGATAATCTTGGTGAGACTTCTGTCAGAAGTTTGCAGAATCATCTAGATCGCTCGTTTCGAGCTATTTAATGCGAAGAAACTAGTTTTCTGATGTTTTCAACATTCCACAGTGCGTTTGCTATGCAGAACCGGCGACATCTTGATTTTCGTGAGGTTTCAAGCTGAGATATGCATTTTCTTTGATAATCTTGGTGTTTCAACTGTGAGTAGTATGCAGAATCATCGAGAACGCTCTTTTCGAGCTAGTCAATGCGAGTAACACGTTTTCTGGTGTTTTCACCACTCCACAGTGTGTTTGATATGGAGAACCGGCGATATCTTGATTTTCGTGGTGTTTCCAGCTGAGATATGCATTTTCTACGATAATCTTGGTGAGACTTCTGTCAGAAGTTTGCAGAATCCTCTAGATCGCTCGTTTCGAGCTAGTTAATGCGAAGAAACTAGTTTTCTGATGTTTTCAACATTCCACAGTGCGTTTGATATGCAGAAGCGGCGACATCTTGATTTTCGTGATGTTTCTAGCTGAGATATGCATTTTCTGCGATAATATTGGTTAGACTTCAGTCAGAAGTATGCAGAATCATCGAGAACGCTCTTTTCGAGCTAGTTAATGCGAGAAACACATTTTCTGGTGTTTTCACCACTCCACAGTGCGTCTGATATGGAGAACCGGCGATATTTTGGTTTTCGTCGGGTTTCAAGCTGAGATATGCATTTCCTGCGATAATCTTGGTGAGACTTCTGTCCGAAGTATGCTGAATCACCGGGATCGCTCTTTTCGAGCTATTTAATGCGAGAAACACGTTCTCTGGTTGTTTTCACCACTCCACAGTGCGTTTGATGTGCAGAACAGGCGATATCTTGATTTTCCGGTGTTTCCAGCTGAGATATGCATTTTCTGCGCTAATCTTGGTGGGTCTTTTGTCAGAAGTATGCAGAATCATCTAGATCGCTCTTTTCGAGCTACTTAATGCGAGAAACACGTTTTCTGGTATTTTCACCACTCCACAGTACGTTTGACATGCAGAACCGGAGATATCTTGGTTTCGGTCGGGTTTCAAGCTGAGATATGCATTTTCTACGATAATCCTGGTGAGACTTCTGTCAGAAGTATGCAGAATCTTCGAGAACGCTCTTTTCGAGCTGGTTAATGCGAGAAAAACCTTATGCGGTGTTTTCACCACTCCACAGTGCGTTTGATATGCAAAACCGGCGATATCTTGGTTTTCGTGGGGTTTCAAGCTGAGATATGCATTTTCTGCGATAATCTTGGTGAGACTTCTGTTAGAAGTATGCAGAATCATCGAGATCGCACTTTTCGAGCTATTTAATGCGAGAAACACGTTATCTGGTGTTTTCACCACTCCACAGTTGGTTTGATATGCAGAACTGGCGATATTTTGGTTTTCGTCGGGTTTCAAGCTGAGATATGCATTTTCTACGATAATCTTGGTGAAACATCTGTCCGAAGTATGCAGAAACATCGAGAGCGCTCTTTTCGAGCTATTTAATGCGAGAAACTCGTTTTCTGGCGTTTTCACCACTCCACAGTTCGTTGGATCTGCAGAACCGGCGATTCTTGGTTTTCGTGGGGTTTCAAGCTGAGATATGCATTTTCTGCGATAATCTTGGTGAGTCTTCTGTCCGAAGTATGCTGAAACATCGAGATCGCTCTTTTCGAGCTAGTTAATGCGAGAAAAACCTTATCCGGTGTTGTCACCACTCCACAGCGCGTTTGATATGCAAAACCGGCGATATCTTGGTTTTCGTGGGGTTTCAAGCTGAGATATGCTTTTTCTGCGATAATCTTGGTGAGACTTCTGTTAGAAGTATGCAGAAACATCGAGAGCGCTCTTTTCGAGCTATTTAATGCGAGAAACTCGTTTTCTGGGGTTTTCACCACTCCACAGTTCGTTGGATATGCAGAACCGGAGATATCTTGGTTTTCGTGGGGTTTCGAGCTGAGATATGCATTTTCTGCGATAATCTTGGTGAGATTTCTGTCCGAAGTATGCTGAAACATCGAGATCGCTCTTTTCGAGCTAGTTAATGCGAGAAAAACCTTATCCGGTGTTTTCACCACTCCACAGTTCGTTTGATATGCAAAACCGGCGATATCTTGGTTTTCGTGGGGTTTCCAGTTGAAATATGCATTTTCTGCGATAATCTTGGTGTTTCATCTATGAGAAGTATGCAGAATCATCGAGAACGCTCTTTTCGAGCTAGTTAATGCGAGAAACACGTTTTCTGGTGTTTTCCCCACTCCACACTGCGTCTGATATGCAGAACCGGCGATATCTTGGTTTTCGTGGGGTGTCCAGCTGAAATATGCATTTTCTGCGATAATCTTGGTGTTTCATCTATGAGAAGTATGCATAATCATCCAGAACGCTCTTTTCGAGCTAGTTAATGCGAGTAACACGTTATCTGGTAGTTTTCACCACTCCATAGTGCGTTTGATATGCAGAACCCGCGACATCTTGATTTTCGTGAGGTTTCCAGCTGAGATATGCATTTTCTACGATAATCTTGGTGAAACATCTGTCCGAAGTATGCAGAAACATCGAGAGCGCTCTTTTCGAGCTATTTAATGCGAGAAACTCGTTTTCTGGCGTTTTCACCACTCCACAGTTCGTTGGATCTGCAGAACCGGCGATTCTTGGTTTTCGTGGGGTTTCAAGCTGAGATATGCATTTTCTGCGATAATCTTGGTGAGACTTCTGTCCGAAGTATGCTGAAACATCGAGATCGCTCTTTTCGAGCTAGTTAATGCGAGAAAAACCTTATCCGGTGTTGTCACCACTCCACAGTGCGTTTGATATGCCAAACCGGCGATATCTTGGTTTTCGTGGGGTTTCCAGTTGAAATATGCATTTTCTGCGATAATCTTGGTGTTTCATCTATGAGAAGTATGCAGAATCATCGAGAACGCTCTTTTCGAGCTAGTTAATGCGAGAAACACGTTTTCTGGTGTTTTCCCCACTCCACACTGAGTCTGATATGCAGAACCGGCGATATCTTGGTTTTCGTGGGGTTTCCAGCTGAAATATGCATTTTCTGCGATAATCTTGGTGTTTCATCTATGAGAAGTATGCAGCATCATCCAGAACGCTCTTTTCGAGCTAGTTAATGCGAGTAACACGTTATCTGGTTGTTTTCACCACTCCATAGTGCGTTTGATATGCAGAACCGGCGACATCTTGATTTTCGTGAGGTTTCCAGCTGAGATATGCATTTTCTGCGATAGTATTGGTGAGACTTCAGTCAGAAGTATGCAGAAACATCTAGATCGCTCGTTTCGAGCTATTTAATGCGAAAAACACGTTTTCTGGTGTATTCACCACTCCACAGTACGTTAGACATGCAGAACCGTAGATATCTTCGTTTCGGTCGGGTTTCAAGCAGAGATGTGCATTTTCTGCGATAATCTTGGTGAGTGTTCCGTCAGAAGTATGCAGAATCATCGATATCGCTCTTTTCGAGCTATTTAATCCGAGAAACATGTTATCTGGTGTTTTCACCACTCCACAGTGCGTTTGATATGTAGAGCCGCCGATAACTTGGTTTTCGTGGGGTTTCCTGGTGAAAGATGCATTTTCTGCGATGATCTTGGTGTTTCATCTATGAGAAGAATGCAGAATCATCGAGAACTCTCTTTTCGAGTTATTTAATGCGAAAAAACAAGTTTTCTGGTGTTTTGTCCAATCCACAGTGCGTTTGATATGTAGAGCCGCCGATAACTTGGTTTTGGTGGGGTTTCCAGCTGAAATATACATTTTCTGCGATAATCTTGTTGTTTCATCTATGAGAAGTATGCAGAATCATCGAGAACGCTCTTTTCGAGCTAGTTAATGCGAGAAACACGTTTTCTGGTGTTTTCACCACTCCACAGTGCATCTAATATGCAGAACCGTCGATATCTTGATTTTCGTTGTGTTTCCAGCTGAGATATGCATTTTCTGCGATAATCTTGGTGAGTGTTCTGTCAGAAGTATGCAGAATCATCGAGATCGCTCGTTTCGAGCTATTTAATGCGAAAAAACAAGTTTTCTGGTGTTTTGACCACTCCACAGTGCGTTTGATATGCAGAACCGGCGACATCTTGGTTTTCGTCGGGTTTCAAGCTGAGATAAGCATTTTCTACGATAATCTTGGTGAGACTTCTGTCAGAAGTTTGCAGAATCATCTACATCGCTCGTTTCGAGCTATTTAATGCGAAGAAACTAGTTTTCTGATGTTTTCAACATTCCACAGTGCGTTTGATATGCAGAACCGGCGACATCTTGATTTTCGTGAGGTTTCAAGCAGAGATATGCATTTTCTTCGATAATCTTGGTGTTTCAACTATGAGAAGTATGCAGAATCATCGAGAACGCTCTTTTCGAGCTAGTCAATGCGAGTAACACGTTTTCTGGTGTTTTCACCACTCCACAGTGTGTTTGATATGGAGAACCGGCGATATCTTGATTTTCGTGGTGTTTCCAGCTGAGATATGCATTTTCTGCGATAATCTTGGTGAGTCTTCTGTCAGAAGTATGCAGAATCATCTAGATCGCTCTTTTCGAGCTATTTAATGCGAGAAACACGTTTTCTGGTGTTTTCACCACACCACAGTGCGTTTGATATGCAGAACCGGCGACATCTTGGTTTTCGTCGGGCTTCAAGCTGAGATATGCATTTTCTGCGATAATAGAGGTGAGACTTCAGTCAGAAGTATGCAGAAACATCTAGATCTGCCTCTTCGAGCTATTTAATGCGAAAAATCAAGTTTTCTGGTGTTTTCACCACTCCACAGTGCGTTTGATATGCAGAACCGGCGACATCTTGATTTTCGTGATGTTTCTAGCTGAGATATGCATTTTCTGCTATAATATTGGTTAGACTTCAGTCAGAAGTATGCAGAATCATCTAGATCGCTCGTATCGAGCTATTTAATGCGAAAAAACAAGTTTTCTGGTGTTTTGACCACTCCACAGTGCGGTTGATATGCAGAACCGGCGACATCTTGGTTTTCGTCGGGTTTCAAGCTGAGATAAGCATCTTCTACGATAATCTTGGTGAGACTTCTGTCAGAAGTTTGCAGAATCCTCTAGATCGCTCGTTTCGAGATATTTAATGCGAAGAAACTAGTTTTCTGATGTTTTCAACATTCCACAGTGCGTTTGATATGCAGAACCGGCGACATCTTGATTTTCGTGATGTTTCTAGCTGAGATATGCATTTTCTGCGATAATATTGGTTAGACTTCAGTCAGAAGTATGCAGAATCATCTAGATCGCTCGTATCGAGCTATTTAATGCGAAGAAACTAGTTTTCTGATGATTTTCAACATTCCACAGTGCGTTTGATATGCAGAACCGGCGACATCTTGATTTTCGTGAGGTTTCAAGCTGAGATATGCATTTTCTGCGATAATCCTGGTGAGACTTCAGTCAGAAGTATGCATAATCATCCAGAACGCTCTTTTCGAGCTAGTTAATGCGAGTAGAACGTTTTCTGGTGTTTTCACCACTCCACAGTGCGTTTGAAATGTAGAGCCGCCGATAACTTGGTTTTCGTGGGGTTTCAAGCTGATATATGCATTTTCTGCGATAATCTTGGTGTTTCATGTATGAGAAGTATGCAGAATCATCGAGAACGCTCTTTTCGAGCTAGTTAATGCGAGAAACACATTTTCTGGTGTTTTCACCACTCCACAGTGCGTCTGATATGGAGAACCGGCGATATTTTGGTTTTCGTCGGGTTTCAAGCTGAGATATGCATTTTCTACGATAATCTTGGTGAAACATGTGTCCGAAGTATGCAGAAACATCAAGAGCGCTCTTTTCGAGCTATTTAATGCGAGAAACTCGTTTTCTGGGGTTTTCACCACTCCACAGTTCGTTGGATATGCAGAACCGGAGATATCTTGGTTTTCGTGGGGTTTCAAGCTGAGATATGCATTTCCTGCGATAATCTTGGTGAGGCTCCTGTCCGAAATATGCTGAATCATCGAGATCGCTCTTTTCGAGCTATTTAATGCGAGAAACACGTTCTCTGGTTGTTTTCACCACTCCACAGTGCGTTTGATATGCAGAACAGGCGATATCTTGGTTTTCGTGGGGTTTCGAGCTGAGATATGCATTTTCTGCGATAATCTTGGTGAGACTTCTGTCCGAAGTATGCTGAAACATCGAGATCGCTCTTTCCGAGCTAGTTAATGCGAGAAAAACCTTATCCGGTGTTTTCACCACTCCACAGTTCGTTGGATATGCAGAACCGGAGATATCTTGGTTTTCGTGGGGTTTCAAGCTGAGATATGCATTTCCTGCGATAATCTTGGTGAGACTCCTGTCCGAAATATGCTGAATCATCGAGATCGCTCTTTTCGAGCTATTTAATGCGAGAAACACGTTCTCTGGTTGTTTTCACCACTCCACAGTGCGTTTGATATGCAGAACAGGCGATATCTTGATTTTCGTGGTGTTTCCAGCTGAGATATGCATTTTCTGCGATAATCTTGGTGAGACTTCTGTCCGAAGTATGCTGAAACATCGAGATCGCTCTTTTCGAGCTAGTTAATGCGAGAAAAACCTTATCCGGTGTTTTCACCACTCCACAGTGCGTTTGATATGCAAAACCGGCGATATCTTGGTTTTCGTGGGGTTTCAAGCTGAGATATGCATTTTCTACGATAATCTTGGTGAGACTTCTGTCAGAAGTATGCAGGATCTTCGAGAACGCTCTTTTCGAGCTATTTAATGCGAGAAACACGTTATCTGGTGTTTTCACCACTCAACAGTGCGTTTGATATGCAGAACCGGCAACATCTTGATTTTCGTGAGGTTTCGAGCTGAGATATGCATTTTCTGCGATAATATTGGTGAGACTTCAGTCAAAAGTATGCAGAATCATCTAGATCGCTCTTTTCGAGCTACTTAATGCACGAAACACGTTTTCTGGTGTTTTCACCACTCCACAGTACGTTTGACATGCAGAACCGGAGATATCTTGGTTTCGGTCGGGTTTCAAGCTGAGATATGCATTTTCTACGATAATCCTGGTGAGACTTCTGTCAGAAGTATGCAGAATCTTCGAGAACGCTCTTTTCGAGCTACTTAATACGCGAAATACGTTTTCTGGTGTTTTCACCACTCCACGGTACGTTTGATGTGCAGAACCGGCGATATCTTGGTTTTCGTGGGGTTTCAAGGTGAGATATGCATTTTCTGCGATAATCTTGGTGAACCATCTGTCCGAAGTTTGCAGAAACATCGAGAGCGCTCTTTTCGAGCTATTTAATGCGAGAAACACGTTATCTGGTGTTTTCACCACTCCACAGTGCGTTTGATATGCAGAACAGTAGATATCTTGGTTTTCGTAGGGTTTCAAGCTGAGATATGCATTTCTGCGATAATCTTGGTGAGACTTCTGTTAGAAGTATTCAGAATCATCGAGATCGCACTTTTCGAGCTATTTAATGCGAGAAACACGTTTTCAGGGGGTTTTCACCACTCCACAGTGCGTTGGATATGCAGAACCGGCGATATTTTGGTTTTCGTCGGGTTTCAAGCTGAGATATGCATTTTCTACGATAATCTTGGTGAAACATCTGTCCGAAGTATGCAGAAACATCGAGAGCGCTCTTTTCGAGCTATTTAATGCGAGAAACACGTTATCTGGTGTTTTCACCACTCCACAGTGCGTTTGATATGCAGAACAGTAGATATCTTGGTTTTCGTGGGGTTTCAAGTTGAGATATGCATTTTCTACGATAATCTTGGTGAGACTTCTGTCAGAAGTATGCAGAATCATCGTGATCGGCCTTTTCGTGCTATTTAACGCGAGAAACACGTTCTCTGGTTGTTTTCACCACTCCACAGTGCGTTTGATATGCAGAACCGGAAACATCTTGATTTTCGTGAGGTTTCGAGCTGAGATATGCATTTTCTGCGATAATATTGGTGAGACTTCAGTCAGAAATATGCAGAATCATCTAGATCGCTCTTTTCGAGCTACTTAATGCACGAAACACGTTTTCTGGTGTTTTCACCACTCCACAGTACGTTTGACATGCAGAACCGGAGATATCTTGGTTTCGGTCGGGTTGCAAGCTGAGATATGCATTTTCTACGATAATCCTGGTGAGACTTCTGTCACAAGTATGCAGAATCTTCGAGAACGCTCTTTTCGAGCTACTTACTGCGCGAAGCACGTTGTCTGGTGTTTTCACCACTCCACGGAACGTTTGATGTGCAGAACCGGAGATAACTCGGTTTTCGTCGGGTTTCAAGCTGAGATATGCATTTTCTACTATAATCTTGGTGAGACTTCTGTCAGAAGTATGCAGGATCTTCGAGAACGCTCTTTTCGAGCTATTTAATGCGAGAAACACGTAATCTGGTGTTTTCACCACTCCACAGTACGTTTGACATGCAGAACCGGAGATATCTTGGTTTCGGTCGGGTTTCAAGCTGAGATATGCATTTTCTGCGATAATCTTGGTGAGACTTCTGTCCGAAGTATGCTAAATCATCGAGATCGCTCTTTTCGAGCTAGTTAATGCTAGAAAAACCTTATCCGGTGTTTTCACCACTCCACAGTGCGTTTGATATGCAGAACCAGCGATATCTTGGCTTTCGTTGGGTTTCAAGCTGAGATATGCATTTTTTACGATAATCATGGTGAGACTTCTGTCCGAAGTATGCTGAAACATCGAGATCGCTCTTTTCGAGCACGTTAATGCGAGAATAACCTTATCCGGTGTTTTCACCACTCCACAGTGCGTTTGATATGCAAAACCGGCGATATCTTGGTTTTCGTGGGGTTTCAAGCTGAGATATGCATTTTCTGCGATAATCTTGTTGAGACTTCTGTCCGAAGAATGCAGAATCATCGAGATCGCTCGTTTCGAGCTACTTAATGCGAGAAACACGTTATCTGGTGTTTTCACCACTCCACAGTGCGTTGGATATGCAGAACCGGCGATATTTTGGTTTTCGTCGGGTTTCAAGCTGAGATATGCATTTTCTACGATAATCCTGGTGAGACTTCTGTCCGAAGAATGCAGAATCATCGAGATCGCTCGTTTCGAGCTATTTAATGCACGAAACACGTTTTCTGGTGTTTTCACCACTCCACAGTACGTTTGACATGCAGAACCGGAGATATCTTGGTTTCGGTCGGGTTTCAAGCTGAGATATGCATTTTCTACGATAATCCTGGTGAGAATTCTGTCAGAAGTATGCAGAATCTTCGAGAACGCTCTTTTCGAGCTACTTAATGCGCGAAACACGTTTTCTGGTGTTTTCACCACTCCACGGTACGTTTGATGTGCAGAACCGGAGATAACTCGGTTTTCGTCGGGTTTCAAGCTGAGATATGCATTTTCTGCGATAATATTGGTGAGACTTCAGTCAGAAGTATGCAGAATCATCGAGATCGCTCGTTTCGAGCTACTTAATGCGAGAAACACGTAATCTGGTGTTTTCACCACTCCACAGTACGTTTGACATGCAGAACCGGAGATATCTTGGTTTCGGTCGGGTTGCAAGCTGAGATATGCATTTTCTGCGATAATCTTGGTGAGACTTCTGTCCGAAGTATGCAAAATCATCGAGATCGCTCTTTTCGAGCTAGTTAATGCGAGAAAAACCTTATCCGGTGTTTTCACCACTCCACAGTGCGTTTGATATGCAGAACCAGCGATATCTTGGCTTTCGTTGGGTTTCAGGCTGAGATATGCATTTTTTACGATAATCTTGGTGAGACTTCTGTCCGAAGTATGCTGAAACATCGAGATCGCTCTTCTCGAGCTATTTAATGCGAGAAACACGTTCTCTGGTTGTTTTCACCACTCCACAGTGCGTTTGATATGCAGAAGAGGCGATATCTTGATTTTCGAGGTGTTTCCAGCTGAGATATGCATTTTCTGCGATAATCTTGGTGAGTCTTTTGTCAGAAGTATGCTGAATCATCGAGATCGCTCTTTTCGAGCTAGTTAGTGCGAGAAACACGTTATCTGGTGTTTTCACCACTCCACAGTGCGTTTGATATGCAGAACAGTAGATATCTTGGTTTTCGTGGGGTTTCAAGCTGAGATATGCATTTTCTGCGATAATCTTGTTGAGACTTCTGTCCGAAGTATGCAGAATCATCGAGATCGCTCGTTTCGAGCTACTTAATGCGAGAAACACGTTATCTGGAAGTTTCACCACTCGACAGTGCGTTGGATATGCAGAACCGGCGATATTTTGGTTTTCGTCGGGTTTCAAGTTGAGATATGCATTTTCTACGATAATCCTGGTGAGACTTCTGTCACAAGTATGCAGAATCTTCGAGAACGCTCTTTTCGAGCTACTTACTGCGCGAAACACGTTTTCTGGTGTTTTCACCACTCCACGGAAGGTTTGATGTGCAGAACCGGAGATATCTTGGTTTCGGTCGGGTTTCAAGCTGAGATATGCATTTTCTACGATAATCCTGGTGCGACTTCTGTCAGAAGTATGCAGAATCTTCGAGAACGCTCTTTTCGAGCTACTTAATACGCGAAATACGTTTTCTGGTGTTTTCACCACTCCACGGTACGTTTGATGTGCAGAACCGGCGATATCTTGGTTTTCGTGGGGTTTCAAGGTGAGATATGCATTTTCTGCGATAATCTTGGTGAAACATCTGTCCGAAGTTTGCAGAAACATCGAGAGCGCTCTTTTCGAGCTATTTAATGCGAGAAACACGTTATCTGGTGTTTTCACCACTCCACAGTGCGTTTGATATGCAGAACAGTAGATATCTTGGTTTTCGTGGGGTTTCAAGCTGAGATATGCATTTCTGCGATAATCTTGGTGAGACTTCTGTTAGAAGTATGCAGAATCATCGAGATCGCACTTTTCGAGCTATTTAATGCGAGAAACACGTTTTCAGGGGGTTTTCACCACTCCACAGTGCGTTGGATATGCAGAACCGGCGATATTTTGGTTTTCGTCGGGTTTCAAGCTGAGATATGCATTTTCTACGATAATCTTGGTGAAACATCTGTCCGAAGTATGCAGAATCATCGTGATCGGCCTTTTCGTGCTATTTAACGCGAGAAACACGTTCTCTGGTTGTTTTCACCACTCCACAGTGCGTTTGATATGCAGAACCGGAAACATCTTGATTTTCGTGAGGTTTCGAGCTGAGATATGCATTTTCTGCGATAATATTGGTGAGACTTCAGTCAGAAATATGCAGAATCATCGTGATCGGCCTTTTCGTGCTATTTAACGCGATAAACACGTTCTCTGGTTGTTTTCACCACTCCACAGTACGTTTGATATGCAGAACCGGAAACATCTTGATTTTCGTGAGGTTTCGAGCTGAGATATGCATTTTCTGCGATAATATTGGTGAGACTTCAGTCAGAAATATGCAGAATCATCTAGATCGCTCTTTTCGAGCTACTTAATGCACGAAACACGTTTTCTGGTGTTTTCACCACTCCACAGTACGTTTGACATGCAGAACCGGAGATATCTTGGTTTCGGTCGGGTTGCAAGCTGAGATATGCATTTTCTACGATAATCCTGGTGAGACTTCTGTCACAAGTATGCAGAATCTTCGAGAACGCTCTTTTCGAGCTACTTACTGCGCGAAACACGTTTTCTGGTGTTTTCACCACTCCACGGAACGTTTGATGTGCAGAACCGGAGATAACTCGGTTTTCGTCGGGTTTCAAGCTGAGATATGCATTTTCTACTATAATCTTGGTGAGACTTCTGTCAGAAGTATGCAGGATCTTCGAGATCGCTCGTTTCGAGCTACTTAATGCGAGAAACACGTTATCTGGTGTTTTCACCACTCCACAGTCCGTTGGATATGCAGAACCGGCGATATTTTGGTTTTCGTCGGGTTTCAAGCTGAGAAATGCATTTTCTGCGATAATCTTGGTGAGACTTCTGTCCGAAGTATGCTAAATCATCGAGATCGCTCTTTTCGAGCTAGTTAATGCTAGAAAAACCTTATCCGGTGTTTTCACCACTCCACAGTGCGTTTGATATGCAGAACCAGCGATATCTTGGCTTTCGTTGGGTTTCAAGCTGAGATATGCATTTTTTACGATAATCATGGTGAGACTTCTGTCCGAAGTATGCTGAAACATCGAGATCGCTCTTTTCGAGCAAGTTAATGCGAGAATAACCTTATCCGGTGTTTTCACCACTCCACAGTGCGTTTGATATGCAAAACCGGCGATATCTTGGTTTTCGTGGGGTTTCAAGCTGAGATATGCATTTTCTGCGATAATCTTGTTGAGACTTCTGTCCGAAGTATGCAGAATCATCGAGATCGCTCGTTTCGAGCTACTTAATGCGAGAAACACGTTATCTGGTGTTTTCACCACTCCACAGTGCGTTGGATATGCAGAACCGGCGATATTTTGGTTTTCGTCGGGTTTCAAGCTGAGATATGCATTTTCTACGATAAGCTTGGTGAAACATCTGTCCAAAGTATGCAGAAACATCGAGAGCGCTCTTTTCGAGCTATTTAATGCACGAAACACGTTTTCTGGTGTTTTCACCACTCCACAGTACGTTTGACATGCAGAACCGGAGATATCTTGGTTTCGGTCGGGTTTCAAGCTGAGATATGCATTTTCTACGATAATCCTGGTGAGACTTCTGTCAGAAGTATGCAGAATCTTCGAGAACGCTCTTTTCGAGCTACTTAATGCGCGAAACACGTTTTCTGGTGTTTTCACCACTCCACGGTACGTTTGATGTGCAGAACCGGAGATAACTCGGTTTTCGTCGGGTTTCAAGCTGAGATATGCATTTTCTGCGATAATATTGGTGAGACTTCAGTCAGAAGTATGCAGAATCATCGAGATCGCTCGTTTCGAGCTACTTAATGCGAGAAACACGTTATCTGGTGTTTTCACCACTCCACAGTCCGTTGGATATGCAGAACCGGCGATATTTTGGTTTTCGTCGGGTTTCAAGCTGAGAAATGCATTTTCTACGATAATCCTGGTGAGACTTCTGTCAGAAGTATGCAGAATCTTCGAGAACGCTCTTTTCGAGCTACTTAATGCGCGAAACACGTTTTCTGGTGTTTTCACCACTCCACGGTACGTTTGATGTGCAGAACCGGAGATAACTCGGTTTTCGTCGGGTTTCAAGCTGAGATATGCATTTTCTGCGATAATATTGGTGAGACTTCAGTCAGAAGTATGCAGAATCATCTAGATCGCTCTTTTCGAGCTACTTACTGCACGAAACACGTTTTCTGCTGTTTTCACCACTCCACAGTACGTTTGACATGCAGAACCGGATATATCTTGGTTTTCGTCGGGTTTCAATCTGAGATATGCATTTTCTACGATAATCTTGTTGAGACTTCTGTCAGAAGTATGCAGGATCTTCGAGAACGCTCTTTTCGAGCTATTTAATGCGAGAACCACGTAATCTGGTGTTTTCACCACTCCACAGTACGTTTAACATGCAGAACCGGAGATATCTTGGTTTCGGTCGGGTTTCAAGCTGAGATATGCATTTTCTGCGATAATCTTGGTGAGACTTCTGTCCGAAGTATGCAAAATCATCGAGATCGCTCTTTTCGAGCTAGTTAATGCGAGAAAAACCTTATCCGGTGTTTTCACCACTCCACAGTGCGTTTGATATGCAGAACCAGCGATATCTTGGCTTTCGTTGGGTTTCGGGCTGAGATATGCATTTTTTACGATAATCTTGGTGAGACTTCTGTCCGAAGTATGCTGAAACATCGAGATCGCTCTTCTCGAGCTATTTAATGCGAGAAACACGTTCTCTGGTTGTTTTCACCACTCCACAGTGCGTTTGATATGCAGAATAGGCGATATCTTGATTTTCGAGGTGTTTCCAGCTGAGATATGCATTTTCTGCTATAATCTTGGTGAGTCTTTTGTCAGAAGTATGCTGAATCATCGAGATCGCTCTTTTCGAGCTAGTTAGTGCGAGAAACACGTTATCTGGTGTTTTCACCACTCCACAGTGCGTTTGATATGCAGAACAGTAGATATCTTGGTTTTCGTGGGGATTCAAGCTGAGATATGCATTTTCTGCGATAATCTTGTTGAGACTTCTGTCCGAAGTATGCAGAATCATCGAGATCGCTCGTTTCGAGCTACTTAATGCGAGAAACACGTTATCTGGAGTTTTCACCACTCGACAGTGCGTTGGATATGCAGAACCGGCGATATTTTGGTTTTCGTCGGGTTTCAAGCTGAGATATGCATTTTCTACGATAAGCTTGGTGAAACATCTGTCCAAAGTATGCAGAAACATCGAGAGCGCTCTTTTCGAGCTATTTAATGCACGAAACACGTTTTCTGGTGTTTTCACCACTCCACAGTGCGTTTGATATGCAGAACAGTAGATATCTTGGTTTTCGTGGGGTTTCAAGCTGAGATATGCATTTTCTGCGATAATCTTGTTGAGACTTCTGTCCGAAGTATGCAGAATCATCGAGATCGCTCGTTTCGAGCTACTTAATGCGAGAAACACGTTATCTGGTGTTTTCACCACTCCACAGTGCGTTGGATATGCAGAACCGGCGATATTTTGGTTTTCGTCGGGTTTCAAGCTGAGATATGCATTTTCTACGATAAGCTTGGTGAAACATCTGTCCAAAGTATGCAGAAACATCGAGAGCGCTCTATTCGAGCTATTTAATGCACGAAACACGTTTTCTGGTGTTTTCACCACTCCACAGTACGTTTGACATGCAGAACCGGCGATATCTTGGTTTCGGTCGGGTTTCAAGCTGAGATATGCATTTTCTACGATAATCCTGGTGAGACTTCTGTCAGAAGTATGCAGAATCTTCGAGAACGCTCTTTTCGAGCTACTTAATGCGCGAAACACGTTTTCTGGTGTTTTCACCACTGCACGGTACGTTTGATGTGCAGAACCGGATATAACTCGGTTTTCGGCGGGTTTCAAGCTGAGATATGCATTTTCTGCGATAATATTGGTGAGACTTCAGTCAGAAGTATGCAGAATCATCGAGATCGCTCGTTTCGAGCTACTTAATGCGAGAAACACGTTATCTGGTGTTTTCACCACTCCACAGTGCGTTGGATATGCAGAACCGGCGATATTTTGGTTTTCGTCGGGTTTCAAGCTGAGAAATGCATTTTCTACGATAATCCTGGTGAGACTTCTGTCAGAAGTATGCAGAATCTTCGAGAACGCTCTTTTCGAGCTACTTAATGCGCGAAACACGTTTTCTGGTGTTTTCACCACTCCACGGTACGTTTGATGTGCAGAACCGGAGATAACTCGGTTTTCGTCGGGTTTCAAGCTGAGATATGCATTTTCTGCGATAATATTGGTGAGACTTCAGTCAGAAGTATGCAGAATCATCTAGATCGCTCTTTTCGAGCTACTTACTGCACGAAACACGTTTTCTGGTCTTTTCACCACTCCACGGTACGTTTGATGTGCAGAACCGGAGATATCTTGGTTTTCGTCGGGTTTCAAGCTGAGATATGCATTTTCTACGATAATCTTGTTGAGACTTCTGTCAGAAGTATGCAGGATCTTCGAGAACGCTCTTTTCGAGCTATTTAATGCGAGAAACACGTAATCTGGTGTTTTCACCACTCCACAGTACGTTTGACATGCAGAACCGGAGATATCTTGGTTTCGGTCGGGTTTCAAGCTGAGATATGCATTTTCTGCGATAATCTTGGTGAGTCTTTTGTCAGAAGTATGCTGAATCATCGAGATCGCTCTTTTCGAGCTAGTTAGTGCGAGAAACACGTTATCTGGTGTTTTCACCACTCCACAGTGCGTTTGATATGCAGAACAGTAGATATCTTGGTTTTCGTGGGGTTTCAAGCTGAGATATGCATTTTCTGCGATAATCTTGTTGAGACTTCTGTCCGAAGTATGCAGAATCATCGAGATCGCTCGTTTCGAGCTACTTAATGCGAGAAACACGTTATCTGGAGTTTTCACCACTCGACAGTGCGTTGGATACGCAGAACCGGCGATATTTTGGTTTTCGTCGGGTTTCAAGCTGAGATATGCATTTTCTACGATAAGCTTGGTGAAACATCTGTCCAAAGTATGCAGAAACATCGAGAGCGCTCTTTTCGAGCTATTTAATGCACGAAACACGTTTTCTGGTGTTTTCACCACTCCACAGTGCGTTTGATATGCAGAACAGTAGATATCTTGGTTTTCGTGGGGTTTCAAGCTGAGATATGCATTTTCTGCGATAATCTTGTTGAGACTTCTGTCAGAAGTATGCAGGATCTTCGAGAACGCTCTTTTCGAGCTATTTAATGCGAGAAACACGTTATCTGGTGTTTTCACCACTCCACAGTGCGTATGATATGCAGAACCGGCGATATCTTGGTTTTCGTGGGGTTTCAAGCTGAGATATGCATTTCCTGCGATAATCTTGGTGAGACTCCTGTCCGAAATATGCTGAATCATCGAGATCGTTCTTTTCGAGCTATTTAATGCGAGGAACACGTTCTTTGGTTGTTTTCACCACTCCACAGTGCGTTTGATATGCAGAACAGGCGATATCTTGATTTTCGTGGTGTTTCCAGCTGAGATATGCTTTTTCTGCGATAATCTTGGTGGGTCTTTTGTCAGAAGTATGCAGAATCAACTAGATCGCTCTTTTCGAGCTACTTAATGCACGAAACACGTTTTCTGGCGTTTTCACCGCTCCACAGTACGTTTGACATGCAGAACCGGAGATAACTCGGTTTTCGTCGGGTTTCAAGCTGAGATATGCATTTTCTACGATAATCTTGTTGATACTTCTGTCAGAAGTATGCAGGATCTTCGAGAACGCTCTTTTCGAGCTATTTAATGCGAGAAACACGTAATCTGGTGTTTTCACCACTCCACAGTACGTTTGACATGCAGAACCGGAGATATCTTGGTTTCGGTCGGGTTTCAAGCTGAGATATGCATTTTCTGCGATAATCTTGGTGAGACTTCTGTCCGAAGTATGCAAAATCATCGAGATCGCTCTTTTCGAGCTAGTTAATGCGAGAAAAACCTTATCCGGTGTTTTCACCACTCCACAGTGCGTTTGATATGCAGAACCAGCGATATCTTGGCTTTCATTGGGTTTCAGGCTGAGATATGCATTTTTTACGATAATCTTGGTGAGACTTCTGTCCGAAGTATGCTGAAACATCGAGATCGCTCTTCTCGAGCTATTTAATGCGAGAAACACGTCCTCTGGTTGTTTTCACCACTCCACAGTGCGTTTGATATGCAGAATAGGCGATATCTTGATTTTCGAGGTGTTTCCAGCTGAGATATGCATTTTCTGCGATAATCTTGGTGAGTCTTTTGTCAGAAGTATGCAGAATCATCGAGATCGCTCGTTTCGAGCTACTTAATGCGAGAAACACGTTATCTGGAGTTTTCACCACTCGACAGTGCGTTGGATATGCAGAACCGGCGATATTTTGGTTTTCGTCGGGTTTCAAGCTGAGATATGCATTTTCTACGATAAGCTTGGTGAAACATCTGTCCAAAGTATGCAGAAACATCGAGAGCGCTCTTTTCGAGCTATTTAATGCACGAAACACGTTTTCTGGTGTTTTCACCACTCCACAGTACGTTTGACATGCAGAACCGGAGATATCTTGGTTTCGGTCGGGTTTCAAGCTGAGATATGCATTTTCTACGATAATCCTGGTGAGACTTCTGTCCGAAGTATGCTGAAACATCGAGATCGCTCTTTTCGAGCTAGTTAATGCGAGAAAAACCTTATCCGGTGTTTTCACCACTCCACAGTGCGTTTGATATGCAAAACCGGCGATATCTTGGTTTTCGTGGGGTTTCAAGCTGAGATATGCATTTTCTGCGATAATCTTGGTGAGACTTCTGTTAGAAGTATGCAGAATCATCGAGATCGCACTTTTCGAGCTATTTCATGCGAGAAACAGGTTATCTGGTGTTTTGACCACTCCACAGGGCGTCTGATATGCAGAACCGGCGATATCTTGGTTTTCGTGGGGTTTCCAGCTGAAATATGCATTTTCTGCGATAATCTTGGTGTTTCATCTATGAGAAGTATGCAGAATCATCCAGAACGCTCTTTTCGAGCTAGTTAATGCGAGTAACACGTTATCTGGTTGTTTTCACCACTCCATAGTGCGTTTGATGTGCAGAACCGGCGACATCTTGATTTTCGTGAGGTTTCCAGCTGAGATATGCATTTTCTGCGATAATATTGGTGAGACTTCAGTCAGAAGTATGCAGAATCATCTAGATCGCTCTTTTCGAGCTATTTAATGCGAGAAACACGTTTTCTGGTGTTTTCACCACTCCACAGTGCATCTGATATGCAGAACCGGCGATATCTTGATTTTCGTTGTGTTTCCAGCTGAGATATGCATTTTCTGCGATAATCTTGGTGAGTCTTCTGTCAGAAGTATGCAGAATCATCTAGATCGCTCTTTTCGAGCTAGTTAATGCGAGAAACACGTTTTCTGGTGTTTTCACCACTCCACAGTGCGTCTGATATGGAGAACCGGCGATATTTTGGTTTTCGTCGGGTTTCAAGCTGAGATATGCATTTTCTACGATAATCTTGGTGAAACATGTGTCCGTAGTATGCTGAAACATCAAGAGCGCTCTTTTCGAGCTAGTTAGTGCGAGAAACACGTTATCTGGTGTTTTCACCACTCCACAGTGCGTTTGATATGCAGAACAGTAGATATCTTGGTTTTCGTGGGGTTTCAAGCTGAGATATGCATTTTCTGCGATAATCTTGTTGAGACTTCTGTCCGATGTATGCAGAATCATCGAGATCGCTCGTTTCGAGCTACTTAATGCGAGAAACACGTTATCTGGAGTTTTCACCACTCGACAGTGCGTTGGATATGCAGAACCGGCGATATTTTGGTTTTCGTCGGGTTTCAAGCTGAGATATGCATTTTCTACGATAAGCTTGGTGAAACATCTGTCCAAAGTATGCAGAAACATCGAGAGCGCTCTTTTCGAGCTATTTAATGCACGAAACACGTTTTCTGGTGTTTTCACCACTCCACAGTGCGTTTGATATGCAGAACAGTAGATATCTTGGTTTTCGTGGGGTTTCAAGCTGAGATATGCATTTTCTGCGATAATCTTGTTGAGACTTCTGTCCGAAGTATGCAGAATCATCGAGATCGCTCGTTTCGAGCTACTTAATGCGAGAAACACGTTATCTGGTGTTTTCACCACTCCACAGTGCGTTGGATATGCAGAACCGGCGATATTTTGGTTTTCGTCGGGTTTCAAGCTGAGATATGCATTTTCTACGATAAGCTTGGTGAAACATCTGTCCAAAGTATGCAGAAACATCGAGAGCGCTCTATTCGAGCTATTTAATGCACGAAACACGTTTTCTGGTGTTTTCACCACTCCACAGTACGTTTGACATGCAGAACCGGCGATATCTTGGTTTCGGTCGGGTTTCAAGCTGAGATATGCATTTTCTACGATAATCCTGGTGAGACTTCTGTCAGAAGTATGCAGAATCTTCGAGAACGCTCTTTTCGAGCTACTTAATGCGCGAAACACGTTTTCTGGTGTTTTCACCACTGCACGGTACGTTTGATGTGCAGAACCGGAGATAACTCGGTTTTCGGCAGGTTTCAAGCTGAGTTATGCATTTTCTGCGATAATATTGGTGAGACTTCAGTCAGAAGTATGCAGAATCATCGAGATCGCTCGTTTCGAGCTACTTAATGCGAGAAACACGTTATCTGGTGTTTTCACCACTCCACAGTGCGTATGATATGCAGAACCGGCGATATCTTGGTTTTCGTCGGGTTTCAAGCTGAGATATGCATTTTCTACGATAATCTTGTTGAGACTTCTGTCAGAAGTATGCAGGATCTTCGAGAACGCTCTTTTCGAGCTATTTAATGCGAGAAACACGTAATCTGGTATTTTCACCACTCCACAGTACGTTTGACATGCAGAACCGGAGATATCTTGGTTTCGTTCGGGTTTCAAGCTGAGATATGCATTTTCTGCGATAATCTTGGTGAGTCTTTTGTCAGAAGTAAGCTGGATCATCGAGATCGCTCTTTTCGAGCTAGTTAGTGCGAGAAACACGTTATCTGGTGTTTTCACCACTCCACAGTGCGTTTGATATGCAGAACAGTAGATATCTTGGTTTTCGTGGGGTTTCAAGCTGAGATATGCATTTTCTGCGATAATCTTGTTGAGACTTCTGTCCGAAGTATGCAGAATCATCGAGATCGCTCGTTTCGAGCTACTTAATGCGAGAAACACGTTATCTGGAGTTTTCACCACTCGACAGTGCGTTGGATACGCAGACCCGGCGATATTTTGGTTTTCGTCGGGTTTCAAGCTGAGATATGCATTTTCTACGATAAGCTTGGTGAAACATCTGTCCAAAGTATGCAGAAACATCGAGAGCGCTCTTTTCGAGCTATTTAATGCACGAAACACGTTTTCTGGTGTTTTCACCACTCCACAGTACGTTTGACATGCAGAACCGGAGATATCTTGGTTTCGGTCGGGTTTCAAGCTGAGATATGCATTTTCTACGATAATCTCGGTGAAACTTCTGTCAGAAGTATGCAGGATCTTCGAGAACGCTCTTTTCGAGCTATTTAATGCGAGAAACACGTTATCTGGTGTTTTCACCACTCCACAGTGCGTATGATATGCAGAACCGGCGATATCTTGGTTTTCGTGGGGTTTCAAGCTGAGATATGCATTTCCTGCGATAATCTTGGTGAGACTCCTGTCCGAAATATGCTGAATCATCGAGATCGTTCTTTTCGAGCTATTTAATGCGAGAAACACGTTCTTTGGTTGTTTTCACCACTCCACAGTGCGTTTGATATGCAGAATAGGCGATATCTTGATTTTCGAGGTGTTTCCAGCTGAGATATGCATTTTCTGCGATAATCTTGGTGAGTCTTTTGTCACAAGTATGCAGAATCATCGAGATCGCTCGTTTCGAGCTACTTAATGCGAGAAACACGTTATCTGGAGTTTTCACCACTCGACAGTGCGTTGGATATGCAGAACCGGCGATATTTTGGTTTTCGTCGGGTTTCAAGCTGAGATATGCATTTTCTACGATAAGCTTGGTGAAACATCTGTCCAAAGTATGCAGAAACATCGAGAGCGCTCTTTTCGAGCTAGTTAATGCACGAAACACGTTTTCTGGTGTTTTCACCACTCCACAGTACGTTTGACATGCAGAACCGGAGATATCTTGGTTTCGGTCGGGTTTCAAGCTGAGATATGCATTTTCTACGATAATCCTGGTGAGACTTCTGTCAGAAGTATGCAGAATCTTCGAGAACGCTCTTTTCGAGCTACTTAATGCGCGAAACACGTTTTCTGGTGTTTTCACCACTCCACGGTACGTTTGATGTGCAGAATAGGCGATATCTTGATTTTCGAGGTGTTTCCAGCTGAGATATGCATTT
Source organism: Anthophora plumipes (assembly GCA_951804975.1). Classification (NCBI taxonomy): domain Eukaryota; kingdom Metazoa; phylum Arthropoda; class Insecta; order Hymenoptera; family Apidae; genus Anthophora; species Anthophora plumipes. Next base: position 4,068,881 of record OX638123.1, on the reverse strand, counting down.
TCTGCGATAATCTTGGTGAGTCTTTTGTCAGAAGTATGCAGAATCATCGAGATCGCTCGTTTCGAGCTACTTATTGCGAGAAACACGTTATCTGGAGTTTTCACCACTCGACAGTGCGTTGGATATGCAGAACCGGCGATATTTTGGTTTTCGTCGGGTTTCAAGCTGAGATATGCATTTTCTACGATAAGCTTGGTGAAACATCTGTCCAAAGTATGCAGAAACATCGAGAGCGCTCTTTTCGAGCTATTTAATGCACGAAACACGTTTTCTGGTGTTTTCACCACTCCACAGTACGTTTGACATGCAGAACCGGAGATATCTTGGTTTCGGTCGGGTTTCAAGCTGAGATATGCATTTTCTACGATAATCTCGGTGAAACTTCTGTCAGAAGTATGCAGGATCTTCGAGAACGCTCTTTTCGAGCTATTTAATGCGAGAAACACGTTATCTGGTGTTTTCACCACTCCACAGTGCGTATGATATGCAGAACCGGCGATATCTTGGTTTTCGTGGGGTTTCAAGCTGAGATATGCATTTCCTGCGATAATCTTGGTGAGACTCCTGTCCGAAATATGCTGAATCATCGAGATCGTTCTTTTCGAGCTATTTAATGCGAGAAACACGTTCTTTGGTTGTTTTCACCACTCCACAGTGCGTTTGATATGCAGAATAGGCGATATCTTGATTTTCGAGGTGTTTCCAGCTGAGATATGCATTTTCTGCGATAATCTTGGTGAGTCTTTTGTCACAAGTATGCAGAATCTTCGAGAACGCTCTTTTCGAGCTACTTAATGCGCGAAACACGTTTTCTGGTGTTTTCACCACTCCACGGTACGTTTGATGTGCAGAATAGGCGATATCTTGATTTTCGAGGTGTTTCCAGCTGAGATATGCATTTTCTGCGATAATCTTGGTGAGTCTTTTGTCAGAAGTATGCAGAATCATCGAGATCGCTCGTTTCGAGCTACTTATTGCGAGAAACACGTTATCTGGAGTTTTCACCACTCGACAGTGCGTTGGATATGCAGAACCGGCGATATTTTGGTTTTCGTCGGGTTTCAAGCTGAGATATGCATTTTCTACGATAAGCTTGGTGAAACATCTGTCCAAAGTATGCAGAAACATCGAGAGCGCTCTTTTCGAGCTATTTAATGCACGAAACACGTTTTCTGGTGTTTTCACCACTCCACAGTACGTTTGACATGCAGAACCGGAGATATCTTGGTTTCGGTCGGGTTTCAAGCTGAGATATGCATTTTCTACGATAATCCTGGTGAGACTTCTGTCAGAAGTATGCAGAATCTTCGAGAACGCTCTTTTCGAGCTACTTAATGCGCGAAACACGTTTTCTGGTGTTTTCACCACTCCACGGTACGTTTGATGTGCAGAACCGGAGATAACTCGGTTTTCGTCGGGTTTCAAGCTGAGGTATGCATTTTCTGCGATAATATTGGTGAGACTTCAGTCAGAAGTATGCAGAATCATCGAGATCGCTCGTGTCGCGCTACTTAATGCGAGAAACACGTTATCTGGTGTTTTCACCACTCCACAGTGCGTTGGATATGCAGAACCGGCGATATTTTGGTTTTCGTCGGGTTTCAAGTTGAGATATGCATTTTCTACGATAATCCTGGTGAGACTTCTGTCAGAAGTATGCAGAATCTTCGAGAACGCTCTTTTCGAGCTACTTAATGCGCGAAACACGTTTTCTGGTCTTTTCACCACTCCACGGTACGTTTGATGTGCAGAACCGGAGATAACTCGGTTTTCGTCGGGTATCAAGCTGAGATATGCATTTTCTGCGATAATATTGGTGAGACTTCAGTCAGAAGTATGCAGGATATTCGAGAACGCTGTTTTCGAGCTATTTAATGCGAGAAACACGTTATCTGGTATTTTCACCACTCCACAGTGCGTATGATATGCAGAACCGGCGATATCTTGGTTTTCGTGGGGTTTCAAGCTGAGATATGCATTTTCTGCGATAATCTTGGTGAGACTTCTGTTAGAAGTATGCAGAATCATCGAGATCGCACTTTTCGAGCTATTTAATGCGAGAAACACGTTATCTGGTGTTTTCACCACTCCACAGTTGGTTTGATATGCAGAACCGGCGATATTTTCGTTTTCGTCGGGTTTCAAGCTGAGATATGCATTTTCTACGATAATCTTGGTGAGACTTCAATCACAAGTATGCAGAATCATCTAGATCGCTCGTTTCGAGCTATTTAATGCGAGAAACAGGTTATCTGGTGTTTTGACCACTCCACAGGGCGTCTGATATGCAGAACCGGCGATATCTTGGTTTTCGTGGGGTTTCCAGCTGAAATATGCATTTTCTGCGATAATCTTGGTGTTTCATCTATGAGAAGTATGCAGAATCATCCAGAACGCTCTTTTCGAGCTAGTTAATGCGAGTAACACGTTATCTGGTTGTTTTCACCACTCCATAGTGCGTTTGATATGCAGAACCGGCGACATCTTGATTTTCGTGAGGTTTCCAGCTGAGATATGCATTTTCTGCGATAATATTGGTGAGACTTCAGTCAGAAGTATGCAGAATCATCTAGATCGCTCTTTTCGAGCTATTTAATGCGAGAAACACGTTTTCTGGTGTTTTCACCACTCCACAGTGCATCTGATATGCAGAACCGGCGATATCTTGATTTTCGTTGTGTTTCCAGCTGAGATATGCATTTTCTGCGATAATCTTGGTGAGTGTTCTGTCAGAAGTATGCAGAATCATCGAGATCGCTCGTTTCGAGCTATTTAATGCGAAAAAACAAGTTTTCTGGTGTTTTGACCACTCCACACTGCGTTTGATATGCAGAACCGGCGACATCTTGGTTTTCGTCGGGTTTCAAGCTGAGATATGCATTGTCTGCGATAATCTTGGTGAGTCTTCTGTCAGAAGTATGCAGAATCATCTAGATCGCTCTTTTCGAGCTAGTTAATGCGAGAAACACGTTTTCTGGTGTTTTCACCACTCCACAGTGCGTCTGATATGGAGAACCGGCGATATTTTGGTTTTCGTCGGGTTTCAAGCTGAGATATGCATTTTCTACGATAAGCTTGGTGAAACATCTGTCCAAAGTATGCAGAAACATCGAGAGCGCTCTTTTCGAGCTATTTAATGCACGAAACACGTTTTCTGGTGTTTTCACCACTCCACAGTGCGTTTGATATGCAGAACAGTAGATATCTTGGTTTTCGTGGGGTTTCAAGCTGAGATATGCATTTTCTGCGATAATCTTGTTGAGACTTCTGTCCGAAGTATGCAGAATCATCGAGATCGCTCGTTTCGAGCTACTTAATGCGAGAAACACGTTATCTGGTGTTTTCACCACTCCACAGTGCGTTGGATATGCAGAACCGGCGATATTTTGGTTTTCGTCGGGTTTCAAGCTGAGATATGCATTTTCTACGATAAGCTTGGTGAAACATCTGTCCAAAGTATGCAGAAACATCGAGAGCGCTCTATTCGAGCTATTTAATGCACGAAACACGTTTTCTGGTGTTTTCACCACTCCACAGTACGTTTGACATGCAGAACCGGCGATATCTTGGTTTCGGTCGGGTTTCAAGCTGAGATATGCATTTTCTACGATAATCCTGGTGAGACTTCTGTCAGAAGTATGCAGAATCTTCGAGAACGCTCTTTTCGAGCTACTTAATGCGCGAAACACGTTTTCTGGTGTTTTCACCACTGCACGGTACGTTTGATGTGCAGAACCGGAGATAACTCGGTTTTCGGCGGGTTTCAAGCTGAGATATGCATTTTCTGCGATAATATTGGTGAGACTTCAGTCAGAAGTATGCAGAATCATCGAGATCGCTCGTTTCGAGCTACTTAATGCGAGAAACACGTTATCTGGTGTTTTCACCACTCCACAGTGCGTTGGATATGCAGAACCGGCGATATTTTGGTTTTCGTCGGGTTTCAAGTTGAGAAATGCATTTTCTACGATAATCCTGGTGAGACTTCTGTCCGAAGTATGCAGAATCATCTAGATCGCTCTTTTCGAGCTACTTACTGCACGAAACACGTTTTCTGCTGTTTTCACCACTCCACAGTACGTTTGACATGCAGAACCGGAGATATCTTGGTTTTCGTCGGGTTTCAAGCTGAGATATGCATTTTCTACGATAATCTTGTTGAGACTTCTGTCAGAAGTATGCAGGATCTTCGAGAACGCTCTTTTCGAGCTATTTAATGCGAGAAACACGTAATCTGGTGTTTTCAACACTCCACAGTACGTTTGACATGCAGAACCGGCGATATTTTGGTTTTCGTCGGGTTTCAAGCTGAGATATGCATTTTCTACGATAAGCTTGGTGAAACATCTGTCCAAAGTATGCAGAAACATCGAGAGCGCTCTTTTCGAGCTATTTAATGCACGAAACACGTTTTCTGGTGTTTTCACCACTCCACAGTACGTTTGACATGCAGAACCGGAGATATCTTGGTTTCGGTCGGGTTTCAAGCTGAGATATGCATTTTCTACGATAATCCTGGTGAGACTTCTGTCCGAAGTATGCTGAAACATCGAGATCGCTCTTTTCGAGCTAGTTAATGCGAGAAAAACCTTATCCGGTGTTTTCACCACTCCACAGTGCGTTTGATATGCAAAACCGGCGATATCTTGGTTTTCGTGGGGTTTCAAGCTGAGATATGCATTTTCTGCGATAATCTTGGTGAGACTTCTGTTAGAAGTATGCAGAATCATCGAGATCGCACTTTTCGAGCTATTTCATGCGAGAAACAGGTTATCTGGTGTTTTGACCACTCCACAGGGCGTCTGATATGCAGAACCGGCGATATCTTGGTTTTCGTGGGGTTTCCAGCTGAAATATGCATTTTCTGCGATAATCTTGGTGTTTCATCTATGAGAAGTATGCAGAATCATCCAGAACGCTCTTTTCGAGCTAGTTAATGCGAGTAACACGTTATCTGGTTGTTTTCACCACTCCATAGTGCGTTTGATGTGCAGAACCGGCGACATCTTGATTTTCGTGAGGTTTCCAGCTGAGATATGCATTTTCTGCGATAATATTGGTGAGACTTCAGTCAGAAGTATGCAGAATCATCTAGATCGCTCTTTTCGAGCTATTTAATGCGAGAAACACGTTTTCTGGTGTTTTCACCACTCCACAGTGCATCTGATATGCAGAACCGGCGATATCTTGATTTTCGTTGTGTTTCCAGCTGAGATATGCATTTTCTGCGATAATCTTGGTGAGTCTTCTGTCAGAAGTATGCAGAATCATCTAGATCGCTCTTTTCGAGCTAGTTAATGCGAGAAACACGTTTTCTGGTGTTTTCACCACTCCACAGTGCGTCTGATATGGAGAACCGGCGATATTTTGGTTTTCGTCGGGTTTCAAGCTGAGATATGCATTTTCTACGATAATCTTGGTGAAACATGTGTCCGTAGTATGCTGAAACATCAAGAGCGCTCTTTTCGAGCTAGTTAGTGCGAGAAACACGTTATCTGGTGTTTTCACCACTCCACAGTGCGTTTGATATGCAGAACAGTAGATATCTTGGTTTTCGTGGGGTTTCAAGCTGAGATATGCATTTTCTGCGATAATCTTGTTGAGACTTCTGTCCGATGTATGCAGAATCATCGAGATCGCTCGTTTCGAGCTACTTAATGCGAGAAACACGTTATCTGGAGTTTTCACCACTCGACAGTGCGTTGGATATGCAGAACCGGCGATATTTTGGTTTTCGTCGGGTTTCAAGCTGAGATATGCATTTTCTACGATAAGCTTGGTGAAACATCTGTCCAAAGTATGCAGAAACATCGAGAGCGCTCTTTTCGAGCTATTTAATGCACGAAACACGTTTTCTGGTGTTTTCACCACTCCACAGTGCGTTTGATATGCAGAACAGTAGATATCTTGGTTTTCGTGGGGTTTCAAGCTGAGATATGCATTTTCTGCGATAATCTTGTTGAGACTTCTGTCCGAAGTATGCAGAATCATCGAGATCGCTCGTTTCGAGCTACTTAATGCGAGAAACACGTTATCTGGTGTTTTCACCACTCCACAGTGCGTTGGATATGCAGAACCGGCGATATTTTGGTTTTCGTCGGGTTTCAAGCTGAGATATGCATTTTCTACGATAAGCTTGGTGAAACATCTGTCCAAAGTATGCAGAAACATCGAGAGCGCTCTATTCGAGCTATTTAATGCACGAAACACGTTTTCTGGTGTTTTCACCACTCCACAGTACGTTTGACATGCAGAACCGGCGATATCTTGGTTTCGGTCGGGTTTCAAGCTGAGATATGCATTTTCTACGATAATCCTGGTGAGACTTCTGTCAGAAGTATGCAGAATCTTCGAGAACGCTCTTTTCGAGCTACTTAATGCGCGAAACACGTTTTCTGGTGTTTTCACCACTGCACGGTACGTTTGATGTGCAGAACCGGAGATAACTCGGTTTTCGGCAGGTTTCAAGCTGAGTTATGCATTTTCTGCGATAATATTGGTGAGACTTCAGTCAGAAGTATGCAGAATCATCGAGATCGCTCGTTTCGAGCTACTTAATGCGAGAAACACGTTATCTGGTGTTTTCACCACTCCACAGTGCGTATGATATGCAGAACCGGCGATATCTTGGTTTTCGTCGGGTTCAAGCTGAGATATGCATTTTCTACGATAATCTTGTTGAGACTTCTGTCAGAAGTATGCAGGATCTTCGAGAACGCTCTTTTCGAGCTATTTAATGCGAGAAACACGTAATCTGGTATTTTCACCACTCCACAGTACGTTTGACATGCAGAACCGGAGATATCTTGGTTTCGTTCGGGTTTCAAGCTGAGATATGCATTTTCTGCGATAATCTTGGTGAGTCTTTTGTCAGAAGTATGCTGGATCATCGAGATCGCTCTTTTCGAGCTAGTTAGTGCGAGAAACACGTTATCTGGTGTTTTCACCACTCCACAGTGCGTTTGATATGCAGAACAGTAGATATCTTGGTTTTCGTGGGGTTTCAAGCTGAGATATGCATTTTCTGCGATAATCTTGTTGAGACTTCTGTCCGAAGTATGCAGAATCATCGAGATCGCTCGTTTCGAGCTACTTAATGCGAGAAACACGTTATCTGGAGTTTTCACCACTCGACAGTGCGTTGGATACGCAGACCCGGCGATATTTTGGTTTTCGTCGGGTTTCAAGCTGAGATATGCATTTTCTACGATAAGCTTGGTGAAACATCTGTCCAAAGTATGCAGAAACATCGAGAGCGCTCTTTTCGAGCTATTTAATGCACGAAACACGTTTTCTGGTGTTTTCACCACTCCACAGTACGTTTGACATGCAGAACCGGAGATATCTTGGTTTCGGTCGGGTTTCAAGCTGAGATATGCATTTTCTACGATAATCTCGGTGAAACTTCTGTCAGAAGTATGCAGGATCTTCGAGAACGCTCTTTTCGAGCTATTTAATGCGAGAAACACGTTATCTGGTGTTTTCACCACTCCACAGTGCGTATGATATGCAGAACCGGCGATATCTTGGTTTTCGTGGGGTTTCAAGCTGAGATATGCATTTCCTGCGATAATCTTGGTGAGACTCCTGTCCGAAATATGCTGAATCATCGAGATCGTTCTTTTCGAGCTATTTAATGCGAGAAACACGTTCTTTGGTTGTTTTCACCACTCCACAGTGCGTTTGATATGCAGAATAGGCGATATCTTGATTTTCGAGGTGTTTCCAGCTGAGATATGCATTTTCTGCGATAATCTTGGTGAGTCTTTTGTCACAAGTATGCAGAATCATCGAGATCGCTCGTTTCGAGCTACTTAATGCGAGAAACACGTTATCTGGAGTTTTCACCACTCGACAGTGCGTTGGATATGCAGAACCGGCGATATTTTGGTTTTCGTCGGGTTTCAAGCTGAGATATGCATTTTCTACGATAAGCTTGGTGAAACATCTGTCCAAAGTATGCAGAAACATCGAGAGCGCTCTTTTCGAGCTAGTTAATGCACGAAACACGTTTTCTGGTGTTTTCACCACTCCACAGTACGTTTGACATGCAGAACCGGAGATATCTTGGTTTCGGTCGGGTTTCAAGCTGAGATATGCATTTTCTACGATAATCCTGGTGAGACTTCTGTCAGAAGTATGCAGAATCTTCGAGAACGCTCTTTTCGAGCTACTTAATGCGCGAAACACGTTTTCTGGTGTTTTCACCACTCCACGGTACGTTTGATGTGCAGAATAGGCGATATCTTGATTTTCGAGGTGTTTCCAGCTGAGATATGCATTTTCTGCGATAATCTTGGTGAGTCTTTTGTCAGAAGTATGCAGAATCATCGAGATCGCTCGTTTCGAGCTACTTATTGCGAGAAACACGTTATCTGGAGTTTTCACCACTCGACAGTGCGTTGGATATGCAGAACCGGCGATATTTTGGTTTTCGTCGGGTTTCAAGCTGAGATATGCATTTTCTACGATAAGCTTGGTGAAACATCTGTCCAAAGTATGCAGAAACATCGAGAGCGCTCTTTTCGAGCTATTTAATGCACGAAACACGTTTTCTGGTGTTTTCACCACTCCACAGTACGTTTGACATGCAGAACCGGAGATATCTTGGTTTCGGTCGGGTTTCAAGCTGAGATATGCATTTTCTACGATAATCTCGGTGAAACTTCTGTCAGAAGTATGCAGGATCTTCGAGAACGCTCTTTTCGAGCTATTTAATGCGAGAAACACGTTATCTGGTGTTTTCACCACTCCACAGTGCGTATGATATGCAGAACCGGCGATATCTTGGTTTTCGTGGGGTTTCAAGCTGAGATATGCATTTCCTGCGATAATCTTGGTGAGACTCCTGTCCGAAATATGCTGAATCATCGAGATCGTTCTTTTCGAGCTATTTAATGCGAGAAACACGTTCTTTGGTTGTTTTCACCACTCCACAGTGCGTTTGATATGCAGAATAGGCGATATCTTGATTTTCGAGGTGTTTCCAGCTGAGATATGCATTTTCTGCGATAATCTTGGTGAGTCTTTTGTCACAAGTATGCAGAATCATCGAGATCGCTCGTTTCGAGCTACTTAATGCGAGAAACACGTTATCTGGAGTTTTCACCACTCGACAGTGCGTTGGATATGCAGAACCGGCGATATTTTGGTTTTCGTCGGGTTTCAAGCTGAGATATGCATTTTCTACGATAAGCTTGGTGAAACATCTGTCCAAAGTATGCAGAAACATCGAGAGCGCTCTTTTCGAGCTAGTTAATGCACGAAACACGTTTTCTGGTGTTTTCACCACTCCACAGTACGTTTGACATGCAGAACCGGAGATATCTTGGTTTCGGTCGGGTTTCAAGCTGAGATATGCATTTTCTACGATAATCCTGGTGAGACTTCTGTCAGAAGTATGCAGAATCTTCGAGAACGCTCTTTTCGAGCTACTTAATGCGCGAAACACGTTTTCTGGTGTTTTCACCACTCCACGGTACGTTTGATGTGCAGAATAGGCGATATCTTGATTTTCGAGGTGTTTCCAGCTGAGATATGCATTTTCTGCGATAATCTTGGTGAGTCTTTTGTCAGAAGTATGCAGAATCATCGAGATCGCTCGTTTCGAGCTACTTATTGCGAGAAACACGTTATCTGGAGTTTTCACCACTCGACAGTGCGTTGGATATGCAGAACCGGCGATATTTTGGTTTTCGTCGGGTTTCAAGCTGAGATATGCATTTTCTACGATAAGCTTGGTGAAACATCTGTCCAAAGTATGCAGAAACATCGAGAGCGCTCTTTTCGAGCTATTTAATGCACGAAACACGTTTTCTGGTGTTTTCACCACTCCACAGTACGTTTGACATGCAGAACCGGAGATATCTTGGTTTCGGTCGGGTTTCAAGCTGAGATATGCATTTTCTACGATAATCCTGGTGAGACTTCTGTCAGAAGTATGCAGAATCTTCGAGAACGCTCTTTTCGAGCTACTTAATGCGCGAAACACGTTTTCTGGTGTTTTCACCACTCCACGGTACGTTTGATGTGCAGAACCGGAGATAACTCGGTTTTCGTCGGGTTTCAAGCTGAGGTATGCATTTTCTGCGATAATATTGGTGAGACTTCAGTCAGAAGTATGCAGAATCATCGAGATCGCTCGTGTCGCGCTACTTAATGCGAGAAACACGTTATCTGGTGTTTTCACCACTCCACAGTGCGTTGGATATGCAGAACCGGCGATATTTTGGTTTTCGTCGGGTTTCAAGTTGAGATATGCATTTTCTACGATAATCCTGGTGAGACTTCTGTCAGAAGTATGCAGAATCTTCGAGAACGCTCTTTTCGAGCTACTTAATGCGCGAAACACGTTTTCTGGTCTTTTCACCACTCCACGGTACGTTTGATGTGCAGAACCGGAGATAACTCGGTTTTCGTCGGGTATCAAGCTGAGATATGCATTTTCTACGATAATATTGGTGAGACTTCAGTCAGAAGTATGCAGGATATTCGAGAACGCTGTTTTCGAGCTATTTAATGCGAGAAACACGTTATCTGGTATTTTCACCACTCCACAGTGCGTATGATATGCAGAACCGGCGATATCTTGGTTTTCGTGGGGTTTCAAGCTGAGATATGCATTTTCTGCGATAATCTTGGTGAGACTTCTGTTAGAAGTATGCAGAATCATCGAGATCGCACTTTTCGAGCTATTTAATGCGAGAAACACGTTATCTGGTGTTTTCACCACTCCACAGTTGGTTTGATATGCAGAACCGGCGATATTTTCGTTTTCGTCGGGTTTCAAGCTGAGATATGCATTTTCTACGATAATCTTGGTGAGACTTCAATCACAAGTATGCAGAATCATCTAGATCGCTCGTTTCGAGCTATTTAATGCGAGAAACAGGTTATCTGGTGTTTTGACCACTCCACAGGGCGTCTGATATGCAGAACCGGCGATATCTTGGTTTTCGTGGGGTTTCCAGCTGAAATATGCATTTTCTGCGATAATCTTGGTGTTTCATCTATGAGAAGTATGCAGAATCATCCAGAACGCTCTTTTCGAGCTAGTTAATGCGAGTAACACGTTATCTGGTTGTTTTCACCACTCCATAGTGCGTTTGATATGCAGAACCGGCGACATCTTGATTTTCGTGAGGTTTCCAGCTGAGATATGCATTTTCTGCGATAATATTGGTGAGACTTCAGTCAGAAGTATGCAGAATCATCTAGATCGCTCTTTTCGAGCTATTTAATGCGAGAAACACGTTTTCTGGTGTTTTCACCACTCCACAGTGCATCTGATATGCAGAACCGGCGATATCTTGATTTTCGTTGTGTTTCCAGCTGAGATATGCATTTTCTGCGATAATCTTGGTGAGTGTTCTGTCAGAAGTATGCAGAATCATCGAGATCGCTCGTTTCGAGCTATTTAATGCGAAAAAACAAGTTTTCTGGTGTTTTGACCACTCCACACTGCGTTTGATATGCAGAACCGGCGACATCTTGGTTTTCGTCGGGTTTCAAGCTGAGATATGCATTGTCTGCGATAATCTTGGTGAGTCTTCTGTCAGAAGTATGCAGAATCATCTAGATCGCTCTTTTCGAGCTAGTTAATGCGAGAAACACGTTTTCTGGTGTTTTCACCACTCCACAGTGCGTCTGATATGGAGAACCGGCGATATTTTGGTTTTCGTCGGGTTTCAAGCTGAGATATGCATTTTCTACGATAAGCTTGGTGAAACATCTGTCCAAAGTATGCAGAAACATCGAGAGCGCTCTTTTCGAGCTATTTAATGCACGAAACACGTTTTCTGGTGTTTTCACCACTCCACAGTGCGTTTGATATGCAGAACAGTAGATATCTTGGTTTTCGTGGGGTTTCAAGCTGAGATATGCATTTTCTGCGATAATCTTGTTGAGACTTCTGTCCGAAGTATGCAGAATCATCGAGATCGCTCGTTTCGAGCTACTTAATGCGAGAAACACGTTATCTGGTGTTTTCACCACTCCACAGTGCGTTGGATATGCAGAACCTGCGATATTTTGGTTTTCGTCGGGTTTCAAGCTGAGATATGCATTTTCTACGATAAGCTTGGTGAAACATCTGTCCAAAGTATGCAGAAACATCGAGAGCGCTCTATTCGAGCTATTTAATGCACGAAACACGTTTTCTGGTGTTTTCACCACTCCACAGTACGTTTGACATGCAGAACCGGCGATATCTTGGTTTCGGTCGGGTTTCAAGCTGAGATATGCATTTTCTACGATAATCCTGGTGAGACTTCTGTCAGAAGTATGCAGAATCTTCGAGAACGCTCTTTTCGAGCTACTTAATGCGCGAAACACGTTTTCTGGTGTTTTCACCACTGCACGGTACGTTTGATGTGCAGAACCGGAGATAACTCGGTTTTCGGCGGGTTTCAAGCTGAGATATGCATTTTCTGCGATAATATTGGTGAGACTTCAGTCAGAAGTATGCAGAATCATCGAGATCGCTCGTTTCGAGCTACTTAATGCGAGAAACACGTTATCTGGTGTTTTCACCACTCCACAGTGCGTTGGATATGCAGAACCGGCGATATTTTGGTTTTCGTCGGGTTTCAAGTTGAGAAATGCATTTTCTACGATAATCCTGGTGAGACTTCTGTCCGAAGTATGCAGAATCATCTAGATCGCTCTTTTCGAGCTACTTACTGCACGAAACACGTTTTCTGCTGTTTTCACCACTCCACAGTACGTTTGACATGCAGAACCGGAGATATCTTGGTTTTCGTCGGGTTTCAAGCTGAGATATGCATTTTCTACGATAATCTTGTTGAGACTTCTGTCAGAAGTATGCAGGATCTTCGAGAACGCTCTTTTCGAGCTATTTAATGCGAGAAACACGTAATCTGGTGTTTTCAACACTCCACAGTACGTTTGACATGCAGAACCGGAGATATTTTGGTTTTCGTCGGGTTTCAAGCTGAGAAATGCATTTTCTACGATAATCCTGGTGAGACTTCTGTCCGAAGTATGCAGAATCATCTAGATCGCTCTTTTCGAGCTACTTACTGCACGAAACACGTTTTCTGCTGTTTTCACCACTCCACAGTACGTTTGACATGCAGAACCGGAGATATCTTGGTTTTCGTCGGGTTTCAAGCTGAGATATGCATTTTCTACGATAATCTTGTTGAGACTTCTGTCAGAAGTATGCAGGATCTTCGAGAACGCTCTTTTCGAGCTATTTAATGCGAGAAACACGTAATCTGGTGTTTTCAACACTCCACAGTACGTTTGACATGCAGAACCGGAGATATCTTGGTTTCGGTCGGGTTTCAAGCTGAGATATGCATTTTCTGCGATAATCTTGGTGAGTCTTTTGTCAGAAGTATGCTGAATCATCGAGATCGCTCTTTTCGAGCTAGTTAGTGCGAGAAACACGTTATCTGGTGTTTTCACCACTCCACAGTGCGTTTGATATGCAGAACAGTAGATATCTTGGTTTTCGTGGGGTTTCAAGCTGAGATATGCATTTTCTGCGATAATCTTGTTGAGACTTCTGTCCGAAGTATGCAGAATCATCGAGATCGCTCGTTTCGAGCTACTTAATGCGAGAAACACGTTATCTGGAGTTTTCACCACTCGACAGTGCGTTGGATACGCAGACCCGGCGATATTTTGGTTTTCGTCGGGTTTCAAGCTGAGATATGCATTTTCTACGATAAGCTTGGTGAAACATCTGTCCAAAGTATGCAGAAACATCGAGAGCGCTCTTTTCGAGCTATTTAATGCACGAAACACGTTTTCTGGTGTTTTCACCACTCCACAGTACGTTTGACATGCAGAACCGGAGATATCTTGGTTTCGGTCGGGTTTCAAGCTGAGATATGCATTTTCTACGATAATCTCGGTGAAACTTCTGTCAGAAGTATGCAGGATCTTCGAGAACGCTCTTTTCGAGCTATTTAATGCGAGAAACACGTTATCTGGTGTTTTCACCACTCCACAGTGCGTATGATATGCAGAACCGGCGATATCTTGGTTTTCGTGGGGTTTCAAGCTGAGATATGCATTTCCTGCGATAATCTTGGTGAGACTCCTGTCCGAAATATGCTGAATCATCGAGATCGTTCTTTTCGAGCTATTTAATGCGAGAAACACGTTCTTTGGTTGTTTTCACCACTCCACAGTGCGTTTGATATGCAGAACAGGCGATATCTTGATTTTCGTGGTGTTTCCAGCTGAGATATGCTTTTTCTGCGATAATCTTGGTGGGTCTTTTGTCAGAAGTATGCAGAATCAACTAGATCGCTCTTTTCGAGCTACTTAATGCACGAAACACGTTTTCTGGCGTTTTCACCGCTCCACAGTACGTTTGACATGCAGAACCGGAGATAACTCGGTTTTCGTCGGGTTTCAAGCTGAGATATGCATTTTCTACGATAATCTTGATGATACTTCCGTCAGAAGTATGCAGGATCTTCGAGAACGCTCTTTTCGAGCTATTTAATGCGAGAAACACGTAATCTGGTGTTTTCACCACTCCACAGTACGTTTGACATGCAGAACCGGAGATATCTTGGTTTCGGTCGGGTTTCAAGCTGAGATATGCATTTTCTGCGATAATCTTGGTGAGACTTCTGTCCGAAGTATGCAAAATCATCGAGATCGCTCTTTTCGAGCTAGTTAATGCGAGAAAAACCTTATCCGGTGTTTTCACCACTCCACAGTGCGTTTGATATGCAGAACCAGCGATATCTTGGCTTTCATTGGGTTTCAGGCTGAGATATGCATTTTTTACGATAATCTTGGTGAGACTTCTGTCCGAAGTATGCTGAAACATCGAGATCGCTCTTCTCGAGCTATTTAATGCGAGAAACACGTCCTCTGGTTGTTTTCACCACTCCACAGTGCGTTTGATATGCAGAATAGGCGATATCTTGATTTTCGAGGTGTTTCCAGCTGAGATATGCATTTTCTGCGATAATCTTGGTGAGTCTTTTGTCAGAAGTATGCAGAATCATCGAGATCGCACTTTTCGAGCTAGTTAGTGCGAGAAACACGTTATCTGGTGTTTTCACCTCTCCACAGTGCGTTTGATATGCAGAACAGTAGATATCTTGGTTTTCGTGGGGTTTCAAGCTGAGATATGCATTTTCTGCGATAATCTTGTTGAGACTTCTGTGCGAAGTATGCAGAATCATCGAGATCGCTCGTTTCGAGCTACTTAATGCGAGAAACACGTTATCTGGTGTTTTCACCACTCCACGGTACGTTTGAAGTGCAGAACCGGAGATAACTCGGTTTTCGTCGGGTTTCAAGCTGAGATATGCATTTTCTACGATAATCTCGGTGAGACTTCTGTCAGAAGGATGCAGGATCTTCGAGAACGCTCTTTTCGAGCTATTTAATGCGAGAAACACGTTATCTGGTGTTTGCACCACTCCACAGTGCGTATGATATGCAGAACCGGCGATATCTTGGTTTTCGTGGGGTTTCAAGCTGAGATATGCATTTTCTACGATAATCCTGGTGAGACTTCTGTCCCAAGTATGCTGAAACATCGAGATCGCTCTTTTCGAGCTAGTTAATGCGAGAAAAACCTTATCCGGTGTTTTCACCACTCCACAGTGCGTTTGATATGCAAAACCGGCGATATCTTGGTTTTCGTGGGGTTTCAAGCTGAGATATGCATTTTCTGCGATAATCTTGGTGAGACTTCTGTTAGAAGTATGCAGAATCATCGAGATCGCACTTTTCGAGCTATTTAATGCGAGAAACACGTAATCTGGTGTTTTCACCACTCCACAGTACGTTTGACATGCAGAACCGGAGATATCTTGGTTTCGGTCGGGTTTCAAGCTGAGATATGCATTTTCTGCGATAATCTTGGTGAGACTTCTGTCCGAAGTATGCAAAATCATCGAGATCGCTCTTTTCGAGCTAGTTAATGCGAGAAAAACCTTATCCGGTGTTTTCACCACTCCACAGTGCGTTTGATATGCAGAACCAGCGATATCTTGGCTTTCGTTGGGTTTCAAGCTGAGATATGCATTCTTTACGATAATCTTGATGAGACTTCTGTCCGAAGTATGCTGAAACATCGAGATCGCTCTTCTCGAGCTATTTAATGCGAGAAACACGTTCTCTGGTTGTTTTCACCACTCCACAGTTCGTTTGATATGCAGAATAGGCGATATCTTGATTTTCGAGGTGTTTCCAGCTGAGATATGCATTTTCTGCGATAATCTTGGTGAGTCTTTTGTCAGAAGTATGCTGAATCATCGAGATCGCTCCTTTCGAGCTAGTTAGTGCGAGAAACACGTTATCTGGTGTTTTCACCACTCCACAGTGCGTTTGATATGCAGAACAGTAGATATCTTGGTTTTCGTGGGGTTTCAAGCTGAGATATGCATTTTCTGCGATAATCTTGTTGAGACTTCTGTCCGAAGTATGCAGAATCATCGAGATCGCTCGTTTCGAGCTACTTAATGCGAGAAACACGTTATCTGGTGTTTTCACCACTCCACAGTGCGTTGGATATGCAGAACCGGCGATATTTTGGTTTTCGTCGGGTTTCAAGCTGAGATATGCATTTTCTACGATAAGCTTGGTGAAACATCTGTCCAAAGTATGCAGAAACATCGCGAGCGCTCTTTTCGAGCTATTTAATGCACGAAACACGTTTTCTGGTGTTTTCACCACTCCACAGTACGTTTGACATGCAGAACCGGAGATATCTTGGTTTCGGTCGGGTTTCAAGCTGAGATATGCATTTTCTACGATAATCCTGGTGAGACTTCTGTCAGAAGTATGCAGAATCTTCGAGAACGCTCTTTTCGAGCTACTTAATGCGCGAAACACGTTTTCTGGTGTTTTCACCACTCCACGGTACGTTTGATGTGCAGAACCGGAGATAACTCTGTTTTCGTCGGGTTTCAAGCTGAGATATGCATTTTCTGCGATAATATTGGTGAGACTTCAGTCAGAAGTATGCAGAATCATCGAGATCGCTCGTTTCGAGCTACTTAATGCGAGAAACACGTTATCTGGTGTTTTCACCACTCCACGGTACGTTTGAAGTGCAGAACCGGAGATAACTCGGTTTTCGTGGGGTTTCAAGCTGAGATATGCATTTTCTGCGATAATCTTGGTGAGACTTCTGTTAGAAGTATGCAGAATCATCGAGATCGTTCTTTTCGAGCTATTTAATGCGAGAAACACGTAATCTGGTGTTTTCACCACTCCACAGTACGTTTGACATGCAGAACCGGAGATATCTTGGTTTCGGTCGGGTTTCAAGCTGAGATATGCATTTTCTGCGATAATCTTGGTGAAACATCTGTCCGAAGTATGCAGAAACATCGAGAGCGCTCTTTTCGAGCTATTTAATGCGAGAAACACGTTTTCTGGTGTTTTCACCACTCCACAGTACGTTTGACATGCAGAACCGGAGATAACTCGGTTTTCGTCGGGTTTCAAGCTGAGATATGCATTTTCTACGATAATCTTGGTGAGACTTCTGTCAGAAGTATGCAGGATCTTCGAGAACGCTCTTTTCGAGCTATTTAATGCGAGAAACACGTAATCTGGTGTTTTCACCACTCCACAGTACGTTTGACATGCAGAACCGGAGATATCTTGGTTTCGGTCGGGTTTCAAGCTGAGATATGCATTTTCTGCGATAATCTTGGTGAGACTTCTGTCCGAAGTATGCAAAATCATCGAGATCGCTCTTTTCGAGCTAGTTAATGCGAGAAAAACCTTATCCGGTGTTTTCACCACTCCACAGTGCGTTTGATATGCAGAACCAGCGATATCTTGGCTTTCGTTGGGTTTCAAGCTGAGATATGCATTCTTTACGATAATCTTGGTGAGACTTCTGTCCGAAGTATGCTGAAACATCGAGATCGCTCTTCTCGAGCTATTTAATGCGAGAAACACGTTCTCTGGTTGTTTTCACCACTCCACAGTTCGTTTGATATGCAGAATAGGCGATATCTTGATTTTCGAGGTGTTTCCAGCTGAGATATGCATTTTCTGCGATAATCTTGGTGAGTCTTTTGTCAGAAGTATGCTGAATCATCGAGATCGCTCTTTTCGAGCTAGTTAGTGCGAGAAACACGTTATCTGGTGTTTTCACCACTCCACAGTGCGTTTGATATGCAGAACAGTAGATATCTTGGTTTTCGTGGGGTTTCAAGCTGAGATATGCATTTTCTGCGATAATCTTGTTGAGACTTCTGTCCGAAGTATGCAGAATCATCGAGATCGCTCGTTTCGAGCTACTTAATGCGAGAAACACGTTATCTGGTGTTTTCACCACTCCACAGTGCGTTGGATATGCAGAACCGGCGATATTTTGGTTTTCGTCGGGTTTCAAGCTGAGATATGCATTTTCTACGATAAGCTTGGTGAAACATCTGTCCAAAGTATGCAGAAACATCGCGAGCGCTCTTTTCGAGCTATTTAATGCACGAAACACGTTTTCTGGTGTTTTCACCACTCCACAGTACGTTTGACATGCAGAACCGGAGATATCTTGGTTTCGGTCGGGTTTCAAGCTGAGATATGCATTTTCTACGATAATCCTGGTGAGACTTCTGTCAGAAGTATGCAGAATCTTCGAGAACGCTCTATTCGAGCTACTTAATGCGCGAAACACGTTTTCTGGTGTTTTCACCACTCCACGGTACGTTTGATGTGCAGAACCGGAGATAACTCTGTTTTCGTCGGGTTTCAAGCTGAGATATGCATTTTCTGCGATAATATTGGTGAGACTTCAGTCAGAAGTATGCAGAATCATCGAGATCGCTCGTTTCGAGCTACTTAATGCGAGAAACACGTTATCTGGTGTTTTCACCACTCCACGGTACGTTTGAAGTGCAGAACCGGAGATAACTCGGTTTTCGTCGGGTTTCAAGCTGAGATATGCATTTTCTACGATAATCTCGGTGAGACTTCTGCCAGAAGGATGCAGGATCTTCGAGAACGCTCTTTTCGAGCTATTTAATGCGAGAAACACGTTATCTGGTGTTTTCACCACTCCACAGTGCGTATGATATGCAGAACCGGCGATATCTTGGTTTTCGTGGGGTTTCAAGCTGAGATATGCATTTTCTACGATAATCCTTTTGACACATCTGTCCCAAGTATGCTGAAACATCGAGATCGCTCTTTTCGAGCTAGTTAATGCGAGAAAAACCTTATCCGGTGTTTTCACCACTCCACAGTGCGTTTGATATGCAAAACCGGCGATATCTTGGTTTTCGTGGGGTTTCAAGCTGAGATATGCATTTTCTGCGATAATCTTGGTGAGACTTCTGTTAGAAGTATGCAGAATCATCGAGATCGCACTTTTCGAGCTATTTAATGCGAGAAACACGTTATCTGGTGTTTTCACCACTCCACAGTTGGTTTGATATGCAGAACCGGCGATATTTTGGTTTTCGTCGGGTTTCAAGCTGAGATATGCATTTTCTACGATAATCTTGGTGAAACATCTGTCCGATGCATGCAGAAACATCGAGAGCGCTCTTTTCGAGCTATTAAATGCGAGAAACTCGTTTTCTGGGGTTTTCACCACTCCACAGTTCGTTGGATATGCAGAACCGGAGATATCTTGGTTTTCGTGGGGTTTCAAGCTGAGATATGCATTTCCTGCGATAATCTTGGTGAGACTCCTGTCCGAAATATGCTGAATCATCGAGATCGTTCTTTTCGAGCTATTTAATGCGAGAAACACGTTATCTGGTGTTTTCACCACTCCACGGTACGTTTGAAGTGCAGAACCGGAGATAACTCGGTTTTCGTGGGGTTTCAAGCTGAGATATGCATTTTCTGCGATAATCTTGGTGAGACTTCTGTTAGAAGTATGCAGAATCATCGAGATCGTTCTTTTCGAGCTATTTAATGCGAGAAACACGTAATCTGGTGTTTTCACCACTCCACAGTACGTTTGACATGCAGAACCGGAGATATCTTGGTTTCGGTCGGGTTTCAAGCTGAGATATGCATTTTCTGCGATAATCTTGGTGAAACATCTGTCCGAAGTATGCAGAAACATCGAGAGCGCTCTTTTCGAGCTATTTAATGCGAGAAACACGTTTTCTGGTGTTTTCACCACTCCACAGTACGTTTGACATGCAGAACCGGAGATAACTCGGTTTTCGTCGGGTTTCAAGCTGAGATATGCATTTTCTACGATAATCTTGTTGAGACTTCTGTCAGAAGTATGCAGGATCTTCGAGAACGCTCTTTTCGAGCTATTTAATGCGAGAAACACGTAATCTGGTGTTTTCACCACTCCACAGTACGTTTGACATGCAGAACCGGAGATATCTTGGTTTCGGTCGGGTTTCAAGCTGAGATATGCATTTTCTGCGATAATCTTGGTGAGACTTCTGTCCGAAGTATGCAAAATCATCGAGATCGCTCTTTTCGAGCTAGTTAATGCGAGAAAAACCTTATCCGGTGTTTTCACCACTCCACAGTGCGTTTGATATGCAGAACCAGCGATATCTTGGCTTTCGTTGGGTTTCAAGCTGAGATATGCATTCTTTACGATAATCTTGGTGAGACTTCTGTCCGAAGTATGCTGAAACATCGAGATCGCTCTTCTCGAGCTATTTAATGCGAGAAACACGTTCTCTGGTTGTTTTCACCACTCCACAGTTCGTTTGATATGCAGAATAGGCGATATCTTGATTTTCGAGGTGTTTCCAGCTGAGATATGCATTTTCTGCGATAATCTTGGTGAGTCTTTTGTCAGAAGTATGCTGAATCATCGAGATCGCTCTTTTCGAGCTAGTTAGTGCGAGAAACACGTTATCTGGTGTTTTCACCACTCCACAGTGCGTTTGATATGCAGAACAGTAGATATCTTGGTTTTCGTGGGGTTTCAAGCTGAGATATGCATTTTCTGCGATAATCTTGTTGAGACTTCTGTCCGAAGTATGCAGAATCATCGAGATCGCTCGTTTCGAGCTACTTAATGCGAGAAACACGTTATCTGGTGTTTTCACCACTCCACAGTGCGTTGGATATGCAGAACCGGCGATATTTTGGTTTTCGTCGGGTTTCAAGCTGAGATATGCATTTTCTACGATAAGCTTGGTGAAACATCTGTCCAAAGTATGCAGAAACATCGCGAGCGCTCTTTTCGAGCTATTTAATGCACGAAACACGTTTTCTGGTGTTTTCACCACTCCACAGTACGTTTGACATGCAGAACCGGAGATATCTTGGTTTCGGTCGGGTTTCAAGCTGAGATATGCATTTTCTACGATAATCCTGGTGAGACTTCTGTCAGAAGTATGCAGAATCTTCGAGAACGCTCTATTCGAGCTACTTAATGCGCGAAACACGTTTTCTGGTGTTTTCACCACTCCACGGTACGTTTGATGTGCAGAACCGGAGATAACTCTGTTTTCGTCGGGTTTCAAGCTGAGATATGCATTTTCTGCGATAATATTGGTGAGACTTCAGTCAGAAGTATGCAGAATCATCGAGATCGCTCGTTTCGAGCTACTTAATGCGAGAAACACGTTATCTGGTGTTTTCACCACTCCACGGTACGTTTGAAGTGCAGAACCGGAGATAACTCGGTTTTCGTCGGGTTTCAAGCTGAGATATGCATTTTCTACGATAATCTCGGTGAGACTTCTGTCAGAAGGATGCAGGATCTTCGAGAACGCTCTTTTCGAGCTATTTAATGCGAGAAACACGTTATCTGGTGTTTTCACCACTCCACAGTGCGTATGATATGCAGAACCGGCGATATCTTGGTTTTCGTGGGGTTTCAAGCTGAGATATGCATTTTCTACGATAATCCTTTTGACACATCTGTCCCAAGTATGCTGAAACATCGAGATCGCTCTTTTCGAGCTAGTTAATGCGAGAAAAACCTTATCCGGTGTTTTCACCACTCCACAGTGCGTTTGATATGCAAAACCGGCGATATCTTGGTTTTCGTGGGGTTTCAAGCTGAGATATGCATTTTCTGCGATAATCTTGGTGAGACTTCTGTTAGAAGTATGCAGAATCATCGAGATCGCACTTTTCGAGCTATTTAATGCGAGAAACACGTTATCTGGTGTTTTCACCACTCCACAGTTGGTTTGATATGCAGAACCGGCGATATTTTGGTTTTCGTCGGGTTTCAAGCTGAGATATGCATTTTCTACGATAATCTTGGTGAAACATCTGTCCGATGCATGCAGAAACATCGAGAGCGCTCTTTTCGAGCTATTAAATGCGAGAAACTCGTTTTCTGGGGTTTTCACCACTCCACAGTTCGTTGGATATGCAGAACCGGAGATATCTTGGTTTTCGTGGGGTTTCAAGCTGAGATATGCATTTCCTGCGATAATCTTGGTGAGACTCCTGTCCGAAATATGCTGAATCATCGAGATCGTTCTTTTCGAGCTATTTAATGCGAGAAACACGTAATCTGGTGTTTTCACCTCTCCACAGTACGTTTGACATGCAGAACCGGAGATATCTTGGTTTCGGTCGGGTTTCAAGCTGAGATATGCATTTTCTACGATAATCCTGGTGAGACTTCTGTCAGAAGTATGCAGAATCTTCGAGAACGCTCTTTTCGAGCTACTTAATGCGCGAAACACGTTTTCTGGTGTTTTCACCACTCCACGGTACGTTTGATGTGCAGAACCGGAGATAACTCTGTTTTCGTCGGGTTTCAAGCTGAGATATGCATTTTCTGCGATAATATTGGTGAGACTTCAGTCAGAAGTATGCAGAATCATCGAGATCGCTCGTTTCGAGCTACTTAATGCGAGAAACACGTTATCTGGTGTTTTCACCACTCCACAGTGCGTTGGATATGCAGAACCGGCGATATTTTGGTTTTCGTCGGGTTTCAAGCTGAGATATGCATTTTCTACGATAATCCTGGTGAGACTTCTGTCAGAAGTATGCAGAATCTTCGAGAACGCTCTTTTCGAGCTACTTAATGCGCGAAACACGTTTTCTGGTCCTTTCACCACTCCACGGTACGTTTGATGTGCAGAACCGGAGATAACTCGGTTTTCGTCGGGTTTCAAGCTGAGATATGCATTTTCTGCGATAATATTGGTGAGACTTCAGTCAGAAGTATGCAGAATCATCTAGATCGCTCTTTTCGAGCTACTTACTGCACGAAACACGTTTTCTGCTGTTTTCACCACTCCACAGTACGTTTGAGATGCAGAACCGGAGATATCTTGGTTTCGGTCGGGTTTCAAGCTGAGATATGCATTTTCTACGATAATCCTGGTGAGACTTCTGTCAGAAGTATGCAGAATCTTCGAGAACGCTCTTTTCGAGCTACTTAATGCGCGAAGTACGTTTTCTGGTGTTTTCACCACTCCACGGTACGTTTGAAGTGCAGAACCGGAGATAACTCGGTTTTCGTCGGGTTTCAAGCTGAGATATGCATTTTCTACGATAATCCTGGTGAGACTTCTGTCCGAAGTATGCTGAAACATCGAGATCGCTCTTTTCGAGCTAGTTAATGCGAGAAAAACCTTATCCGGTGTTTTCACCACTCCACAGTGCGTTTGATATGCAAAACCGGCGATATCTTGGTTTTCGTGGGGTTTCAAGCTGAGATATGCATTTTCTGCGATAATCTTGGTGAGACTTCTGTTAGAAGTATGCAGAATCATCGAGATCGCACTTTTCGAGCTATTTAATGCGAGGAACACGTTATCTGGTGTTTTCACCACTCCACAGTTGGTTTGATATGCAGAACCGGCGATATTTTCGTTTTCGTCGGGTTTCAAGCTGAGATATGCATTTTCTACGATAATCTTGGTGAAACATCTGTCCGAAGTATGCAGAAACATCGAGAGCGCTCTTTTCGAGCTATTTAATGCGAGAAACTCCTTTTCTGGGGTTTTCGCCACTCCACAGTTCGTTGGATATGCAGAACCGGAGATATCTTGGTTTTCGTGGGGTTTCAAGCTGAGATATGCATTTCCTGCGACAATCTTGGTGAGACTTCTGTCCGAAGTATGCTGAATCATCGAGATCGCTCTCCTCGAGCTATTTAATGCGAGAAACACGTTATCTGGTGTTTTCACCACTCCACAGTTGGTTTGATATGCAGAACCGGCGATATTTTGGTTTTCGTCGGGTTTCAAGCTGAGATATGCATTTTCTACGATAATCTTGGTGAGACTTCTGTCAGAAGTATGCAGGATCTTCGAGAACGCTCTTTTCGAGCTATTTAATGCGTGAAAAACGTTATCCGGTGCTTTCACCACTCCACAGTGCGTTTGATATGCAGAACCAGCGATATCTTGGCTTTCGTTGGGTTTCAAGCTGAGATATGCATTTTCTGCGATAATCTTGGTGAGACTTCTGTCCGAAGTATGAAGAATTATCGAGATCGCTCTTTTCTAGCTACTTAATGCACGAAACACGTTTTCTGGTGTTTTCACCACTCCACAGTACGTTTGACATGCAAAACCGGCGATATTTTGGTTTTCGTCGGGTTTCAAGCTGAGATATGCATTTTCTGCGATAATCTTGTTGAGACTTCTGTCCGAAGTATGCAGAATCATCGAGATCGCACTTTTCGAGCTATTTAATGCGAGAAACACGTTATCTGGGGTTTTCCCCACTCCACAGTTCGTTGGATATGCCGAACAGTAGTTATCTTTGTTTTCGTGGGGTTTCAAGCTGAGATATGCATTTTATGCGATAATCTTGGTGGGTCTTTTGTCAGAAGTATGCAGAATCAACTAGATCGCACTTTTCGAGCTACTTAATGCACGAAACACGTTTTCTGGTGTTTTCACCACTCCACAGTACGTTTGACATGCAGAACCGGAGATATCTTGGTTTCGGTCGGGTTTCAAGCTGAGATATGCATTTTCTACAATAATCTTGGTGAGACTTCTGTCCGAAGTATGCTTAATTATCGAGATCGCTCGTTTAGAGCTATTCAATGCGAGAAACACGTTTTCTGGATGTTTTCACCACTCCACAGTACGTTTGACATGCAGAACCGGAGATATCTTGGTTTCGGTCGGGTTTCAAGCTGAGATATGCATTTTCTACGATAATCTTGGTGAGACTTCTGTCCGAAGTATGCTTAATTATCGAGATCGCTCGTTTAGAGCTATTCAATGCGAGAAACACGTTTTCTGGATGTTTTCACCACTCCACAGTGCGTGTGATATGCAAAACCGGCGATATCTTTGTTTTCGTGGGGTTTCAAGCTGAGATATGCATTTTCTACGATAAGCTTGGAGAAACATCTGTCCGAAGTATGCAGAAACATCGAGAGCGCTCTTTTCGAGCTATTTATTGCGAGAAACACGTTCTCTGGTGTTTTCACCACTCCACAGTTGGTTTGATATGCAGAACCGGCGATATTTTGGTTTTCGTCGGGTTTCAGGATGAGATATGCATTTTCTACGATAATCTTGTTGAGACATATGTCCGAAGTATGCAAAAACATCGAGAGCGCTCTTTTCGAGCTATTTATTGCGAGAAACACGTTATCTGGTGTTTTCACCACTCCACAGTGCGTTGGATATGCAGAACCGGCGATATCTTGATTTTCTTGCTGTTTCCAGCTGAGATATGCATTTTCTGCGATAATCTTGGTGGGTCTTTTGTCAGAAGTATGCAGAATCATCTAGATCGCTCTTCTCGAGCTATTTAATGCGAGAAACACGTTATCTGGTGTTTTCACCACTCCACAGTGCGTTTGATATGCAGAACCGGCGACATCTTTGATTTCGTCGGGGTTCAAGTTGAGATATGCATTTTCTACGATAATCTTGGTGAGACTTCTGTCAGAAGGATGCAGAATCATCGTGATCGTCCTTTTCGTGCTATTTAACGCGAGAAACACGTACTCTGGTTGTTTTCACCACTCCACAGTGCGTTTGATATGCAGAACCGGAAACATCTTGATTTTCGTGAGGTTTCAAGCTGAGATATGCATTTTCTACGATAAGCTTGGTGAAACATCTGTCCGAAGTATGCAGAAACATCGGGAGCGCTCTTTTCGAGCTATTTAATGCGAGAAGCACGTTATCTGGTGTTTTCACCACTCCACAGTGCGTTTGATATGCAGAACAGTAGATATCTTGGTGTTCGTGGGGTTTCAAGCTGAGATATGCATTTTCTGCGATAATCTTGTTGAGACTTCTGTCCGAAGTATGCAGAATCATCGAGATCGCTCTTTTCGAGCTACTTAATGCACGAAACACGTTTTCTGGTGTTTTCACCACTCCACAGTACGTTTGACATGCAGAACCGGAGATATCTTGGTTTCGGTCGGGTTGCAAGCTGAGATGTGCATTTTCTACGATAATCCTGGTGAGACTTCTGTCACAACTATGCAGAATCTTCGAGAACGCTCTTTTCGAGCTACTTACTGCGCGAAACACGTTTTCTGGTGTTTTCAGCACTCCACGGTACGTTTCATGTGCAGAACCGGAGATAACTCGGTTTTCGTCGGGTTTCAAGCAGAGATATGCATTTTCTACGATAATCTTTGTGAGACTTCTGTCAGAAGGATGCAGGATCTTCGAGAACGCTCTTTTCGAGCTATTTAATGCGAGAAACACGTAATCTGATGTTTTCACCACTCCACAGTGCGTATGATATGCAGAACCGGCGATATTTTGGTTTTCGTGGGGTTTCAAGGTGAGATATGCATTTTCTGCGATAATCTTGGTGAAACATCTGTCCGAAGTATGCTGAATCATCTAGATCGCTCTTTTCGAGCTATTTAATGCGAGAAAAACCTTATCCGGTGTTTTCACCACTCCACAGTGCGTTTGATATGCAGAAACAGCGATATCTTGGCTTTCGTTGGGTTTCAAGCTGAGATATGCATTTTTTACGATAATCTTGGTGAGACTTCTGTCCGAAGTATGAAGAATTATCGAGATCGCTCTATTCGAGCTATTTAATGCGAGAAACACGTTTTCAGGGGGTTTTCACCACTCCACAGTGCGTTGGATATGCAGAACCGGAGATATTTTGGTTTTCGTCGGGTTTCAAGCTGAGATATGCATTTTCTACGATAAGCATGGTGAAACATCTGTCCGAAGTATGCAGAAACATCGAGAGCGCTCTTTTGGAGCTATTTAATGCGAGAAGCACGTTATCTGGTGTTTGCACCACACCACAGTGCGTTTGATATGCAGAACAGTAGATATCTTGGTTTTCGTGGGGTTTCAAGCTGAGATATGCATTTTCTGCGATAATCTTGTTGAGACATCTGTCCGAAGTATGCAGAAACATCGAGAGCGCTCTTTTCGAGCTATTTATTGCGAGAAACACGTTCTCTGGTTGTTTTCACCACTCCACAGTGCGTTTGATATCCAGAACCGGCGATATCTTGGTTTTCGTGCTGTTTCCAGCTGAGATATGCATTTTCTACGATAAGCTTGGTGAAACATCTGTCCGAAGTATGCAGAAACATCGAGATCGCTCTTCTCGAGCTATTTAATGCGAGAAACACGTTCTCTGGTTGTTTTCACCACTCCACAGTTCGTTTGATATGCAGAATAGGCGATATCTTGATTTTCGAGGTGTTTCCAGCTGAGATATGCATTTTCTGCGATAATCTTGGTGAGTCTTTTGTCAGAAGTATGCTGAATCATCGAGATCGCTCCTTTCGAGCTAGTTAGTGCGAGAAACACGTTATCTGGTGTTTTCACCACTCCACAGTGCGTTTGATATGCAGAACAGTAGATATCTTGGTTTTCGTGGGGTTTCAAGCTGAGATATGCATTTTCTGCGATAATCTTGTTGAGACTTCTGTCCGAAGTCTGCAGAATCATCGAGATCGCTCGTTTCGAGCTACTTAATGCGAGAAACACGTTATCTGGTGTTTTCACCACTCCACAGTTCGTTGGATATGCAGAACCGGCGATATTTTGGTTTTCGTCGGGTTTCAAGCTGAGATATGCATTTTCTACGATAAGCTTGGTGAAACATCTGTCCAAAGTATGCAGAAACATCGCGAGCGCTCTTTTCGAGCTATTTAATGCACGAAACACGTTTTCTGGTGTTTTCACCACTCCACAGTACGTTTGACATGCAGAACCGGAGATATCTTGGTTTCGGTCGGGTTTCAAGCTGAGATATGCATTTTCTACGATAATCCTGGTGAGACTTCTGTCAGAAGTATGCAGAATCTTCGAGAACGCTCTTTTCGAGCTACTTAATGCGCGAAACACGTTTTCTGGTGTTTTCACCACTCCACGGTACGTTTGATGTGCAGAACCGGAGATAACTCTGTTTTCGTCGGGTTTCAAGCTGAGATATGCATTTTCTGCGATAATATTGGTGAGACTTCAGTCAGAAGTATGCAGAATCATCGAGATCGCTCGTTTCGAGCTACTTAATGCGAGAAACACGTTATCTGGTGTTTTCACCACTCCACGGTACGTTTGAAGTGCAGAACCGGAGATAACTCGGTTTTCGTGGGGTTTCAAGCTGAGATATGCATTTTCTGCGATAATCTTGGTGAGACTTCTGTTAGAAGTATGCAGAATCATCGAGATCGTTCTTTTCGAGCTATTTAATGCGAGAAACACGTAATCTGGTGTTTTCACCACTCCACAGTACGTTTGACATGCAGAACCGGAGATATCTTGGTTTCGGTCGGGTTTCAAGCTGAGATATGCATTTTCTGCGATAATCTTGGTGAAACATCTGTCCGAAGTATGCAGAAACATCGAGAGCGCTCTTTTCGAGCTATTTAATGCGAGAAACACGTTTTCTGGTGTTTTCACCACTCCACAGTACGTTTGACATGCAGAACCGGAGATAACTCGGTTTTCGTCGGGTTTCAAGCTGAGATATGCATTTTCTACGATAATCTTGTTGAGACTTCTGTCAGAAGTATGCAGGATCTTCGAGAACGCTCTTTTCGAGCTATTTAATGCGAGAAACACGTAATCTGGTGTTTTCACCACTCCACAGTACGTTTGACATGCAGAACCGTAGATATCTTGGTTTCGGTCGGGTTTCAAGCTGAGATATGCATTTTCTGCGATAATCTTGGTGAGACTTCTGTCCGAAGTATGCAAAATCATCGAGATCGCTCTTTTCGAGCTAGTTAATGCGAGAAAAACCTTATCCGGTGTTTTCACCACTCCACAGTGCGTTTGATATGCAGAACCAGCGATATCTTGGCTTTCGTTGGGTTTCAAGCTGAGATATGCATTCTTTACGATATCTTGGTGAGACTTCTGTCCGAAGTATGCTGAAACATCGAGATCGCTCTTCTCGAGCTATTTAATGCGAGAAACACGTTCTCTGGTTGTTTTCACCACTCCACAGTTCGTTTGATATGCAGAATAGGCGATATCTTGATTTTCGAGGTGTTTCCAGCTGAGATATGCATTTTCTGCGATAATCTTGGTGAGTCTTTTGTCAGAAGTATGCTGAATCATCGAGATCGCTCTTTTCGAGCTATTTAATGCACGAAACACGTTTTCTGGTGTTTTCACCACTCCACAGTACGTTTGACATGCAGAACCGGAGATAACTCTGTTTTCGTCGGGTTTCAAGCTGAGATATGCATTTTCTGCGATAATATTGGTGAGACTTCAGTCAGAAGTATGCAGAATCATCGAGATCGCTCGTTTCGAGCTACTTAATGCGAGAAACACGTTATCTGGTGTTTTCACCACTCCACAGTGCGTTGGATATGCAGAACCGGCGATATTTTGGTTTTCGTCGGGTTTCAAGCTGAGATATGCATTTTCTACGATAATCCTGGTGAGACTTCTGTCAGAAGTATGCAGAAACATCGCGAGCGCTCTTTTCGAGCTATTTAATGCACGAAACACGTTTTCTGGTGTTTTCACCACTCCACAGTACGTTTGACATGCAGAACCGGAGATATCTTGGTTTCGGTCGGGTTTCAAGCTGAGATATGCATTTTCTACGATAATCCTGGTGAGACTTCTGTCAGAAGTATGCAGAATCTTCGAGAACGCTCTATTCGAGCTACTTAATGCGCGAAACACGTTTTCTGGTGTTTTCACCACTCCACGGTACGTTTGATGTGCAGAACCGGAGATAACTCTGTTTTCGTCGGGTTTCAAGCTGAGATATGCATTTTCTGCGATAATATTGGTGAGACTTCAGTCAGAAGTATGCAGAATCATCGAGATCGCTCGTTTCGAGCTACTTAATGCGAGAAACACGTTATCTGGTGTTTTCACCACTCCACGGTACGTTTGAAGTGCAGAACCGGAGATAACTCGGTTTTCGTCGGGTTTCAAGCTGAGATATGCATTTTCTACGATAATCTCGGTGAGACTTCTGTCAGAAGGATGCAGGATCTTCGAGAACGCTCTTTTCGAGCTATTTAATGCGAGAAACACGTTATCTGGTGTTTTCACCACTCCACAGTGCGTATGATATGCAGAACCGGCGATATCTTGGTTTTCGTGGGGTTTCAAGCTGAGATATGCATTTTCTACGATAATCCTGGTGACACATCTGTCCCAAGTATGCTGAAACATCGAGATCGCTCTTTTCGAGCTAGTTAATGCGAGAAAAACCTTATCCGGTGTTTTCACCACTCCACAGTGCGTTTGATATGCAAAACCGGCGATATCTTGGTTTTCGTGGGGTTTCAAGCTGAGATATGCATTTTCTGCGATAATATTGGTGAGACTTCAGTCAGAAGTATGCAGAATCATCGAGATCGCTCGTTTCGAGCTACTTAATGCGAGAAACACGTTATCTGGTGTTTTCACCACTCCACAGTGCGTTGGATATGCAGAACCGGCGATATTTTGGTTTTCGTCGGGTTTCAAGCTGAGATATGCATTTTCTACGATAATCCTGGTGAGACTTCTGTCAGAAGTATGCAGAATCTTCGAGAACGCTCTTTTCGAGCTACTTAATGCGCGAAACACGTTTTCTGGTCTTTTCACCACTCCACGGTACGTTTGATGTGCAGAACCGGAGATAACTCGGTTTTCGTCGGGTTTCAAGCTGAGATATGCATTTTCTGCGATAATATTGGTGAGACTTCAGTCAGAAGTATGCAGAATCATCTAGATCGCTCTTTTCGAGCTACTTACTGCACGAAACACGTTTTCTGCTGTTTTCACCACTCCACAGTACGTTTGAGATGCAGAACCGGAGATATCTTGGTTTCGGTCGGGTTTCAAGCTGAGATATGCATTTTCTACGATAATCCTGGTGAGACTTCTGTCAGAAGTATGCAGAATCTTCGAGAACGCTCTTTTCGAGCTACTTAATGCGCGAAGTACGTTTTCTGGTGTTTTCACCACTCCACGGTACGTTTGAAGTGCAGAACCGGAGATAACTCGGTTTTCGTCGGGTTTCAAGCTGAGATATGCATTTTCTACGATAATCCTGGTGAGACTTCTGTCCGAAGTATGCTGAAACATCGAGATCGCTCTTTTCGAGCTAGTTAATGCGAGAAAAACCTTATCCGGTGTTTTCACCACTCCACAGTGCGTTTGATATGCAAAACCGGCGATATCTTGGTTTTCGTGGGGTTTCAAGCTGAGATATGCATTTTCTGCGATAATCTTGGTGAGACTTCTGTTAGAAGTATGCAGAATCATCGAAATCGCACTTTTCGAGCTATTTAATGCGAGGAACACGTTATCTGGTGTTTTCACCACTCCACAGTTGGTTTGATATGCAGAACCGGCGATATTTTCGTTTTCGTCGGGTTTCAAGCTGAGATATGCATTTTCTGCGATAATATTGGTGAGACATCAGTCAGAAGTATGCAGAATCATCTAGATCGCTCTTTTCGAGCTACTTACTGCACGAAACACGTTTTCTGCTGTTTTCACCACTCCACAGTACGTTTGAGATGCAGAACCGGAGATATCTTGGTTTCGGTCGGGTTTCAAGCTGAGATATGCATTTTCTACGATAATCCTGGTGAGACTTCTGTCAGAAGTATGCAGAATCTTCGAGAACGCTCTTTTCGAGCTACTTAATGCGCGAAGTACGTTTTCTGGTGTTTTCACCACTCCACGGTACGTTTGAAGTGCAGAACCGGAGATAACTCGGTTTTCGTCGGGTTTCAAGCTGAGATATGCATTTTCTACGATAATCCTGGTGAGACTTCTGTCCGAAGTATGCTGAAACATCGAGATCGCTCTTTTCGAGCTAGTTAATGCGAGAAAAACCTTATCCGGTGTTGTCACCACTCCACAGTGCGTTTGATATGCAAAACCGGCGATATCTTGGTTTTCGTGGGGTTTCAAGCTGAGATATGCATTTTCTGCGATAATCTTGGTGAGACTTCTGTCCGAAGTATGAAGAATTATCGAGATCGCTCTTTTCTAGCTACTTAATGCACGAAACACGTTTTCTGGTGTTTTCACCACTCCACAGTACGTTTGACATGCAAAACCGGCGATATTTTGGTTTTCGTCGGGTTTCAAGCTGAGATATGCATTTTCTGCGATAATCTTGTTGAGACTTCTGTCCGAAGTATGCAGAATCATCGAGATCGCACTTTTCGAGCTATTTAATGCGAGAAACACGTTATCTGGTGTTTTCACCACTCCACAGTGCGTTGGATATGCAGAACCGGCGATATTTTGGTTTTCGTCGGGTTTCAAGCTGAGATATGCATTTTCTACGATAATCCTGGTGAGACTTCTGTCAGAAGTATGCAGAATCTTCGAGAACGCTCTTTTCGAGCTACTTAATGCGCGAAACACGTTTTCTGGTCTTTTCACCACTCCACGGTACGTTTGATGTGCAGAACCGGAGATAACTCGGTTTTCGTCGGGTTTCAAGCTGAGATATGCATTTTCTGCGATAATATTGGTGAGACTTCAGTCAGAAGTATGCAGAATCATCTAGATCGCTCTTTTCGAGCTACTTACTGCACGAAACACGTTTTCTGCTGTTTTCACCACTCCACAGTACGTTTGAGATGCAGAACCGGAGATATCTTGGTTTCGGTCGGGTTTCAAGCTGAGATATGCATTTTCTACGATAATCCTGGTGAGACTTCTGTCAGAAGTATGCAGAATCTTCGAGAACGCTCTTTTCGAGCTACTTAATGCGCGAAGTACGTTTTCTGGTGTTTTCACCACTCCACGGTACGTTTGAAGTGCAGAACCGGAGATAACTCGGTTTTCGTCGGGTTTCAAGCTGAGATATGCATTTTCTACGATAATCCTGGTGAGACTTCTGTCCGAAGTATGCTGAAACATCGAGATCGCTCTTTTCGAGCTAGTTAATGCGAGAAAAACCTTATCCGGTGTTTTCACCACTCCACAGTGCGTTTGATATGCAAAACCGGCGATATCTTGGTTTTCGTGGGGTTTCAAGCTGAGATATGCATTTTCTGCGATAATCTTGTTGAGACTTCTGTCCGAAGTATGCAGAATCATCGAGATCGCACTTTTCGAGCTATTTAATGCGAGAAACACGTTATCTGGGGTTTTCCCCACTCCACAGTTCGTTGGATATGCCGAACAGTAGTTATCTTTGTTTTCGTGGGGTTTCAAGCTGAGATATGCATTTTATGCGATAATCTTGGTGGGTCTTTTGTCAGAAGTATGCAGAATCAACTAGATCGCACTTTTCGAGCTACTTAATGCACGAAACACGTTTTCTGGTGTTTTCACCACTCCACAGTACGTTTGACATGCAGAACCGGAGATATCTTGGTTTCGGTCGGGTTTCAAGCTGAGATATGCATTTTCTACGATAATCTTGGTGAGACTTCTGTCCGAAGTATGCTTAATTATCGAGATCGCTCGTTTAGAGCTATTCAATGCGAGAAACACGTTTTCTGGATGTTTTCACCACTCCACAGTACGTTTGACATGCAGAACCGGAGATATCTTGGTTTCGGTCGGGTTTCAAGCTGAGATATGCATTTTCTACGATAATCTTGGTGAGACTTCTGTCCGAAGTATGCTTAATTATCGAGATCGCTCGTTTAGAGCTATTCAATGCGAGAAACACGTTTTCTGGATGTTTTCACCACTCCACAGTGCGTGTGATATGCAAAACCGGCGATATCTTTGTTTTCGTGGGGTTTCAAGCTGAGATATGCATTTTCTACGATAAGCTTGGAGAAACATCTGTCCGAAGTATGCAGAAACATCGAGAGCGCTCTTTTCGAGCTATTTATTGCGAGAAACACGTTCTCTGGTGTTTTCACCACTCCACAGTTGGTTTGATATGCAGAACCGGCGATATTTTGGTTTTCGTCGGGTTTCAGGATGAGATATGCATTTTCTACGATAATCTTGGTGAAACATCTGTCCGAAGTATGCAGAAACATCGAGAGCGTTCTTTTCGAGCTACCTAATGCGAGAAACACGTTATCTGGTGTTTTCACCACTCCACAGTGCGTTTGATATGCAGAACCGGAGATATCTTGGTTTTCGTGGGGTTTCAAGCTGAGATATGCATTTCCTGCGACAATCTTGGTGAGACTTCTGTCCGAAGTATGCTGAATCATCGAGATCGCTCTCCTCGAGCTATTTAATGCGAGAAACACGTTATCTGGTGTTTTCACCACTCCACAGTGCGTGTGATATGCAAAACCGGCGATATCTTTGTTTTCGTGGGGTTTCAAGCTGAGATATGCATTTTCTACGATAAGCTTGGAGAAACATCTGTCCGAAGTATGCAGAAACATCGAGAGCGCTCTTTTCGAGCTATTTATTGCGAGAAACACGTTCTCTGGTGTTTTCACCACTCCACAGTTGGTTTGATATGCAGAACCGGCGATATTTTGGTTTTCGTCGGGTTTCAGGATGAGATATGCATTTTCTACGATAATCTTGGTGAAACATCTGTCCGAAGTATGCAGAAACATCGAGAGCGTTCTTTTCGAGCTACCTAATGCGAGAAACACGTTATCTGGTGTTTTCACCACTCCACAGTGCGTTTGATATGCAGAACAGTAGATATCTTGGTTTTCGTTGGGTTTCTAGCTGAGATATGCATTTTCTGCGATAATCTTGTTGAGACATCTGTCCGAAGTATGCAAAAACATCGAGAGCGCTCTTTTCGAGCTATTTATTGCGAGAAACACGTTATCTGGTGTTTTCACCACTCCACAGTGCGTTGGATATGCAGAACCGGCGATATCTTGATTTTCTTGCTGTTTCCAGCTGAGATATGCATTTTCTGCGATAATCTTGGTGGGTCTTTTGTCAGAAGTATGCAGAATCATCTAGATCGCTCTTCTCGAGCTATTTAATGCGAGAAACACGTTATCTGGTGTTTTCACCACGCCACAGTGCGTTTGATATGCAGAACCGGCGACATCTTTGATTTCGTCGGGGTTCAAGTTGAGATATGCATTTTCTACGATAATCTTGGTGAGACTTCTGTCAGAAGGATGCAGAATCATCGTGATCGTCCTTTTCGTGCTATTTAACGCGAGAAACACGTACTCTGGTTGTTTTCACCACTCCACAGTGCGTTTGATATGCAGAACCGGAAACATCTTGATTTTCGTGAGGTTTCAAGCTGAGATATGCATTTTCTACGATAAGCTTGGTGAAACATCTGTCCGAAGTATGCAGAAACATCGGGAGCGCTCTTTTCGAGCTATTTAATGCGAGAAGCACGTTATCTGGTGTTTTCACCACTCCACAGTGCGTTTGATATGCAGAACAGTAGATATCTTGGTTTTCGTGGGGTTTCAAGCTGAGATATGCATTTTCTGCGATAATCTTGTTGAGACTTCTGTCCGAAGTATGCAGAATCATCGAGATCGCTCTTTTCGAGCTACTTAATGCACGAAACACGTTTTCTGGTGTTTTCACCACTCCACAGTACGTTTGACATGCAGAACCGGAGATATCTTGGTTTCGGTCGGGTTGCAAGCTGAGATGTGCATTTTCTACGATAATCCTGGTGAGACTTCTGTCACAACTATGCAGAATCTTCGAGAACGCTCTTTTCGAGCTACTTACTGCGCGAAACACGTTTTCTGGTGTTTTCAGCACTCCACGGTACGTTTCATGTGCAGAACCGGAGATAACTCGGTTTTCGTCGGGTTTCAAGCTGAGATATGCATTTTCTACGATAATCTTTGTGAGACTTCTGTCAGAAGGATGCAGGATCTTCGAGAACGCTCTTTTCGAGCTATTTAATGCGAGAAACACGTAATCTGGTGTTTTCACCACTCCACAGTGCGTATGATATGCAGAACCGGCGATATTTTGGTTTTCGTGGGGTTTTAAGGTGAGATATGCATTTTCTGCGATAATCTTGGTGAAACATCTGTCCGAAGTATGCTGAATCATCTAGATCGCTCTTTTCGAGCTATTTAATGCGAGAAAAAC
Organism: Anthophora plumipes; assembly: GCA_951804975.1. Taxonomy (NCBI): domain Eukaryota; kingdom Metazoa; phylum Arthropoda; class Insecta; order Hymenoptera; family Apidae; genus Anthophora; species Anthophora plumipes. The sequence continues at coordinate 4,032,594 of OX638123.1, read as the reverse complement.
CTTATCCGGTGTTTTCACCACTCCACAGTGCGTTTGATATGCAGAAACAGCGATATCTTGGCTTTCGTTGGGTTTCAAGCTGAGATATGCATTTTTTACGATAATCTTGGTGAGACTTCTGTCCGAAGCATGAAGAATTATCGAGATCGCTCTATTCGAGCTATTTAATGCGAGAAACACGTTTTCAGGGGGTTTTCACCACTCCACAGTGCGTTGGATATGCAGAACCGGAGATATTTTGGTTTTCGTCGGGTTTCAAGCTGAGATATGCATTTTCTACGATAAGCATGGTGAAACATCTGTCCGAAGTATGCAGAAACATCGAGAGCGCTCTTTTGGAGCTGTTTAATGCGAGAAGCACGTTATCTGGTGTTTGCACCACACCACAGTGCGTTTGATATGCAGAACAGTAGATATCTTGGTTTTCGTGGGGTTTCAAGCTGAGATATGCATTTTCTGCGATAATCTTGTTGAGACATCTGTCCGAAGTATGCAGAAACATCGAGAGCGCTCTTTTCGAGCTATTTATTGCGAGAAACACGTTCTCTGGTTGTTTTCACCACTCCACAGTGCGTTTGATATCCAGAACCGGCGATATCTTGGTTTTCGTGCTGTTTCCAGCTGAGATATGCATTTTCTACGATAAGCTTGGTAAAACATCTGTCCGAAGTATGCAGAAACATCGAGAGCGCTCTTTTGGAGCTATTTAATGCGAGAAGCACGTTATCTGGTGTTTGCACCACACCACAGTGCGTTTGATATGCAGAACAGTAGATATCTTGTTTTTCGTGGTGTTTCAAGCTGAGATATGCATTTTCTGCGATAATCTTGTTGAGACTTCTGTCCGAATTATGCAGAATCATCGAGATCGCTCTTTTCGAGCTACTTAATGCACGAAACACGTTTTCTGGTGTTTTCACCACTCCACAGTAAGTTTGACATGCAGAACCGGAGATATCTTGGTTTCGGTTGGGTTGCAAGGTGAGATGTGCATTTTCTACGATAATCCTGGTGAGACTTCTGTCACAAGTATGCAGAATCTTCGAGAACGCTCTTTTCGAGCTACTTACTGCGCGAAACACGTTTTCTGGTGTTTTCACCACTCCACGGTACGTTTCATGTGCAGAACCGGAGATAACTCGGTTTTCGTCGGGTTTCAAGCTGAGATATGCATTTTCTACGATAATCTTTGTGAGACTTCTGTCAGAAGGATGCAGGATCTTCGAGAACGCTCTTTTCGAACTATTTAATGCGAGAAACACGTAATCTGGTGTTTTCACCACTCCACAGTGCGTTTGATATGCAGAACCGGAAACATCTTGATTTTCGTGAGGTTTCAAGCTGAGATATGCATTTTCTACGATAAGCTTGGTGAAACATCTGTCCGAAGTATGCAGAAACATCGAGAGCGTTCTTTTCGAGCTACCTAATGCGAGAAACACGTTATCTGGTGTTTTCACCACTCCACAGTGCGTTTGATATGCAGAACAGTAGATATCTTGGTTTTCGTTGGGTTTCTAGCTGAGATATGCATTTTCTGCGATAATCTTGTTGAGACATCTGTCCGAAGTATGCAAAAACATCGAGAGCGCTCTTTTCGAGCTATTTATTGCGAGAAACACGTTATCTGGTGTTTTCACCACTCCAGAGTGCGTTGGATATGCAGAACCGGCGATATCTTGATTTTCTTGCTGTTTCCAGCTGAGATATGCATTTTCTGCGATAATCTTGGTGGGTCTTTTGTCAGAAGTATGCAGAATCATCTAGATCGCTCTTCCCGAGCTATTTAATGCGAGAAACACGTTATCTGGTGTTTTCACCACTCCACAGTGCGTTTGATATGCAGAACCGGCGACATCTTTGATTTCGTCGGGGTTCAAGTTGAGATATGCATTTTCTACGATAATCTTGGTGAGACTTCTGTCAGAAGGATGCAGAATCATCGTGATCGTCCTTTTCGTGCTATTTAACGCGAGAAACACGTACTCTGGTTGTTTTCACCACTCCACAGTGCGTTTGATATGCAGAAACAGCGATATCTTGGCTTTCGTTGGGTTTCAAGCTGAGATATGCATTTTTTACGATAATCTTGGTGAGACTTCTGTCCGAAGTATGAAGAATTATCGAGATCGCTCTATTCGAGCTATTTAATGCGAGAAACACGTTTTCAGGGGGTTTTCACCACTCCACAGTGCGTTGGATATGCAGAACCGGAGATATTTTGGTTTTCGTCGGGTTTCAAGCTGAGATATGCATTTTCTACGATAAGCATGGTGAAACATCTGTCCGAAGTATGCAGAAACATCGAGAGCGCTCTTTTGGAGCTATTTAATGCGAGAAGCACGTTATCTGGTGTTTGCACCACACCACAGTGCGTTTGATATGCAGAACAGTAGATATCTTGGTTTTCGTGGGGTTTCAAGCTGAGATATGCATTTTCTGCGATAATCTTGTTGAGACATCTGTCCGAAGTATGCAGAAACATCGAGAGCGCTCTTTTCGAGCTATTTATTGCGAGAAACACGTTCTCTGGTTGTTTTCACCACTCCACAGTGCGTTTGATATCCAGAACCGGCGATATCTTGGTTTTCGTGCTGTTTCCAGCTGAGATATGCATTTTCTACGATAAGCTTGGTGAAACATCTGTCCGAAGTATGCAGAAACATCGAGAGCGCTCTTTTGGAGCTATTTAATGCGAGAAGCACGTTATCTGGTGTTTGCACCACACCACAGTGCGTTTGATATGCAGAACAGTAGATATCTTGTTTTTCGTGGGGTTTCAAGCTGAGATATGCATTTTCTGCGATAATCTTGTTGAGACTTCTGTCCGAATTATGCAGAATCATCGAGATCGCTCTTTTCGAGCTACTTAATGCACGAAACACGTTTTCTGGTGTTTTCACCACTCCACAGTAAGTTTGACATGCAGAACCGGAGATATCTTGGTTTCGGTTGGGTTGCAAGGTGAGATGTGCATTTTCTACGATAATCCTGGTGAGACTTCTGTCACAAGTATGCAGAATCTTCGAGAACGCTCTTTTCGAGCTACTTACTGCGCGAAACACGTTTTCTGGTGTTTTCACCACTCCACGGTACGGTTCATGTGCAGAACCGGAGATAACTCGGTTTTCGTCGGGTTTCAAGCTGAGATATGCATTTTCTACGATAATCTTTGTGAGACTTCTGTCAGAAGGATGCAGGATCTTCGAGAACGCTCTTTTCGAACTATTTAATGCGAGAAACACGTAATCTGGTGTTTTCACCACTCCACAGTGCGTATGATATGCAGAACCGGCGATATTTTGGTTTTCGTGGGGTTTCAAGGTGAGATATGCATTTTCTGCGATAATCTTGGTGAAACATCTGTCCGAAGTATGCTGAATCATCTAGATCGCTCTTCTCGAGCTATTTAATGCGAGAGACACGTTTTCTGGTTGTTTTCACCAATCCACAGTGCGTTTGATATGCAGAACCGGAAACATCTTGATTTTCGTGATGTTTCAAGCTGAGATATGCATTTTCTACGATAAGCTTGGTGAAACATCTGTCCGAAGTATGCAGAAACATCGAGAGCGCTCTTTTCGAGCTATTTAATGCGAGAAGCACGTTATCTGGTGTTTTCACCACTCCACAGTGCGTTTGATATGCAGAACAGTAGATATCTTGGTTTTCGTGGGGTTTCAAGCTGAGATATGCATTTTCTCCGATAATCTTGTTGAGACTTCTGTCCGAATTATGCAGAATCATCGAGATCGCTCTTTTCGAGCTACTTAATGCACGAAACACGTAATCTGGTGTTTTCACCACTCCACAGTGCGTTTGATATGCAGAACCGGCAACATCTTGATTTTCGTGAGGTTTCGAGCTGAGATATGCATTTTCTGCGATAATCTTGGGGAGACTTCTGTCAGAAGTATGCAGGATCTTCGAGAACGCTCTTTTCGAGCTACCTAATGCGCGAAATACGTTTTCTGGTGTTTTCACCACTCCACAGTGCGTTTGATATGCAGAACCGGCAACATCTTGATTTTCGTGAGGTTTCGAGTTGAGATATGCATTTTCTGCGATAATCTTGGTGAGACTTCTGTCCGAAGTATGCTTAATTATCGAGATCGCTCGTTTAGAGCTATTCAATGCGAGAAACACGTTTTCTGGATGTTTTCACCACTCCACAGTGCGTGTGATATGCAAAACCGGCGATATCTTTGTTTTCGTGGGGTTTCAAGCTGAGATATGCATTTTCTACGATAAGCTTGGAGAAACATCTGTCCGAAGTATGCAGAAACATCGAGAGCGCTCTTTTCGAGATATTTATTGCGAGAAACACGTTCTCTGGTGTTTTCACCACTCCACAGTTGGTTTGATATGCAGAACCGGCGATATTTTGGTTTTCGTCGGGTTTCAGGATGAGATATGCATTTTCTACGATAATCTTGGTGAAACATCTGTCCGAAGTATGCAGAAACATCGAGAGCGTTCTTTTCGAGCTACCTAATGCGAGAAACACGTTATCTGGTGTTTTCACCACTCCACAGTGCGTGTGATATGCAAAACCGGCGATATCTTTGTTTTCGTGGGGTTTCAAGCTGAGATATGCATTTTCTACGATAAGCTTGGAGAAACATCTGTCCGAAGTATGCAGAAACATCGAGAGCGCTCTTTTCGAGCTATTTATTGCGAGAAACACGTTCTCTGGTGTTTTCACCACTCCACAGTTGGTTTGATATGCAGAACCGGCGATATTTTGGTTTTCGTCGGGTTTCAGGATGAGATATGCATTTTCTACGATAATCTTGGTGAAACATCTGTCCGAAGTATGCAGAAACATCGAGAGCGTTCTTTTCGAGCTACCTAATGCGAGAAACACGTTATCTGGTGTTTTCACCACTCCACAGTGCGTTTGATATGCAGAACAGTAGATATCTTGGTTTTCGTTGGGTTTCTAGCTGAGATATGCATTTTCTGCGATAATCTTGTTGAGACATCTGTCCGAAGTATGCAAAAACATCGAGAGCGCTCTTTTCGAGCTATTTATTGCGAGAAACACGTTATCTGGTGTTTTCACCACTCCACAGTGCGTTGGATATGCAGAACCGGCGATATCTTGATTTTCTTGCTGTTTCCAGCTGAGATATGCATTTTCTGCGATAATCTTGGTGGGTCTTTTGTCAGAAGTATGCAGAATCATCTAGATCGCTCTTCTCGAGCTATTTAATGCGAGAAACACGTTATCTGGTGTTTTCACCACTCCACAGTGCGTTTGATATGCAGAACCGGCGACATCTTTGATTTCGTCGGGGTTCAAGTTGAGATATGCATTTTCTACGATAATCTTGGTGAGACTTCTGTCAGAAGGATGCAGAATCATCGTGATCGTCCTTTTCGTGCTATTTAACGCGAGAAACACGTACTCTGGTTGTTTTCACCACTCCACAGTGCGTTTGATATGCAGAACCGGAAACATCTTGATTTTCGTGAGGTTTCAAGCTGAGATATGCATTTTCTACGATAAGCTTGGTGAAACATCTGTCCGAAGTATGCAGAAACATCGGGAGCGCTCTTTTCGAGCTATTTAATGCGAGAAGCACGTTATCTGGTGTTTTCACCACTCCACAGTGCGTTTGATATGCAGAACAGTAGATATCTTGGTTTTCGTGGGGTTTCAAGCTGAGATATGCATTTTCTGCGATAATCTTGTTGAGACTTCTGTCCGAAGTATGCAGAATCATCGAGATCGCTCTTTTCGAGCTACTTAATGCACGAAACACGTTTTCTGGTGTTTTCACCACTCCACAGTACGTTTGACATGCAGAACCGGAGATATCTTGGTTTCGGTCGGGTTGCAAGCTGAGATGTGCATTTTCTACGATAATCCTGGTGAGACTTCTGTCACAACTATGCAGAATCTTCGAGAACGCTCTTTTCGAGCTACTTACTGCGCGAAACACGTTTTCTGGTGTTTTCAGCACTCCACGGTACGTTTCATGTGCAGAACCGGAGATAACTCGGTTTTCGTCGGGTTTCAAGCTGAGATATGCATTTTCTACGATAATCTTTGTGAGACTTCTGTCAGAAGGATGCAGGATCTTCGAGAACGCTCTTTTCGAGCTATTTAATGCGAGAAACACGTAATCTGGTGTTTTCACCACTCCACAGTGCGTATGATATGCAGAACCGGCGATATTTTGGTTTTCGTGGGGTTTCAAGGTGAGATATGCATTTTCTGCGATAATCTTGGTGAAACATCTGTCCGAAGTATGCTGAATCATCTAGATCGCTCTTTTCGAGCTATTTAATGCGAGAAAAACCTTATCCGGTGTTTTCACCACTCCACAGTGCGTTTGATATGCAGAAACAGCGATATCTTGGCTTTCGTTGGGTTTCAAGCTGAGATATGCATTTTTTACGATAATCTTGGTGAGACTTCTGTCCGAAGTATGAAGAATTATCGAGATCGCTCTATTCGAGCTATTTAATGCGAGAAACACGTTTTCAGGGGGTTTTCACCACTCCACAGTGCGTTGGATATGCAGAACCGGAGATATTTTGGTTTTCGTCGGGTTTCAAGCTGAGATATGCATTTTCTACGATAAGCATGGTGAAACATCTGTCCGAAGTATGCAGAAACATCGAGAGCGCTCTTTTGGAGCTATTTAATGCGAGAAGCACGTTATCTGGTGTTTGCACCACACCACAGTGCGTTTGATATGCAGAACAGTAGATATCTTGGTTTTCGTGGGGTTTCAAGCTGAGATATGCATTTTCTGCGATAATCTTGTTGAGACATCTGTCCGAAGTATGCAGAAACATCGAGAGCGCTCTTTTCGAGCTATTTATTGCGAGAAACACGTTCTCTGGTTGTTTTCACCACTCCACAGTGCGTTTGATATCCAGAACCGGCGATATCTTGGTTTTCGTGCTGTTTCCAGCTGAGATATGCATTTTCTACGATAAGCTTGGTGAAACATCTGTCCGAAGTATGCAGAAACATCGAGAGCGCTCTTTTGGAGCTATTTAATGCGAGAAGCACGTTATCTGGTGTTTGCACCACACCACAGTGCGTTTGATATGCAGAACAGTAGATATCTTGTTTTTCGTGGGGTTTCAAGCTGAGATATGCATTTTCTGCGATAATCTTGTTGAGACTTCTGTCCGAATTATGCAGAATCATCGAGATCGCTCTTTTCGAGCTACTTAATGCACGAAACACGTTTTCTGGTGTTTTCACCACTCCACAGTAAGTTTGACATGCAGAACCGGAGATATCTTGGTTTCGGTTGGGTTGCAAGGTGAGATGTGCATTTTCTACGATAATCCTGGTGAGACTTCTGTCACAAGTATGCAGAATCTTCGAGAACGCTCTTTTCGAGCTACTTACTGCGCGAAACACGTTTTCTGGTGTTTTCACCACTCCACGGTACGTTTCATGTGCAGAACCGGAGATAACTCGGTTTTCGTCGGGTTTCAAGCTGAGATATGCATTTTCTACGATAATCTTTGTGAGACTTCTGTCAGAAGGATGCAGGATCTTCGAGAACGCTCTTTTCGAACTATTTAATGCGAGAAACACGTAATCTGGTGTTTTCACCACTCCACAGTGCGTATGATATGCAGAACCGGCGATATTTTGGTTTTCGTGGGGTTTCAAGGTGAGATATGCATTTTCTGCGATAATCTTGGTGAAACATCTGTCCGAAGTATGCTGAATCATCTAGATCGCTCTTCTCGAGCTATTTAATGCGAGAGACACGTTTTCTGGTTGTTTTCACCAATCCACAGTGCGTTTGATATGCAGAACCGGAAACATCTTGATTTTCGTGATGTTTCAAGCTGAGATATGCATTTTCTCCGATAATCTTGTTGAGACTTCTGTCCGAATTATGCAGAATCATCGAGATCGCTCTTTTCGAGCTACTTAATGCACGAAACACGTAATCTGGTGTTTTCACCACTCCACAGTGCGTTTGATATGCAGAACCGGCAACATCTTGATTTTCGTGAGGTTTCGAGCTGAGATATGCATTTTCTGCGATAATCTTGGTGAGACTTCTGTCAGAAGTATGCAGGATCTTCGAGAACGCTCTTTTCGAGCTACCTAATGCGCGAAATACGTTTTCTGGTGTTTTCACCACTCCACAGTGCGTTTGATATGCAGAACCGGCAACATCTTGATTTTCGTGAGGTTTCGAGTTGAGATATGCATTTTCTGCGATAATATTGGTGAGACTTCAGTCAGAAGTATGCAGAATCATCTAGAACGCTATTTCGAGCTACTAAATGCACAAAACACGTTTTCTGGTGTTTTCACCACTCCACAGTACGTTTGACATGCAGAACCGGAGATATCTTGGTTTCGGTCGGGTTGCAAGCTGAGATGTGCATTTTCTACGATAATCCTGGTGAGACTTCTGTCACAACTATGCAGAATCTTCGAGAACGCTCTTTTCGAGCTACTTACTGCGCGAAACACGTTTTCTGGTGTTTTCAGCACTCCACGGTACGTTTCATGTGCAGAACAGTAGATATCTTGGTTTTCGTGGGGTTTCAAGCTGAGATATGCATTTTCTGCGATAATCTTGTTGAGACATCTGTCCGAAGTATGCAGAAACATCGAGAGCGCTCTTTTCGAGCTATTTATTGCGAGAAACACGTTCTCTGGTTGTTTTCACCACTCCACAGTGCGTTTGATATCCAGAACCGGCGATATCTTGGTTTTCGTGCTGTTTCCAGCTGAGATATGCATTTTCTACGATAAGCTTGGTGAAACATCTGTCCGAAGTATGCAGAAACATCGAGAGCGCTCTTTTGGAGCTATTTAATGCGAGAAGCACGTTATCTGGTGTTTGCACCACACCACAGTGCGTTTGATATGCAGAACAGTAGATATCTTGTTTTTCGTGGGGTTTCAAGCTGAGATATGCATTTTCTGCGATAATCTTGTTGAGACTTCTGTCCGAATTATGCAGAATCATCGAGATCGCTCTTTTCGAGCTACTTAATGCACGAAACACGTTTTCTGGTGTTTTCACCACTCCACAGTAAGTTTGACATGCAGAACCGGAGATATCTTGGTTTCGGTTGGGTTGCAAGGTGAGATGTGCATTTTCTACGATAATCCTGGTGAGACTTCTGTCACAAGTATGCAGAATCTTCGAGAACGCTCTTTTCGAGCTACTTACTGCGCGAAACACGTTTTCTGGTGTTTTCACCACTCCACGGTACGTTTCATGTGCAGAACCGGAGATAACTCGGTTTTCGTCGGGTTTCAAGCTGAGATATGCATTTTCTACGATAATCTTTGTGAGACTTCTGTCAGAAGGATGCAGGATCTTCGAGAACGCTCTTTTCGAACTATTTAATGCGAGAAACATGTAATCTGGTGTTTTCACCACTCCACAGTGCGTATGATATGCAGAACCGGCGATATTTTGGTTTTCGTGGGGTTTCAAGGTGAGATATGCATTTTCTGCGATAATCTTGGTGAAACATCTGTCCGAAGTATGCTGAATCATCTAGATCGCTCTTTTCGAGCTATTTAATGCGAGAAAAACCTTATCCGGTGTTTTCACCACTCCACAGTGCGTTTGATATGCAGAAACAGCGATATCTTGGCTTTCGATGGGTTTCAAGCTGAGATATGCATTTTTTACGATAATCTTGGTGAGACTTCTGTCCGAAGTATGAAGAATTATCGAGATCGCTCTATTCGAGCTATTTAATGCGAGAAACACGTTTTCAGGGGGTTTTCACCACTCCACAGTGCGTTGGATATGCAGAACAGTAGATATCTTGGTTTTCGTGGGGTTTCAAGCTGAGATATGCATTTTCTGCGATAATCTTGTTGAGACATCTGTCCGAAGTATGCAGAAACATCGAGAGCGCTCTTTTCGAGCTATTTATTGCGAGAAACACGTTCTCTGGTTGTTTTCACCACTCCACAGTGCGTTTGATATCCAGAACAGGCGATATCTTGGTTTTCGTGCTGTTTCCAGCTGAGATATGCATTTTCTGCGATAATCTTGGTGGGTCTTTTGTCAGAAGTATGCAGAATCATCTAGATCGCTCTTCTCGAGCTATTTAATGCGAGAAACACGTTATCTGGTGTTTTCACCACTCCACAGTGCGTTTGATATGCAGAACCGGCGACATCTTTGATTTCGTGCTGTTTCCAGCTGAGATATGCATTTTCTGCGATAATCTTGGTGGGTCTTTTGTCAGATGTATGCAGAATCATCTAGATCGCTCTTCTCGAGCAATTTAATGCGAGAGACACGTTTTCTGGTTGTTTTCACCACTCCACAGTGCGTTTGATATGCAGAACCGGAAACATCTTGATTTTCGTGATGTTTCAAGCTGAGATATGCATTTTCTACGATAAGCTTGGTGAAACATCTGTCCGAAGTATGCAGAAACATCGAGAGCGCTCTTTTCGAGCTATTTAATGCGAGAAGCACGTTATCTGGTGTTTTCACCACTCCACAGTGCGTTTGATATGCAGAACAGTAGATATCTTGGTTTTCGTGGGGTTTCAAGCTGAGATATGCATTTTCTCCGATAATCTTGTTGAGACTTCTGTCCGAATTATGCAGAATCATCGAGATCGCTCTTTTCGAGCTACTTAATGCACGAAACACGTAATCTGGTGTTTTCACCACTCCACAGTGCGTTTGATATGCAGAACCGGCAAGATCTTGATTTTCGTGAGGTTTCGAGCTGAGATATGCATTTTCTGCGATAATCTTGGTGAGACTTCTGTCAGAAGTATGCAGGATCTTCGAGAACGCTCTTTTCGAGCTACCTAATGCGCGAAATACGTTTTCTGGTGTTTTCACCACTCCACAGTGCGTTTGATATGCAGAACCGGCAACATCTTGATTTTCGTGAGGTTTCGAGTTGAGATATGCATTTTCTGCGATAATATTGGTGAGACTTCAGTCAGAAGTATGCAGAATCATCTAGAACGCTCTTTTCGAGCTACTTAATGCACGAAACACGTTTTCTGGTGTTTTCACCACTCCACAGTACGTTTGACATGCAGAACCGGAGATATCTTGGTTTCGGTCGGGTTGCAAGCTGAGATGTGCATTTTCTACGATAATCCTGGTGAGACTTCTGTCACAGGTATGCAGAATCTTCGAGAACGCTCTTTTCGACCTACTTACTGCGCGAAACACGTTTTCTGGTGTTTTCACCACTCCACGGTACGTTTCATGTGCAGATCCGGAGATAACTCGGTTTTCGTCGGGTTTCAAGCTGAGATATGCATTTTCTACGATAATCTTTGTGAGACTTCTGTCAGAAGGATGCAGGATCTTCGAGAACGCTCTTTTCGAGCTATTTAATGCGAGAAACAGGTAATCTGGTGTTTTCACCACTCCACAGTGCGTATGATATGCAGAACCGGCGATATTTTGGTTTTCGTGGGGTTTCAAAGTGAGATATGCATTTTCTGCGATAATCTTGGTGAAACATCTGTCCGAAGTATGCTGAATCATCTAGATCGCTCTTTTCGAGCTATTTAATGCGAGAAAAACCTTATCCGGTGTTTTCACCACTCCACAGTGCGTTTGATATGCAGAAACAGCGATATCTTGGCTTTCGTTGGGTTTCAAGCTGAGATATGCATTTTTTACGATAATCTTGGTGAGACTTCTGTCCGAAGTATGAAGAATTATCGAGATCGCTCTATTCGAGCTATTTAATGCGAGAAACACGTTTTCAGGGGGTTTTCACCACTCCACAGTGCGTTGGATATGTAGAACCGGAGATATTTTGGTTTTCGTCGGGTTTCAAGCTGAGATATGCATTTTCTACGATAAGCTTGGTGAAACATCTGTCCGAAGTATGCAGAAACGTCGAGAGCGCTCTTTTCGAGCTATTTAATGCGAGAAACACGTTATCTGGTGTTTTCACCACTCCACAGTGCGTTTGATATGCAGAACAGTAGATATCTTGGTTTTCGTGGGGTTTCAAGCTGAGATATGCATTTTCTGCGACAATCTTGTTGAGACATCTGTCCGAAGTATGCAGAAACATCGAGAGCGCTCTTTTCGAGCTATTTATTGCGAGAAACACGTTCTCTGGTTGTTTTCACCACTCCACAGTGCGTTTGATATCCAGAACCGGCGATATCTTGGTTTTCGTGCTGTTTCCAGCTGAGATATGCATTTTCTGCGATAATCTTGGTGGGTCTTTTGTCAGAAGTATGCAGAATCATCTAGATCGCTCTTCTCGAGCTATTTAATGCGAGAAACACGTTTTCTGGTTGTTTTCACCACTCCACAGTGCGTTTGATATGCAGAACCGGAAGCATCTTGATTTTCGTGAGGTTTCAAGCTGAGATATGCATTTTCTACGATAAGCATGGTGAAACATCTGTCCGAAGTATGCAGAAACATCGAGAGCGCTCTTTTGGAGCTATTTAATGCAAGAAGCACGTTATCTGGTGTTTGCACCACACCACAGTGCGTTTGATATGCAGAACAGTAGATATCTTGTTTTTCGTGGGGTTTCAAGCTGAGATATGCATTTTCTGCGATAATCTTGTTGAGACTTCTGTCCGAATTATGCAGAATCATCGAGATCGCTCTTTTCGAGCTACTTAATGCACGAAACACGTTTTCTGGTGTTTTCACCACTCCACAGTAAGTTTGACATGCAGAACCGGAGATATCTTGGTTTCGGTTGGGTTGCAAGGTGAGATGTGCATTTTCTACGATAATCCTGGTGAGACTTCTGTCACAAGTATGCAGAATCTTCGAGAACGCTCTTTTCGAGCTACTTACTGCGCGAAACACGTTTTCTGGTGTTTTCACCACTCCACGGTACGTTTCATGTGCAGAACCGGAGATAACTCGGTTTTCGTCGGGTTTCAAGCTGAGATATGCATTTTCTACGATAATCTTTGTGAGACTTCTGTCCGAAGTATGTAGAATTATCGAGATCGCTCTATTCGAGCTATTTAATGCGAGAAACACGTTTTCAGGGGGTTTTCACCACTCCACAGTGCGTTGGATATGCAGAACAGTAGATATCTTGGTTTTCGTGGGGTTTCAAGCTGAGATATGCATTTTCTGCGATGATCTTGTTGAGACATCTGTCCGAAGTATGCAGAAACATCGAGAGCGCTCTTTTCGAGCTATTTATTGCGAGAAACACGTTCTCTGGTTGTTTTCACCACTCCACAGTGCGTTTGATATCCAGAACCGGCGATATCTTGGTTTTCGTGCTGTTTCCAGCTGAGATATGCATTTTCTGCGATAATCTTGGTGGGTCTTTTGTCAGAAGTATGCAGAATCATCTAGATCGCTCTTCTCGAGCTATTTAATGCGAGAAACACGTTATCTGGTGTTTTCACCACTCCACAGTGCGTTTGATATGCAGATCCGGCGACATCTTTGATTTCGTGCTGTTTCCAGCTGAGATATGCATTTTCTGCGATAATCTTGGTGGGTCTTTTGTCAGAAGTATGCAGAATCATCTAGATCGCTCTTCTCGAGCTATTTAATGCGAGAGACACGTTTTCTGGTTGTTTTCACCACTCCACAGTGCGTTTGATATGCAGAACCGGAAACATCTTGATTTTCGTGATGTTTCAAGCTGAGATATGCATTTTCTACGATAAGCTTGGTGAAACATCTGTCCGAAGTATGCAGAAACATCGAGAGCGCTCTTTTCGAGCTATTTAATGCGAGAAGCACGTTATCTGGTGTTTTCACCACTCCACAGTGCGTTTGATATGCAGAACAGTAGATATCTTGGTTTTCGTGGGGTTTCAAGCTGAGATATGCATTTTCTGCGATAATCTTGGTGAGACTTCTGTCAGAAGTATGCAGGATCTTCGAGAACGCTCTTTTCGAGATACCTAATGCGCGAAATACGTTTTCTGGTGTTTTCACCACTCTACAGTGCGTTTGATATGCAGAACCGGCAACATCTTGATTTTCGTGAGGTTTCGAGTTGAGATATGCATTTTCTGCGATAATATTGGTGAGACTTCAGTCAGAAGTATGCAGAATCATCTAGATCGCTCTTTTCGAGCTACTTAATGCACGAAACACGTTTTCTGGTGTTTTCACCACTCCACGGTACGTTTGATGTGCAGAACCGGAGATAACTCGGTTTTCGTCGGGTTTCAAGCTGAGATATGCATTTTCTACGATAATCTTGGTCAGACTTCTGTCAGAAGTATCCAGGATCTTCGAGAACGCTCTTTTCGAGCTATTTAATGCGAGAAACACGTAATCTGGTGTTTTCACCACTCCACAGTGCGTTTGATATGCAGAACCGGCAACATCTTGATTTTCGTGAGGTTTCGAGCTGAGATATGCATTTTCTGCGATAATCTTGGTGAGACTTCTGTCAGAAGTATGCAGGATCTTCGAGAACGCTCTTTTCGAGATACCTAATGCGCGAAATACGTTTTCTGGTGTTTTCACCACTCTACAGTGCGTTTGATATGCAGAACCGGCAACATCTTGATTTTCGTGAGGTTTCGAGTTGAGATATGCATTTTCTGCGATAATATTGGTGAGACTTCAGTCAGAAGTATGCAGAATCATCTAGATCGCTCTTTTCGAGCTACTTAATGCACGAAACACGTTTTCTGGTGTTTTCACCACTCCACAGTACGTTTGACATGCAGAACCGGAGATATCTTGGTTTCGGTCGGGTTGCAAGCTGAGATATGCATTTTCTACGATAATCTTTGTGAGACTTCTGTCAGAAGGATGCAGGATCTTCGAGAACGCTCTTTTCGAGCTATTTAATGCGAGAAACACGTAATCTGGTGTTTTCACCACTCCACAGTGCGTATGATATGCAGAACCGGCGATATTTTGGTTTTCGTGGGGTTTCAAGGTGTGATATGCATTTTCTGCGATAATCTTGGTGAAACATCTGTCCGAAGTATGCTGAATCATCTAGATCGCTCTTTTCGAGCTATTTAATGCGAGAAAAACCTTATCCGGTGTTTTCACCACTTCACAGTGCGTTTGATATGCAGAAACAGCGATATCTTGGCTTTCGTTGGGTTTCAAGCTGAGATATGCATTTTTTACGATAATCTTGGTGAGACTTCTGTCCGAAGTATGAAGAATTATCAAGATCGCTCTATTCGAGCTATTTAATGCGAGAAACACGTTTTCAGGGGGTTTTCACCACTCCACAGTGCGTTGGATATGTAGAACCGGAGATATTTTGGTTTTCGTCGGGTTTCAAGCTGAGATATGCATTTTCTACGATAAGCTTGGTGAAACATCTGTCCGAAGTATGCAGAAACGTCGAGAGCGCTCTTTTCGAGCTATTTAATGCGAGAAACACGTTATCTGGTGTTTTCACCACTCCACAGTGCGTTTGATATGCAGAACAGTAGATACCTTGGTTTTCGTGGGGTTTCAAGCTGAGATATGCATTTTCTGCGATAATCTTGTTGAGACATCTGTCCGAAGTATGCAGAAACATCGAGAGCGCTCTTTTCGAGTTATTTATTGCGAGAAACACGTTCTCTGGTTGTTTTCACCACTCCACAGTGCGTTTGATATCCAGAACCGGCGATATCTTGGTTTTCGTGCTGTTTCCAGCTGAGATATGCATTTTCTGCGATAATCTTGGTGGGTCTTTTGTCAGAAGTATGCAGAATCATCTAGATCGCTCTTCTCGAGCTATTTAATGCGAGAAACACGGTTTCTGGTGTTTTCACCACTCCACAGTGCGTTTGATATGCAGAACCGGCAACATCTTGATTTTCGTGAGGTTTCGAGCTGAGATATGCATTTTCTGCGATAATCTTGGTGAGACTTCTGTCAGAAGTATGCAGAATCATCTAGATCGCTCTTTTCGAGCTACTTAATGCACGAAACACGTTTTCTGGTGTTTTCACCACTCCACAGTACGTTTGACATGCAGAACCGGAGATATCTTGGTTTCGGTCGGGTTGCAAGCTGAGATGTGCATTTTCTACGATAATCTTTGTGAGACTTCTGTCAGAAGGATGCAGGATCTTCGAGAACGCTCTTTTCGAGCTATTTAATGCGAGAAACAGGTAATCTGGTGTTTTCACCACTCCACAGTGCGTATGATATGCAGAACCGGCGATATTTTGGTTTTCGTGGGGTTTCAAGGTGAGATATGCATTTTCTGCGATAATCTTGGTGAAACATCTGTCCGAAGTATGCTGAATCATCTAGATCGCTCTTTTCGAGCTATTTAATGCGAGAAAAACCTTATCCGGTGTTTTCACCACTCCACAGTGCGTTTGATATGCAGAAACAGCGATATCTTGGCTTTCGTTGGGTTTCAAGCTGAGATATGCATTTTTTACGATAATCTTGGTGAGACTTCTGTCCGAAGTATGAAGAATTATCGAGATCGCTCTATTCGAGCTATTTAATGCGAGAAACACGTTTTCAGGGGGTTTTCACCACTCCACAGTGCGTTTGATATGCAGAGCAGTAGATATCTTGGTTTTCGTGGGGTTTCAAGCTGAGATATGCATTTTCTGCGATAATCTTGTTGAGACATCTGTCCGAAGTATGCAGAAACATCGAGAGCGCTCTTTTCGAGTTATTTATTGCGAGAAACACGTTCTCTGGTTGTTTTCACCACTCCACAGTGCGTTTGATATCCAGAACCGGCGATATCTTGGTTTTCGTGCTGTTTCCAGCTGAGATATGTATTTTCTGCGATAATCTTGGTGGGTCTTTTGTCAGAAGTATGCAGAATCATCTAGATCGCTCTTCTCGAGCTATTTAATGCGAGAAACACGTTTTCTGGTTGTTTTCACCACTCCACAGTGCGTTTGATATGCAGAACCGGAAACATCTTGATTTTCGTGATGTTTCAAGCTGAGATATGCATTTTCTACGATAAGCTTGGTGAAACATCTGTCCGAAGTATGCAGAAACATCGAGAGCGCTCTTTTCGAGCTATTTAATGCGAGAAGCACGTTATCTGGTGTTTTCACCACTCCACAGTGCGTTTGATATGCAGAACAGTAGATATCTTGGTTTTCGTGGGGTTTCAAGCTGAGATATGCATTTTCTGCGATAATCTTGTTGAGACTTCTGTCCGAATTATGCAGAATCATCGAGATCGCTCTTTTCGAACTACTTAATGCACGAAACACGTTTTCTGGTGTTTTCACCACTCCACAGTACGTTTGACATGCAGAACCGGAGATATCTTGGTTTCGGTTGGGTTGCAAGCTGAGATGTGCATTTTCTACGATAATCCTGGTGAGACTTCTGTCACAAGTATGCAGAATCTTCGAGAACGCTCTTTTCGAGCTACTTACTGCGCGAAACACGTTTTCTGGTGTTTTCACCACTCCACGGTACGTTTCATGTGCAGAACCGGAGATAACTCGGTTTTCGTCGGGTTTCAAGCTGAGATATGCATTTTCTGCGATAATCTTGGTGAAACATCTGTCCGAAGTATGCTGAATCATCTAGATCGCTCTTTTCGAGCTATTTAATGCGAGAAACACGTTTTCAGGGGGTTTTCACCACTCCACAGTGCGTTGGATATGCAGAACAGTAGATATCTTGGTTTTCGTGGGGTTTCAAGCTGAGATATGCATTTTCTGCGACAATCTTGTTGAGACATCTGTCCGAAGTATGCAGAAACATCGAGAGCGCTCTTTTCGAGCTATTTATTGCGAGAAACACGTTCTCTGGTTGTTTTCACCACTCCACAGTGCGTTTGATATCCAGAACCGGCGATATCTTGGTTTTCGTGCTGTTTCCAGCTGAGATATGCATTTTCTGCGATAATCTTGGTGGCTCTTTTGTCAGAAGTATGCAGAATCATCTAGATCGCTCTTCTCGAGCTATTTAATGCGAGAAACACGTTTTCTGGTTGTTTTCACCACTCCACAGTGCGTTTGATATGCAGAACCGGAAACATCTTGATTTTCGTGAGGTTTCAAGCTGAGATATGCATTTTCTACGATAAGCTTGGTGAAACATCTGTCCGAAGTATGCAGAAACATCGAGAGCGCTCTTTTGGAGCTATTTAATGCGAGAAGCACGTTATCTGGTGTTTGCACCACACCACAGTGCGTTTGATATGCAGAACAGTAGATATCTTGTTTTTCGTGGGGTTTCAAGCTGAGATATGCATTTTCTGCGATAATCTTGTTGAGACTTCTGTCCGAATTATGCAGAATCATCGAGATCGCTCTTTTCGAGCTACTTAATGCACGAAACACGTTTTCTGGTGTTTTCACCACTCCACAGTAAGTTTGACATGCAGAACCGGAGATGTCTTGGTTTCGGTTGGGTTGCAAGGTGAGATGTGCATTTTCTACGATAATCCTGGTGAGACTTCTGTCACAAGTATGCAGAATCTTCGAGAACGCTCTTTTCGAGCTACTTACTGCGCGAAACACGTTTTCTGGTGTTTTCACCACTCCACGGTACGTTTCATGTGCAGAACCGGAGATAACTCGGTTTTCGTCGGGTTTCAAGCTGAGATATGCATTTTCTACGATAATCTTTGTGAGACTTCTGTCAGAAGGATGCAGGATCTTCGAGAACGCTCTTTTCGAACTATTTAATGCGAGAAACACGTAATCTGGTGTTTTCACCACTTCACAGTGCGTATGATATGCAGAACCGGCGATATTTTGGTTTTCGTGGGGTTTCTAGGTGAGATATGCATTTTCTGCGATAATCTTGGTGAAACATCTGTCCGAAGTATGCTGAATCATCTAGATCGCTCTTTTCGAGCTATTTAATGCGAGAAAAACCTTATCCGGTGTTTTCACCACTCCACAGTGCGTTTGATATGCAGAAACAGCGATATCTTGGCTTTCGATGGGTTTCAAGCTGAGATATGCATTTTTTACGATAATCTTGGTGAGACTTCTGTCCGAAGTATGAAGAATTATCGAGATCGCTCTATTCGAGCTATTTAATGCGAGAAACACGTTTTCAGGGGGTTTTCACCACTCCACAGTGCGTTGGATATGTAGAACCGGAGATATTTTGGTTTTCGTCGGGTTTCAAGCTGAGATATGCATTTTCTACGATAAGCTTGGTGAAACATCTGTCCGAAGTATGCAGAAACGTCGAGAGCGCTCTTTTCGAGCTATTTAATGCGAGAAACACGTTATCTGGTGTTTTCACCACTGCACAGTGCGTTTGATATGCAGAACAGTAGATACCTTGGTTTTCGTGGGGTTTCAAGCTGAGATATGCATTTTCTGCGATAATCTTGTTGAGACATCTGTCCGAAGTATGCAGAAACATCGAGAGCGCTCTTTTCGAGTTATTTATTGCGAGAAACACGTTCTCTGGTTGTTTTCACCACTCCACAGAGCGTTTGATATCCAGAACCGGCGATATCTTGGTTTTCGTGCTGTTTCCAGCTGAGATATGCATTTTCTGCGATAATCTTGGTGGGTCTTTTGTCAGAAGTATGCAGAATCATCTAGATCGCTCTTCTCGAGCTATTTAATGCGAAAAAACACGTTTTCTGGTTGTTTTCACCACTCCACAGTGCGTTTGATATGCAGAACCGGAAACATCTTGATTTTCGTGATGTTTCAAGTTGAGATATGCATTTTCTACGATAAGCTTGGTGAAACATCTGTCCGAAGTATGCAGAAACATCGAGAGCGCTCTTTTCGAGCTATTTAATGCGAGAAGCACGTTATCTGGTGTTTTCACCACTCCACAGTGCGTTTGATATGCAGAACAGTAGATATCTTGGTTTTCGTGGGGTTTCAAGCTGAGATATGCATTTTCTGCGATAATCTTGTTGAGACTTCTGTCCGAATTATGCAGAATCATCGAGATCGCTCTTTTCGAACTACTTAATGCACGAAACACGTTTTCTGGTGTTTTCACCACTCCACAGTACGTTTGACATGCAGAACCGGAGATATCTTGGTTTCGGTTGGGTTGCAAGCTGAGATGTGCATTTTCTACGATAATCCTGGTGAGACTTCTGTCACAAGTATGCAGAATCTTCGAGAACGCTCTTTTCGAGCTACTTACTGCGCGAAACACGTTTTCTGGTGTTTTCACCACTCCACGGTACGTTTCATGTGCAGAACCGGCGACATCTTTGATTTCGTCGGGGTTCAAGTTGAGATATGCATTTTCTACGATAATCCTGGTGAGACTTCTGTCACAAGTATGCAGAATCTTCGAGAACGCTCTTTTCGAGCTACTTACTGCGCGAAACACGTTTTCTGGTGTTTTCACCACTCCACGGTACGTTTCATGTGCAGAACCGGCGACATTTTTGATTTCGTCGGGGTTCAAGTTGAGATATGCATTTTCTACGATAATCTTGGTGAGACTTCAGTCAGAAGTATGCAGAATCATCTAGATCGCTCTTTTCGGGCTACTTAATGCACGAAACACGTTTTCTGGTGTTTTCACCACTCCACAGTACGTTTGACATGCAGAACCGGAGATATCTTGGTTTCGGTCGGGTTTCAAGCTGAGATATGCATTTTCTACGATAATCCTGGTGATACTTCTGTCAGAAGTATGCAGAATCTTCGAGAATGCTCTTTTCGAGCTACTTACTGCGCGAAACACGTTTTCTGGTGTTTTCACCACTCCACGGTACGTTTGATGTGCAGATCCGGAGATAACTCGGTTTTCGTCGGGTTTCAAGCTGAGATATGCATTTTCTTCGATAATCTTGGTGAGACTTCTGTCAGAAGTATGCAGGATCTTCGAGAACGCTCTTTTCGAGCTATTTAATGCGAGAATCACGTAATCTGGTGTTTTCACCACTCCACAGTGCGTTTGATATGCAGAACCGGCAACATCTTGATTTTCGTGAGGTTTCGAGCTGAGATATGCATTTTCTGCGATAATCTTGGTGAGACTTCTGTCAGAAGTATGCAGGATCTTCGAGAACGCTCTTTTCGAGCTACCTAATGCGCGAAATACGTTTTCTGCTGTTTTCACCACTCCACAGTGCGTTTGATATGCAGAACCGGCAACATCTTGATTTTCGTGAGGTTTCGAGTTGAGATATGCATTTTCTGCGATAATATTGGTGAGACTTCAGTCAGAAGTATGCAGAATCATCTAGATCGCTCTTTTCGAGCTAGTTAATGCGAGAAAAACCTTATCCGGTGTTTTCACCACTCCACGGTACGTGTGATGTGCAGAACCGGAGATAACTCGGTTTTCGTCGGGTTTCAAGCTCAGATATGCATTTTCTGCGATAATATTGGTGAGACTTCAGTCAGAAGTATGCAGAATCATCTAGATCGCTCTTTTCGAGCTACTTAATGCACGAAACACGTTTTCTGCTGTTTTCACAACTCCACAGTACGTTTGACATGCAGAACCGGAGATATCTTGGTTTCGGCCGGGTTTCAAGCTGAGATATGCATTTCCTGCGATAGTCTTGGTGAGACTCCTGTCCGAAGTATGCTGAATCATCGAGATCGCTCTTCTCGATCTATTTAATGCACGAAACACGTTTTCTGGTGTTTTCACCACTCCACAGTACGTTTGACATGCAGAACCGGAGATATCTTGGTTTCGGTCGGGTTTCAAGCTGAGATATGCATTTTCTACGATAATCCTGGTGAGACTTCTGTCAGAAGTATGCAGAATCTTCGAGAACGCTCTTTTCGATCTACTTAATGCGCGAAACACGTTTTCTGGTGTTTTCACCACTCCACGGTACGTTTGATGTGCAGAACCGGAGATAACTCGGTTTTCGTCGGGTTTCAAGCTGAGATATGCATTTTCTGCGATAATATTTGTGAGACTTCAGTCAGAAGTATACAGAATCATCGAGATCGCTCGTTTCGAGCTACTTAATGCGAGAAACACGTTTTCTGGTGTTTTCACCACTCCACAGTGCGTTGTATATGCAGAACCGTCGATATTTTGGTTTTGGTCGGGTTTCAAGCTGAGATATGCATTTTCTACGATAATCCTGGTGAGACTTCTGTCCGAAGTATGCAGAAACTTCGAGAACGCTCTGTTCGAGCTACTTAATGCGCGAAACACGTTTTCTGGTGTTTTCACCACTCCACGGTACGTTTGATGTGCAGAACCGGAGATAACTCGGTTTTCGTCGGGTTTCAAGCTGAGATATGCATTTTCTGCGATAATATTGGTGAGACTTCAGTCAGAAGTATGCAGAATCATCTAGATCGCTCTTTTCGAGCTACTTAATGCACGAAACACGTTTTCTGGTGTTTTCACCACTCCACAGTACGTTTGACATGCAGAACCGGCGATATCTTGGTTTCGGTCGGGATTCAAGCTGAGATATGCATTTTCTACGATAATCCTGGTGAGACTTCTGTCAGAAGTATGCAGAATCTTCGAGAACGCTCTTTTCGAGCTACTTAATGCGCGAAGTACGTTTTCTGGTGTTTTCACCACTCCACGGTACGTTTGATGTGCAGAACCGGAGATAACTCGGTTTTCGTCGGGATTCAAGCTGAGATATGCATTTTCTGCGATAATCTTGGTGAGACTTCTGTTAGAAGTATGCAGAATCATCGAGATCGCTCTTTTCGAGTTATTTATTGCGAGAAACACGTTCTCTGGTTGTTTTCACCACTCCACAGTGCGTTTGATATCCAGAACCGGCGATATCTTGGTTTTCGTGCTGCTTCCAGCTGAGATATGCATTTTCTGCGATAATCTTGGTGGGTCTTTTGTCAGAAGTATGCAGAATCATCTAGATCGCTCTTCTCGAGATATTTAATGCGAGAAACACGTTTTCTGCTTGTTTTCTCCACTCCACAGTGCGTTTGATATGCAGAACCGGAAACATCTTGATTTTCGTGATGTTTCAAGCTGAGATATGCATTTTCTACGATAAGCTTGGTGAAACATCTGTCCGAAGTATGCAGAAACATCGAGAGCGCTCTTTTCGAGCTATTTAATGCGAGAAGCACGTTATCTGGTGTTTTCACCACTCCACAGTGCGTTTGATATGCAGAACAGTAGATATCTTGGTTTTCGTAGGGTTTCAAGCTGAGATATGCATTTTCTGCGATAATCTTGTTGAGACTTCTGTCCGAATTATGCAGAATCATCGAGATCGCTCTTTTCGAACTACTTAATGCACGAAACACGTTTTCTGGTGTTTTCACCACTCCACAGTACGTTTGACATGCAGAACCGGAGATATCTTGGTTTCGGTTGGGTTGCAAGCTGAGATGTGCATTTTCTACGATAATCCTGGTGAGACTTCTGTCACAAGTATGCAGAATCTTCGAGAACGCTCTTTTCGAGCTACTTACTGCGCGAAACACGTTTTCTGGTGTTTTCACCATTCCACAGTGCGTTTGATATGCAGAAACAGCGATATCTTGGCTTTCGTTGGGTTTCAAGCTGAGATATGCATTATTTACGATAATCTTGGTGAGACTTCTGTCCGAAGTATGAAGAATTATCGAGATCGCTCTATTCGAGCTATTTATTGCGAGAAACACGTTCTCTGGTTGTTTTCACCACTCCACAGTGCGTTTGATATGCAGAAACAGCGATATCTTGGCTTTCGTTGGGTTTCAAGCTGAGATATGCATTTTTTACGATAATCTTGGTGAGACTTCTGTCCGAAGTATGAAGAATTATCGAGATCGCTCTATTCGAGCTATTTAATGCGAGAAACACGTTTTCAGGGGGTTTTCACCACTCCACAGTGCGTTGGATATGCAGAACAGTAGATATCTTGGTTTTCGTGGGGTTTCAAGCTGAGATATGCATTTTCTGCGACAATCTTGTTGAGACATCTGTCCGAAGTATGCAGAAACATCGAGAGCGCTCTTTTCGAGCTATTTATTGCGAGAAACACGTTCTCTGGTTGTTTTCACCACTCCACAGTGCGTTTGATATCCAGAACCGGCGATATCTTGGTTTTCGTGCTGTTTCCAGCTGAGATATGCATTTTCTGCGATAATCTTGGTGGGTCTTTTGTCAGAAGTATGCAGAATCATCTAGATCGCTCTTCTCGAGCTATTTAATGCGAGAAACACGTTTTCTGGTTGTTTTCACCACTCCACAGTGCGTTTGATATGCAGAACCGGAAACATCTTGATTTTCGTGAGGTTTCAAGCTGAGATATGCATTTTCTACGATAAGCTTGGTGAAACATCTGTCCGAAGTATGCAGAAACATCGAGAGCGCTCTTTTGGAGCTATTTAATGCGAGAAGCACGTTATCTGGTGTTTGCACCACACCACAGTGCGTTTGATATGCAGAACAGTAGATATCTTGTTTTTCGTGGGGTTTCAAGCTGAGATATGCATTTTCTGCGATAATCTTGTTGAGACTTCTGTCCGAATTATGCAGAATCATCGAGATCGCTCTTTTCGAGCTACTTAATGCACGAAACACGTTTTCTGGTGTTTTCACCACTCCACAGTAAGTTTGACATGCAGAACCGGAGATATCTTGGTTTCGGTTGGGTTGCAAGGTGAGATGTGCATTTTCTACGATAATCCTGGTGAGACTTCTGTCACAAGTATGCAGAATCTTCGAGAACGCTCTTTTCGAGCTACTTACTGCGCGAAACACGTTTTCTGGTGTTTTCACCACTCCACAGTGCGTTTGATATGCAGAAACAGCGATATCTTGGCTTTCGTTGGGTTTCAAGCTGAGATATGCATTTTTTACGATAATCTTGGTGAGACTTCTGTCCGAAGTATGAAGAATTATCGAGATCGCTCTATTCGAGCTATTTATTGCGAGAAACACGTTCTCTGGTTGTTTTCACCACTCCACAGTGCGTTTGATATGCAGAAACAGCGATATCTTGGCTTTCGTTGGGTTTCAAGCTGAGATATGCATTTTTTACGATAATCTTGGTGAGACTTCTGTCCGAAGTATGAAGAATTATCGAGATCGCTCTATTCGAGCTATTTAATGCGAGAAACACGTTTTCAGGGGGTTTTCACCACTCCACAGTGCGATGGATATGCAGAACAGTAGATATCTTGGTTTTCGTGGGGTTTCAAGCTGAGATATGCATTTTCTGCGACAATCTTGTTGAGACATCTGTCCGAAGTATGCAGAAACATCGAGAGCGCTCTTTTCGAGCTATTTATTGCGAGAAACACGTTCTCTGGGTGTTTTCACCACTCCACAGTGCGTTTGATATCCAGAACCGGCGATATCTTGGTTTTCGTGCTGTTTCCAGCTGAGATATGCATTTTCTGCGATAATCTTGGTGGGTCTTTTGTCAGAAGTATGCAGAATCATCTAGATCGCTCTTCTCGAGCTATTTAATGCGAGAAACACGTTTTCTGGTTGTTTTCTCCACTCCACAGTGCGTTTGATATGCAGAACCGGAAACATCTTGATTTTCGTGAGGTTTCAAGCTGAGATATGCATTTTCTACGATAAGCTTGGTGAAACATCTGTCCGAAGTATGCAGAAACATCGAGAGCGCTCTTTTGGAGCTATTTAATGCGAGAAGCACGTTATCTGGTGTTTGCACCACACCACAGTGCGTTTGATATGCAGAACAGTAGATATGTTGTTTTTCGTGGGGTTTCAAGCTGAGATATGCATTTTCTGCGATAATCTTGTTGAGACTTCTGTCCGAATTATGCAGAATCATCGAGATCGCTCTTTTCGAGCTACTTAATGCACGAAACACGTTTTCTGGTGTTTTCACCACTCCACATTAAGTTTGACATGCAGAACCGGAGATATCTTGGTTTCGGTTGGGTTGCAAGGTGAGATGTGCATTTTCTACGATAATCCTGGTGAGACTTCTGTCACAAGTATGCAGAATCTTCGAGAACGCTCTTTTCGAGCTACTTACTGCGCGAAACACGTTTTCTGGTGTTTTCACCACTCCACGGTACGTTTAATGTGCAGAACCGGAGATAACTCGGTTTTCGTCGGGTTTCAAGCTGAGATATGCATTTTCTACGATAATCTTTGTGAGACTTCTGTCCGAAGTATGAAGAATTATCGAGATCGCTCTATTCGAGCTATTTAATGCGAGAAACACGTTTTCAGGGGGTTTTCACCACTCCACAGTGCGTTTGATATCCAGAACCGGCGATATCTTGGTTTTCGTGCTGTTTCCAGCTGAGATATGCATTTTCTGCGATAATCTTGGTGGGTCTTTTGTCAGAAGTATGCAGAATCATCTAGATCGCTCTTCTCGAGCTATTTAATGCGAGAAACACGTTATCTGGTGTTTTCACCACTCCACAGTGCGTTTGATATGCAGAACCGGCTACATCTTTGATTTCGTGCTGTTTCCAGCTGAGATATGCATTTTCTGCGATAATCTTGGTGGGTCTTTTGTCAGAAGTATGCAGAATCATCTAGATCGCTCTTCTCGAGCTATTTAATGCGAGAGACACGTTTTCTGGTTGTTTTCACCACTCCACAGTGCGTTTGATATGCAGAACCGGAAACATCTTGATTTTCGTGATGTTTCAAGCTGAGATATGCATTTTCTACGATAAGCTTGGTGAAACATCTGTCCGAAGTATGCAGAAACATCGAGAGCGCTCTTTTCGAGCTATTTAATGCGAGAAGCACGTTATCTGGTGTTTTCACCACTCCACAGTGCGTTTGATATGCAGAACAGTAGATATCTTGGTTTTCGTGGGGTTTCAAGCTGAGATATGCATTTTCTCCGATAATCTTGTTGAGACTTCTGTCCGAATTATGCAGAATCATCGAGATCGCTCTTTTCGAGCTACTTAATGCACGAAACACGTTTTCTGGTGTTTTCACCACTCCACAGTACGTTTGACATGCAAAACCGGAGATATCTTGGTTTCGGTTGGGTTGCAAGCTGAGATGTGCATTTTCTACGATAATCCTGGTGAGACTTCTGTCACAAGTATGCAGAATCTTCGAGAACGCTCTTTTCGAGCTACTTACTGCGCGAAACACGTTTTCTGGTGTTTTCACCACTCCACGGTACGTTTGATGTGCAGAACCGGAGATAACACGGTTTTCGTCGGGTTTCAAGCTGAGATATGCATTTTCTACGATAATCTTGGTGAGACTTCTGTCAGAAGTATCCAGGATCTTCGAGAACGCTCTTTTCGAGCTATTTAATGCGAGAAACACGTAATCTGGTGTTTTCACCACTCCACAGTGCGTTTGATATGCAGAACCGGCAACATCTTGATTTTCGTGAGGTTTCGAGCTGAGATATGCATTTTCTGCGATAATCTTGGTGAGACTTCTGTCCGAAGTATGAAGAATTATCGAGATCGCTCTATTCGAGCTATTTAATGCGAGAAACACGTTTTCAGGGGGTTTTCACCACTCCACAGTGCGTTTGATATCCAGAACCGGCGATATCTTGGTTTTCGTGCTGTTTCCAGCTGAGATATGCATTTTCTGCGATAATCTTGGTGGGTCTTTTGTCAGAAGTATGCAGAATCATCTAGATCGCTCTTCTCGAGCTATTTAATGCGAGAAACACGTTATCTGGTGTTTTCACCACTCCACAGTGCGTTTGATATGCAGAACCGGCGACATCTTTGATTTCGTGCTGTTTCCAGCTGAGATATGCATTTTCTGCGATAATCTTGGTGGGTCTTTTGTCAGAAGTATGCAGAATCATCTAGATCGCTCTTCTCGAGCTATTTAATGCGAGAGACACGTTTTCTGGTTGTTTTCACCACTCCACAGTGCGTTTGATATGCAGAACCGGAAACATCTTGATTTTCGTGATGTTTCAAGCTGAGATATGCATTTTCTACGATAAGCTTGGTGAAACATCTGTCCGAAGTATGCAGAAACATCGAGAGCGCTCTTTTCGAGCTATTTAATGCGAGAAGCACGTTATCTGGTGTTTTCACCACTCCACAGTGCGTTTGATATGCAGAACAGTAGATATCTTGGTTTTCGTGGGGTTTCAAGCTGAGATATGCATTTTCTCCGATAATCTTGTTGAGACTTCTGTCCGAATTATGCAGAATCATCGAGATCGCTCTTTTCGAGCTACTTAATGCACGAAACACGTTTTCTGGTGTTTTCACCACTCCACAGTACGTTTGACATGCAGAACCGGAGATATCTTGGTTTCGGTTGGGTTGCAAGCTGAGATGTGCATTTTCTACGATAATCCTGGTGAGACTTCTGTCACAAGTATGCAGAATCTTCGAGAACGCTCTTTTCGAGCTACTTACTGCGCGAAACACGTTTTCTGGTGTTTTCACCACTCCACGGTACGTTTCATGTGCAGAACCGGAGATAACTCGGTTTTCGTCGGGTTTCAAGCTGAGATATGCATTTTCTACGATAATCTTTGTGAGACTTCTGTCAGAAGGATGCAGGATCTTCGAGAACGCTCTTTTCGAGCTATTTAATGCGAGAAACAGGTAATCTGGTGTTTTCACCACTCCACAGTGCGTATGATATGCAGAACCGGCGATATTTTGGTTTTCGTGGGGTTTCAAGGTGTGATATGCATTTTCTGCGATAATCTTGGTGAAACATCTGTCCGAAGTATTCTGAATCATCTAGATCGCTCTTTTCGAGCTATTTAATGCGAGAAAAACCTTATCCCGTGTTTTCACCACTCCACAGTGCGTTTGATATGCAGAAACAGCGATATCTTGGCTTTCGTTGGGTTTCAAGCTGAGATATGCATTTTTTACGATGATCTTGGTGAGACTTCTGTCCGAAGTATGAAGAATTATCAAGATCGCTCTATTCGAGCTATTTAATGCGAGAAACACGTTTTCAGGGGGTTTTCACCACTCCACAGTGCGTTGGATATGTAGAACCGGAGATATTTTGGTTTTCGTCGGGTTTCAAGCTGAGATATGCATTTTCTACGATAAGCTTGGTGAAACATCTGTCCGAAGGATGCAGAAACGTCGAGAGCGCTCTTTTCGAGCTATTTAATGCGAGAAACACGTTATCTGGTGTTTTCACCACTCCACAGTGCGTTTGATATGCAGAACAGTAGATACCTTGGTTTTCGTGGGGTTTCAAGCTGAGATATGCATTTTCTGCGATAATCTTGTTGAGACATCTGTCCGAAGTATGCAGAAACATCGAGAGCGCTCTTTTCGAGTTATTTATTGCGAGAAACACGTTCTCTGGTTGTTTTCACCACTCCACAGTGCGTTTGATATCCAGAACCGGCGATATCTTGGTTTTCGTGCTGTTTCCAGCTGAGATATGCATTTTCTGCGATAATCTTGGTGGGTCTTTTGTCAGAAGTATGCAGAATCATCTAGATCGCTCTTCTCGAGCTATTTAATGCGAGAAACACGTTTTCTGGTGTTTTCACCACTCCACAGTGCGTTTGATATGCAGAACCGGCAACATCTTGATTTTCGTGAGGTTTCGAGCTGAGATATGCATTTTCTGCGATAATCTTGGTGAGACTTCTGTCAGAAGTATGCAGGATCTTCGAGAACGCTCTTTTCGAGCTACCTAATGCGCGAAATACGTTTTCTGGTGTTTTCACCACTCCACAGTGCGTTTGATATGCAGAACCGGCAACATCTTGATTTTCGTGAGGTTTCGAGTTGAGATATGCATTTTCTGCGATAATATTGGTGAGACTTCAGTCAGAAGTATGCAGAATCATCTAGAACGCTCTTTTCGAGCTACTTAATGCACGAAACACGTTTTCTGGTGTTTTCACCACCCCACAGTACGTTTGACATGCAGAACCGGAGATATCTTGGTTTCGGTCGGGTTGCAAGCTGAGATGTGCATTTTCTACGATAATCCTGGTGAGACTTCAGTCACAAGTATGCAGAATCTTCGAGAACGCTCTTTTCGAGCTACTTACTGCGCGAAACACGTTTTCTGGTGTTTTCACCACTCCACGGTACGTTTCATGTGCAGAACCGGAGATAACTCGGTTTTCGTCGGGTTTCAAGCTGAGATATGCATTTTCTACGATAATCTTTGTGAGACTTCTGTCAGAAGGATGCAGGATCTTCGAGAACGCTCTTTTCGAGCTATTTAATGCGAGAAACAGGTAATCTGGTGTTTTCACCACTCCACAGTGCGTATGATATGCAGAACCGGCGATATTTTGGTTTTCGTGGGGTTTCAAGGTGAGATATGCATTTTCTGCGATAATCTTGGTGAAACATCTGTCCGAAGTATGCTGAATCATCTAGATCGCTCTTTTCGAGCTATTTAATGCGAGAAAAACCTTATCCGGCGTTTTCACCACTCCACAGTGCGTTTGATATGCAGAAACAGCGATATCTTGGCTTTCGTTGGGTTTCAAGCTGAGATATGCATTTTTTACGATAATCTTGGTGAGACTTCTGTCCGAAGTATGAAGAATTATCGAGATCGCTCTATTCGAGCTATTTAGTGCGAGAAACACGTTATCTGGTGTTTTCACCACTCCACAGTGCGTTTGATATGCAGAACCGGAAACATCTTGATTTTCGTGATGTTTCAAGCTGAGATATGCATTTTCTACGATAAGCTTGGTGAAACATCTGCCCGAAGTATGCAGAAACATCGAGAGCGCTCTTTTCGAGCTATTTAATGCGAGAAGCACGTTAGCTGGTGTTTTCACCACTCCACAGTGCGTTTGATATGCAGAACAGTAGATATCTTGGTTTTCGTGGGGTTTCAAGCTGAGATATGCATTTTCTGCGATAATCTTGTTGAGACTTCTGTCCGAATTATGCAGAATCATCGAGATCGCTCTTTTCGAACTACTTAATGCACGAAACACGTTTTCTGGTGTTTTCACCACTCCACAGTACGTTTGACATGCAGAACCGGAGATATCTTGGTTTCGGTTGGGTTGCAAGCTGAGATGTGCATTTTCTACGATAATCCTGGTGAGACTTCTGTCACAAGTATGCAGAATCTTCGAGAACGCTCTTTTCGAGCTACTTACTGCGCGAAACACGTTTTCTGGTGTTTTCACCACTCCACGGTACGTTTCATGTACAGAACCGGAGATAACTCGGTTTTCGTCGGGTTTCAAGCTGAGATATGCATTTTCTGCGATAATCTTGGTGAAACATCTGTCCGAAGTATGCTGAATCATCTAGATCGCTCTTTTCGAGCTATTTAATGCGAGAAAAACCTTATCCGGTGTTTTCACCACTCCACAGTGCGTTTGATATGCAGAAACAGCGATATCTTGGCTTTCGATGGGTTTCAAGCTGAGATATGCATTTTTTACGATAATCTTGGTGAGACTTCTGTCCGAAGTATGAAGAATTATCGAGATCGCTCTATTCGAGCTATTTAATGCGAGAAACACGTTTTCAGGGGATTTTCACCACTCCACAGTGCGTTGGATATGCAGAACAGTAGATATCTTGGTTTTCGTGGGGTTTCAAGCTGAGATATGCATTTTCTGCGATAATCTTGTTGAGACATCTGTCCGAAGTATGCAGAAACATCGAGAGCGCTCTTTTCGTGCTATTTATTGCGAGAAACACGTTCTCTGGTTGTTTTCACCACTCCACAGTGCGTTTGATATCCAGAACCGGCGATATCTTGGTTTTCGTGCTGTTTCCAGCTGAGATATGCATTTTCTGCGATAATCTTGGTGGGTCTTTTGTCAGAAGTATGCAGAATCATCTAGATCGCTCTTCTCGAGCTATTTAATGCGAGAAACACGTTATCTGGTGTTTTCACCACTCCACAGTGCGTTTGATATGCAGAACCGGCGACATCTTTGATTTCGTGCTGTTTCCAGCTGAGATATGCATTTTCTGCGATAATCTTGGTGGGTCTTTTGTCAGAAGTATGCAGAATCATCTAGATCGCTCTTCTCGAGCTATTTAATGCGAGAGACACGTTTTCTGGTTGTTTTCACCACTCCACAGTGCGTTTGATATGCAGAACCGGAAACATCTTGATTTTCGTGATGTTTCAAGCTGAGATATGCATTTTCTACGATAAGCTTGGTGAAACATCTGTCCGAAGTATGCAGAAACATCGAGAGCGCTCTTTTCGAGCTATTTAATGCGAGAAGCACGTTATCTGGTGTTTTCACCACTCCACAGTGCGTTTGATATGCAGAACAGTAGATATCTTGGTTTTCGTGGGGTTTCAAGCTGAGATATGCATTTTCTCCGATAATCTTGTTGAGACTTCTGTCCGAATTATGCAGAATCATCGAGATCGCTCTTTTCGAGCTACTTAATGCACGAAACACGTTTTCTGGTGTTTTCACCACTCCACAGTACGTTTGACATGCAGAACCGGAGATATCTTGGTTTCGGTTGGGTTGCAAGCTGAGATGTGCATTTTCTACGATAATCCTGGTGAGACTTCTGTCACAAGTATGCAGAATCTTCGAGAACGCTCTTTTCGAGCTACTTACTGCGCGAAACACGTTTTCTGGTGTTTTCACCACTTCACAGTGCGTTTGATATGCAGAACCGGCAACATCTTGATTTTCGTGAGGTTTCGAGCTGAGATATGCATTTTCTGCGATAATCTTGGTGAGACTTCTGTCAGAAGTATGCAGGATCTTCGAGAACGCTCTTTTCGTGCTACCTAATGCGCGAAATACGTTTTCTGGTGTTTTCACCACTCCACAGTGCGTTTGATATGCAGAACCGGCAACATCTTGATTTTCGTGAGGTTTCGAGTTGAGATATGCATTTTCTGCGATAATATTGGTGAGACTTCAGTCAGAAGTATGCAGAATCATCTAGATCGCTCTTTTCGAGCTACTTAATGCACGAAACACGTTTTCTGGTGTTTTCACCACTCCACAGTACGTTTGACATGCAGAACCGGAGATATCTTGGTTTCGGTCGGGTTGCAAGCTGAGATATGCATTTTCTACGATAATCCTGGTGAGACTTCTGTCACAAGTATGCAGAATCTTCGAGAACGCTCTTTTCGAGCTACTTACTGCGCGAAACACGTTTTCTAGTGTTTTCACCACTCCACGGTACGTTTCATGTGCAGAACCGGAGATAACTCGGTTTTCGTCGGGTTTCAAGCTGAGATATGCATTTTCTACGATAATCTTTGTGAGACTTCTGTCAGAAGGATGCAGGATCTTCGAGAACGCTCTTTTCGAGCTATTTAATGCGAGAAAAACCTTATCCGGTGTTTTCACCACTCCACAGTGCGTTTGATATGCAGAAACAGCGATATCTTGGCTTTCGATGGGTTTCAAGCTGAGATATGCATTTTTTACGATAATCTTGGTGAGACTTCTGTCCGAAGTATGAAGAATTATCGAGATCGCTCTATTCGAGCTATTTAATGCGAGAAACACGTTTTCAGGGGGTTTTCACCACTCCACAGTGCGTTGGATATGCAGAACAGTAGATATCTTGGTTTTCGTGGGGTTTCAAGCTGAGATATGCATTTTCTGCGATAATCTTGTTGAGACATCTGTCCGAAGTATGCAGAAACATCGAGAGCGCTCTTTTCGAGCTATTTATTGCGAGAAACACGTTCTCTGGTTGTTTTCACCACTCCACAGTGCGTTTGATATCCAGAACCGGCGATATCTTGGTTTTCGTGCTGTTTCCAGCTGAGATATGCATTTTCTGCGATAATCTTGGTGGGTCTTTTGTCAGAAGTATGCAGAATCATCTAGATCGCTCTTCTCGAGCTATTTAATGCGAGAAACACGTTATCTGGTGTTTTCACCACTCCACAGTGCGTTTGATATGCAGAACCGGCGACATCTTTGATTTCGTGCTGTTTCCAGCTGAGATATGCATTTTCTGCGATAATCTTGGTGGGTCTTTTGTCAGAAGTATGCAGAATCATCTAGATCGCTCTTCTCGAGCTATTTAATGCGAGAGACACGTTTTCTGGTTGTTTTCACCACTCCACAGTGCGTTTGATATGCAGAACCGGAAACATCTTGATTTTCGTGATGTTTCAAGCTGAGATATGCATTTTCTACGATAAGCTTGGTGAAACATCTGTCCGAAGTATGCAGAAACATCGAGAGCGCTCTTTTCGAGCTATTTAATGCGAGAAGCACGTTATCTGGTGTTTTCACCACTCCACAGTGCGTTTGATATGCAGAACAGTAGATATCTTGGTTTTCGTGGGGTTTCAAGCTGAGATATGCATTTTCTCCGATAATCTTGTTGAGACTTCTGTCCGAATTATGCAGAATCATCGAGATCGCTCTTTTCGAGCTACTTAATGCACGAAACACGTTTTCTGGTGTTTTCACCACTCCACAGTACGTTTGACATGCAGAACCGGAGATATCTTGGTTTCGGTTGGGTTGCAAGCTGAGATGTGCATTTTCTACGATAATCCTGGTGAGACTTCTGTCACAAGTATGCAGAATCTTCGAGAACGCTCTTTTCGAGCTACTTACTGCGCGAAACACGTTTTCTGGTGTTTTCACCACTTCACAGTGCGTTTGATATGCAGAACCGGCAACATCTTGATTTTCGTGAGGTTTCGAGCTGAGATATGCATTTTCTGCGATAATCTTGGTGAGACTTCTGTCAGAAGTATGCAGGATCTTCGAGAACGCTCTTTTCGTGCTACCTAATGCGCGAAATACGTTTTCTGGTGTTTTCACCACTCCACAGTGCGTTTGATATGCAGAACCGGCAACATCTTGATTTTCGTGAGGTTTCGAGTTGAGATATGCATTTTCTGCGATAATATTGGTGAGACTTCAGTCAGAAGTATGCAGAATCATCTAGATCGCTCTTTTCGAGCTACTTAATGCACGAAACACGTTTTCTGGTGTTTTCACCACTCCACAGTACGTTTGACATGCAGAACCGGAGATATCTTGGTTTCGGTCGGGTTGCAAGCTGAGATATGCATTTTCTACGATAATCCTGGTGAGACTTCTGTCACAAGTATGCAGAATCTTCGAGAACGCTCTTTTCGAGCTACTTACTGCGCGAAACACGTTTTCTAGTGTTTTCACCACTCCACGGTACGTTTCATGTGCAGAACCGGAGATAACTCGGTTTTCGTCGGGTTTCAAGCTGAGATATGCATTTTCTACGATAATCTTTGTGAGACTTCTGTCAGAAGGATGCAGGATCTTCGAGAACGCTCTTTTCGAGCTATTTAATGCGAGAAAAACCTTATCCGGTGTTTTCACCACTCCACAGTGCGTTTGATATGCAGAAACAGCGATATCTTGGCTTTCGTTGGGTTTCAAGCTGAGATATGCATTTTTTACGATAATCTTGGTGAGACTTCTGTCCGAAGTATGAAGAATTATCAAGATCGCTCTATTCGAGCTATTTAATGCGAGAAACACGTTTTCAGGGGGTTTTCACCACTCCACAGTGCGTTGGATATGTAGAACCGGAGATATTTTGGTTTTCGTCGGGTTTCAAGCTGAGATATGCATTTTCTACGATAAGCTTGGTGAAACATCTGTCCGAAGTATGCAGAAACGTCGAGAGCGCTCTTTTCGAGCTATTTAATGCGAGAAACACGTTATCTGGTGTTTTCACCACTCCACAGTGCGTTTGATATGCAGAACAGTAGATACCTTGGTTTTCGTGGGGTTTCAAGCTGAGATATGCATTTTCTGCGATAATCTTGTTGAGACATCTGTCCGAAGTATGCAGAAACATCGAGAGCGCTCTTTTCGAGTTATTTATTGCGAGAAACACGTTCTCTGGTTGTTTTCACCACTCCACAGTGCGTTTGATATCCAGAACCGGCGATATCTTGGTTTTCGTGCTGTTTCCAGCTGAGATATGCATTTTCTGCGATAATCTTGGTGGGTCTTTTGTCAGAAGTATGCAGAATCATCTAGATCGCTCTTCTCGAGCTATTTAATGCGAGAAACACGTTTTCTGGTTGTTTTCACCACTCCACAGTGCGTTTGATATGCAGAACCGGAAACATCTTGATTTTCGTGATGTTTCAAGTTGAGATATGCATTTTCTACGATAAGCTTGGTGAAACATCTGTCCGAAGTATGCAGAAACATCGAGAGCGCTCTTTTCGAGCTATTTAATGCGAGAAGCACGTTATCTGGTGTTTTCACCACTCCACAGTGCGTTTGATATGCAGAACAGTAGATATCTTGGTTTTCGTGGGGTTTCAAGCTGAGATATGCATTTTCTGCGATAATCTTGTTGAGACTTCTGTCCGAATTATGCAGAATCATCGAGATCGCTCTTTTCGAACTACTTAATGCACGAAACACGTTTTCTGGTGTTTTCACCACTCCACAGTACGTTTGACATGCAGAACCGGAGATATCTTGGTGTCGGTTGGGTTGCAAGCTGAGATGTGCATTTTCTACGATAATCCTGGTGAGACTTCTGTCACAAGTATGCAGAATCTTCGAGAACGCTCTTTTCGAGCTACTTACTGCGCGAAACACGTTTTCTGGTGTTTTCACCACTCCACGGTACGTTTCATGTGCAGAACCGGAGATAACTCGGTTTTCGTCGGGTTTCAAGCTGAGATATGCATTCTCTGCGATAATCTTGGTGAAACATCTGTCCGAAGTATGCTGAATCATCTAGATCGCTCTTTTCGAGCTATTTAATGCGAGAAAAACCTTATCCGGTGTTTTCACCACTCCACAGTGCGTTTGATATGCAGAAACAGCGATATCTTGGCTTTCGTTGGGTTTCAAGCTGAGATATGCATTTTTTACGATAATCTTGGTGAGACTTCTGTCCGAAGTATGAAGAATTATCGAGATCGTTCTATTCGAGCTATTTAATGCGAGAAATACGTTTTCAGGGGGTTTTCACCACTCCACAGTGCGTTGGATATGCAGAACAGTAGATATCTTGGTTTTCGTGGGGTTTCAAGCTGAGATATGCATTTTCTGCGACAATCTTGTTGAGACATCTGTCCGAAGTATGCAGAAACATCGAGAGCGCTCTTTTCGAGCTATTTATTGCGAGAAACACGTTCTCTGGTTGTTTTCACCACTCCACAGTGCGTTTGATATCCAGAACCGGCGATATCTTGGTTTTCGTGGGGTTTCAAGCTGAGATATGCATTTTCTGCGATAATCTTGTTGAGACATCTGTCCGAAGTATGCAGAAACATCGAGAGCGCTCTTTTCGAGCTATTTATTGCGGGAAACACGTTATCTGGTGTTTTCACCACTCCACAGTGCGTTTGATATGCAGAACCGGCGACATCTTTGATTTCGTCGGGGTTCAAGTTGAGATATGCAGTTTCTACGATAATCTTGGTGAGACTTCAGTCAGAAGTATGCAGAATCATCTAGATCGCTCTTTTCGGGCTACTTAATGCACGAAACACGATTTCTGGTGTTTTCACCACTCCACAGTACGTTT
The DNA here is from genome assembly GCA_951804975.1 of Anthophora plumipes. NCBI lineage: Eukaryota > Metazoa > Arthropoda > Insecta > Hymenoptera > Apidae > Anthophora > Anthophora plumipes. The sequence goes on along the minus strand of OX638123.1, from coordinate 3,995,420 downwards.
GACATGCAGAACCGGAGATATCTTGGTTTCGGTCGGGTTTCAAGCTGAGATATGCATTTTCTACGATAATCCTGGTGATACTTCTGTCAGAAGTATGCAGAATCTTCGAGAATGCTCTTTTCGAGCTACTTACTGCGCGAAACACGTTTTCTGGTGTTTTCACCACTCCACGGTACGTTTGATGTGCAGATCCGGAGATAACTCGGTTTTCGTCGGGTTTCAAGCTGAGATATGCATTTTCTACGATAATCTTGGTGAGACTTCTGTCAGAAGTATGCAGGATCTTCGAGAACGCTCTTTTCGAGCTATTTAATGCGAGAATCACGTAATCTGGTGTTTTCACCACTCCACAGTGCGTTTGATATGCAGAACCGGCAACATCTTGATTTTCGTGAGGTTTCGAGCTGAGATATGCATTTTCTGCGATAATCTTGGTGAGACTTCTGTCAGAAGTATGCAGGATTTTCGAGAACGCTCTTTTCGAGCTACCTAATGCGCGAAATACGTTTTCTGCTGTTTTCACCACTCCACAGTGCGTTTGATATGCAGAACCGGCAACATCTTGATTTTCGTGAGGTTTCGAGTTGAGATATGCATTTTCTGCGATAATATTGGTGAGACTTCAGTCAGAAGTATGCAGAATCATCTAGATCGCTCTTTTCGAGCTACTTAATGCACGAAACACGTTTTCTGGTGTTTTCACCACTCCACAGTACGTTTGACATGCAGAACCGGAGATATCTTGGTTTCGGTCGGGTTTCAAGCTGAGATATGCATTTTCTACGATAATCCTGGTGAGACTTCTGTCAGAAGTATGCAGAATCTTCGAGAACGCTCTTTTCGAGCTAGTTAATGCGAGAAAAACCTTATCCGGTGTTTTCACCACTCCACGGTACGTTTGATGTGCAGAACCGGAGATAACTCGGTTTTCGTCGGGTTTCAAGCTCAGATATGCATTTTCTGCGATAATATTGGTGAGACTTCAGTCAGAAGTATGCAGAATCATCTAGATCGCTCTTTTCGAGCTACTTAATGCACGAAACACGTTTTCTGCTGTTTTCACCACTCCACAGTACGTTTGACATGCAGAACCGGAGATATCTTGGTTTCGGCCGGGTTTCAAGCTGAGATATGCATTTCCTGCGATAGTCTTGGTGTGACTCCTGTCCGAAGTATGCAGAATCTTCGAGAACGCTCTTTTCGAGCTACTTAATGCGCGAAGTACGTTTTCTGGTGTTTTCACCACTCCACGGTACGTTTGATGTGCAGAACCGGAGATAACTCGGTTTTCGTCGGGATTCAAGCTGAGATATGCATTTTCTGCGATAATCTTGGTGAGACTTCTGTCAGAAGTATGCAGGATCTTCGAGAACGCTCTTTTCGAGCTATTTAATGCGAGAAACACGTTCTCTGGTTGTTTTCACCACTCCACAGTGCGTTTGATATGCAGAACAGGCGATATCTTGATTTTCGTGGTCTTTCCAGCTGAGAGATGCATTTTCTGCGATAATCTTGGTGGGTCTTTTGTCAGAAGTATGCAGAATCAACTAGATCGCTCTTTTCGTTCTACTTAATGCACGAAACACGTTTTCTGGTGTTTTCACCACACCACAGCACGTTTGACATGCAGAACCGGAGATATCTTTGTTTCGGTCGGGTTTCAAGCTGAGATATGCATTTTCTACGATAATCTTGGTGAAACATCTGTCTGAAGTATGCAGAAACATCGAGAGCGCTCTTTTCGAGCTAGTTAATGCGAGAAACTCGTTTTCTGGGGTTTTCACCACTCCACAGTTCGTTGGATATGCAGAACCGGAGATATCTTGGTTTTCGTGGGGTTTCAAGATGAGATATGCATTTCCTGCGATAATCTTGGTGAGACTTCTGTCCGAAGTATGCTGAATCATCGAGATCGCTCTTCTCGAGCTATTTTATGCGAGAAACACGTTCTCTGATTGTTTTCACCACTCCACAGTGCGTTTGATATGCAGAACAGGCGATATCTTGATTTTCGTGGTGTTTCCAGCTGAGATATGCATTTTCTACGATAATCCTGGTGAGACTTCTGTCAGAAGTATGCAGAATCTTCGAGAACGCTCTTTTCGAGCTACTTAATGTGCGAAACACGTTTTCTGGTGGTTTCACCACTCCACGGTACGTTTGATGTGCAGAACCGGAGATAACTCGGTTTTCGTCGGGTTTCAAGCTGAGATATGCATTTCCTGCGATAATCTTGGTGAGACTTCTGTCCGAAGTATGCTGAATCATCGAGATCGCTCTTTTCGAGCTATTTAATGCGAGAAACACGTTCTCTGGTTGTTTTCACCACTCCACAGTGAGTTTGATATGCAGAACAGGCGATATCTTGATTTTCGTGGTGGTTCCAGCTGAGATATATATTTTCTGCGATAATCTTGGTGGGTCTTTTGTCAGAAGTATGCAGAATCAACTAGATCGCTCTTTGCGAACTACTTAATGCACGAAACACGTATTCTGGTGTTTTCACCACTCCACAGTACGTTTGACATGCAGAACCGGAGATATCTTGGTTTCGGTCGGGTTTCAAGCTGAGATATGCATTTTCTACGATAATCTTGGTGAAACATCTGTCCGAAGTATGCAGAAACATCGAGAGCGCTCTTTTCGAGCTATTTAATGCGAGAAACTCGTTTTCTGGGGTTTTCACCACTCCACAGTACGTTGGATATGCAGAACCGGAGATATCTTGGTTTTCGTGGGGTTTCAAGATGAGATATGCATTTCCTGCGATAATCTTAGTGAGACTTCCGTCCGAAGTATGCTGAATCATCGAGATTGCTCTTCTCGAGCTATTTAATGCGAGAAACACGTTCTCTGGTTGTTTTCACCACTCCACAGTGCGTTTGATATGCAGAACAGGCGATATCTTAATTTTCGTGGTGTTTCCAGCTGAGATATGCATTTTCGACGATAATCTTGGTGAAACTTCGGTCAGAAGTATGAGGATCTTCGAGAACGCTCTTTGCGAGCTATTTAATGCGAGAAACACGTAATCTGGTGTTTTCACCACTCCACAGTGCGTATGATATGCAGAACCGGCGATATTTTGGTTTTCGTGGGGTTTCAAGGTGAGATATGCATTTTCTGCGATAATCTTGGTGAGACTTCTGTCCGAAGTATGCTGAAACATCGAGATCGCTCTTTTCGTGCTAGTTAATGCGAGAAAAACCTTATCCGGTGTTTTCACCACTCCACAGTGCGTTTGATATGCAGAACAGGCGATATCTTGGTTTTCGTGGGGTTTCAAGCTGAGATATGCATTTTCTGCGATAATCTTGGTGGGTCTTTTGTAAGAAGTATGCAGAATCAACTAGATCGCTCTTTACGAACTACTTAATGCACGAAACACGTATTCTGGTGTTTTCACCACTCCACAGTACGTTTGACATGCAGAACCGGAGATATCTTGGTTTCGGTCGGGTTTCAAGCTGAGATATGCATTTTCTACGATAATCTTGGTGAAACATCTGTCCGAAGTATGCAGAAACATCGAGAGCGCTCTTTTCGAGCTATTTAATGCGAGAAACTCGTTTTCTGGGGTTTTCACCACTCCACAGTACGTTGGATATGCAGAACCGGAGATATCTTGGTTTTCGTGGGGTTTCAAGATGAGATATGCATTTCCTGCGATAATCTTGGTGAGACTTCTGTCCGAAGTATGCTGAATCATCGAGATTGCTCTTCTCGAGCTATTTAATGCGAGAAACACGGTCTCTGGTTGTTTTCACCACTCCACAGTGCGTTTGATATGCAGAACAGGCGATATCTTGATTTTCGTGGTGTTTCCAGCTGAGATATGCATTTCCTACGATAATCTTGGTGAGACTTCTGTCAGAAGTATGCAGGATCTTCGAGAACGCTCTTTTCGAGCTATTTAATGCGAGAAACACGTAATCTGGTGTTTTCACCACTCCACAGTGCGTATGATATGCAGAACCGGCGATATTTTGGTTTTCGTGGGGTTTCAAGGTGAGATATGCATTTTCTGCGATAATCTTGGTGAGACTTCTGTCCGAAGTATGCTGAAACATCGAGATCGCTCTTTTCGTGCTAGTTAATGCGAGAAAAACCTTATCCGGTGTTTTCACCACTCCACAGTGCGTTTGATATGCAGAACAGGCGATATCTTGGTTTTCGTGGGGTTTCAAGCTGAGATATGCATTTTCTGCGATAATCATGTTGAGACTTCTGTCCGAAGTATGCAGAATCATCGAGATCGCTCGTTTCGAGCTACTTAATGCGAGAAACACGTTATCTGGTGTTTTCACCACTCCACAGTGCGTTGGATATGCAGAACCGGCGATATTTTGGTTTTCGTCGGGTTTCAAGCTGAGATATGCATTTTCTACGATAAGCTTGGTGAAACATCTGTCCGAAGTATGCAGAAACATCGAGAGCGCTCTTTTCGAGCTATTTAATGCGAGAAACACGATATCTGGTGTTTTCACCACTCCACAGTGCGTTTGATATGCAGAACAGTAGATATCTTGGTTTTCGTGGGGTTTCAAGCTGAGATATGCATTTCCTGCGATAATCTTGGTGAGAATCCTGTCCGAAATATGCTGAATCATCGAGATCGCTCTTTTCGAGCTATTTAATGCGAGAAACACGTTCTCTGGTTGTTTTCACCACTCCACAGTGCGTTTGATATGCAGAACAGGCGATATCTTGATTTTCGTGGTGGTTCCAGCTGAGATATGCATTTTCTGCGATAATCTAGGTGGGTCTTTTGTCAGAAGTATGCTGAATCATCGAGATCGCTCTTTTCGAGCTAGTTTAGTGCAAGATACACGTTATCTGGTGTTTTCACCACACCACAGTACGTTTGACATGCAGAACCGGAGATATCCTGGTTTCGGTCGGGTTTCAAGCTGACATATGCATTTTCTACGATAATCTTGGTGAAACATTTGTCCGAAGTATGCAGAAACATCGAGAGCGCTCTTTTCGAGCTATTTAATGCCAGAAACTCGTTTTCTGGGGTTTTCACCACTCCACAGTTCGTTGGATATGCAGAACCGGAGATATCTTGGTTTTCGTGGGGTTTCAAGCTGAGATATGCATTTCCTGCGATAATCTTGGTGAGACTCCTGTCCGAAATATGCTGAATCATCGAGATCGCTCTTTTCGAGCTATTTAATGCGAGAAACACGTTCTCTGGTTGTTTTCACCACTCCACAGTGCGTTTGATATGCAGAACAGGCGATATCTTGTTTTTCGTGGTATTTCCAGCTGAGATATGCATTTTCTGCGATAATCTTGGTGGGTCTTTTGTCAGAAGTATGCAGAATCAACTACATCGCTCTTTTCGAGCTACTTAATGCACGAAACACGTTTTCTGGTGTTTTCACCACTCCACAGTACGTTTGACATGCAGAACCGGAGATATCTTGGTTTCGGTGGGGATTCAAGCTGAGATATGCATTTTCTACGATAATCCTGGTGAGACTTCTGTCAGAAGTATGCAGAATCTTCGAGAACGCTCTTTTCGAGCTACTTAATGCGCGAAATACGTTTTCTGGTGTTTTCACCACTCCACGGTACGTTTGATGTGCAGAACCGGCGATATTTTGGTTTTCGTCGGGTTTCAAGCTGAGATATGCATTTTCTACGATAATACTGGTGAGACTTCTGTCAGAAGTATGCAGAATCTTCGAGAACGCTCTGTTCGAGCTGCGTAATGCGCGAAACACGTTTTCTGGTGTTTTCACCACTCCACGGTACGTTTGATGTGCAGAACCGGAGATAACTCGGTTTTCGTCGGGTTTCAAGCTGAGATATGCATTTTCTGCGATAATATAGGTGAGACTTCAGTCAGAAGTATGCAGAATCATCTAGATCGCTCTTTGCGAGCTACTTAATGCACGAAACACGTTTTCTGGTGTTTTCACAACTCCACAGTACGTTTGACATGCAGAACCGGCGATATTTTGGTTTTCGTCGGGTTTCAAGCTGAGATATGCATTTTCTACGATAATCCTGGTGAGACTTCTGTCAGTTGTATGCAGAATCTTCGAGAACGCTCTTTTCGAGCTACGTAATGCGAGAAACACGTTCTCTGGTTGTTTTCACCACTCCACAGTGCGTTTGATATGCAGAACAGGCGATATCTTGATTTTCGTGGTGGTTCCAGCTGAGATATGCATTTTCTGCGATAATCTTGGTGGGTCTTCTGTCCGAAGTATGCTGAAACATCGAGATCGCTCTTTTCGAGCTAGTTCATGCGAGAAAAACCTTATCCGGTGTTTTCACCACTCCACAGTGCGTTTGATATGCAAAACCGGCGATATCTTGGTTTTCGTGGGGTTTCAAGCTGAGATATGCATTTTCTGCGATAATCTTGGTGAGACTTCTGTTAGAAGTATGCAGAATCATCGAGATCGCACTTTGCGAGCTATTTAATGCGAGAAACACGTTATCTGGTGTTTTCACCACTCCACAGTGCGTTTTATATGCAGAACATGCGATATCTTGGTTTTCGTGGGGTTTCAAGCTGAGATATGCATTTTCCGCGATAATCTTGGTGAGACTTCTGTCCGAAGTATGCTGAATCATCGAGATCGCTCTTTTCGAGCTAGTTAGTGCGAGAAACACGATATCTGGTGTTTTCACCACTCCACAGTGCGTTTGATATGTAGAACAGGCGATATCTTGATTTTCGTGGTGGTTCCAGCTGAGATATGCATTTTCTGGGATAATCTTGGTGGGTCTTTTGTCAGAAGTATGCAGAATCAACTAGATCGCTCTTTTCGAGCTACTTAATGCACGAAACACGTATTCTGGTGTTTTCACCACTCCACAGTACGTTTGACATGCAGAACCGGAGATATCTTGGTTTCGGTCGGGTTTCAAGCTGAGATATGCATTATCTACGATAATCTTGGTGAAACATCATTCCGAAGTATGCAGAAACATCGAGAGCGCTCTTTTCGAGCTATTTAATGCGAGAAACACGTTCTCTGGTTGTTTTCACCACTCCACAGTGCGTGTGATTTGCAGAACAGGCGATATCTTGTTTTTCGTGGTGTTTCCAGCTGAGATATGCATTTTCTGCGATAATCTTGGTGGGTCTTTTGTCAGAAGTATGCAGAATCAACTACATCGCTCTTTTCGAGCTACTGAATGCACGAAACACGTTTTCTGGTGTTTTCACCACTCCACAGTACGTTTGACATGCAGAACCGGAGATATCTTGGTTTCGGCGGGGATTCAAGCTGAGATATGCATTTTCTACGATAATCCTGGTGAGACATCTGTCAGAAGTATGCAGAATCTTCGAGAACGCTCTGTTCGAGCTGCGTAATGCGCGAAACACGTTTTCTGGTGTTTTCACCACTCCACGGTACGTTTGATGTGCAGAACCGGAGATAACTCGGTTTTCGTCGGGTTTCAAGCTGAGATATGCATTTTCTGCGATAATATAGGTGAGACTTCAGTCAGAAGTATGCAGAATCATCTAGATCGCTCTTTTCGAGCTACTTAATGCACGAAACACGTTTTCAGGTGTTTTCACAACTCCACAGTACGTTTGACATGCAGAACCGGCGATATTTTGGTTTTCGTCGGGTTTCAAGCTGAGATATGCATTTTCTACGATAATCCTGGTGAGACTTCTGTCAGAAGTATGCAGAATCTTCGAGAACGCTCTGTTCGAGCTACGTAATGCGCGAAGCACGTTTTCTGGTGTTTTCACCACTCCACGGTACGTTTGATGTGCAGAACCGGAGATAACTCGGTTTTCGTCGGGTTTCAAGCTGAGATATGCATTTTCTACGATAATCTTGGTGCGACTTCTGTCAGAAGTATGCAGGATCTTCGAGAACGCTCTTTTCGAGCTATTTAATGCGAGAAACACGTTATCTGGAGTTTTCACCACTCCACAGTGCGTATGAAATGCAGAACCGGCGATATCTTGGTTTTCGTGGGGTTTCAAGCTGAGATATGCATTTTCTGCGATAATCTTGGTGAGTCTTCTGTCCGAAGTATGCTGAAACATCGAGATCGCTCTTTTCGAGCTAGTTCATGCGAGAAAAACCTTATCCGGTGTTTTCACCACTCCACAGTGCGTTTGATATGCAAAACCGGCGATATTTTGGTTTTCGTCGGGTTTCAAGCTGTGATATGCATTTTCTACGATAAGCTTGGTGAAACCTCTGTCCGAAGTATGCAGAAACATCGAGAGCGCTCTTTTCGAGCTATTTAATGCGAGAAACACGATATCTGGTGTTTTCACCACTCCACAGTGCGTTTGATATGCAGAACAGTAGATATCTTGGTTTTCGTGGGGTTTCAAGCTGAGATATGCATTTTCTACGATAATCTTGGTGAAACATCTGTCCGAAGTATGCAGAAACATCGAGAGCGCTCTTTTCGAGCTATTTTATGCGAGAAACTCGTTTTCTGGGGTTTTCACCTCTCCACAGTTCGTTGGATATGCAGAACCGGAGATATCTTGGTTTTCGTGGGGTTTCAAGCTGAGATATGCATTTAATGCGATAATCTTGGTGAGACTCCTGTCCGAAATATGCTGAATCATCGAGATCGCTCTTTTCGAGCTATTTAATGCGAGAAACACGTTCTCTGGTTGTTTTCACCACTCCACAGTGCGTTTGATATGCAGAAGAGGCGATATCTTGATTTTCGTGGTGGTTCCAGCTGAGATATGCATTTTCTGCGATAATCTTGGTGGGTCTTTTGTCAGAAGTATGCAGAATCAACTAGATCGCTCTTTTCGAGCTACTTAATGCACGAAACATGTTTTCTGGTGTTTTCACCACTCCACAGTACGTTTGACATGCAGAACCGGAGATATCTTGGTTTCGGTCGGGTTTCAAGCTGAGATATGCATTTTCTGCGATAATATTGGTGAGACTTCAGTCAGAAGTATGCAGAATCATCTAGATCGCTCTTTTCGAGCTACTTAATGCACGAAACATGTTTTCTGGTGTTTTCACCACTCCACAGTACGTTTGACATGCAGAACCGGAGATATCTTGGTTTCGGTCGGGTTTCAATCTGAGATATGCATTTGTTACGATAATCTTGGTGAGATTTCTGTCCGAAGTATGCAGAATCATCGAGATCGCGCAATTCGAGCTATTTAATGCGACAAACACGTTATCTGGTGTTTCCAGCACTCCACAGTGCGTTTGATATGCAGAACTAGCGATATCTTGGTTTTCGTGGGGTTTCAAGCTGAGATATGCATTTTCTGCGATAATCTTGGTGAGACTTCTGTCCGAAGTATGCTAAATCATCGAGATCGCTCTTTTCGAGCTAGTTAATTCGAGAATCACGTTATCTGGTGTCTTCACCACTTCACAGTGCGTTTGATATGCAGTACCAGCGATATCTTGGATTTCGTGGGGTTTCAAGCTGAGATATGCAGTTTTTACGATAATCTTGGTGAGACTTCTGTCCGAAGTATGCAGAATCATCGAGATCGCTCTATTCGAGCTATATAATGCGAGAAACACGTTCTCTGTTTGTTTTCACCACTCCACAGTGCGTTTGATATGCAGAACCGGCAACATCTTGATTTTCGTGAGGTTTCGAGCTAAGATATGCATTTTCTGCGATAATATTGGTGAGACTTCAGTCAGAAGTATGCAGAATCATCTAGATCGCTCTTTTCGAGCTACTTAATGCACGAAACACGTTTTCTGGTGTTTTCACCACTCCACAGTACGTTTGACATGCAGAACCGGAGATACCTTGGTTTCGGTCGGGTTTCATGCTGAGATATGCATTATCTACGATAATCCTGGTGAGACTTCAGTCAGAAGTATGCAGAATCTTCGAGAACGCCCTTTTCGAGCTACTTAATGTGCGAAACACGTTTTCTCGTGTTTTCACCACTCTACGGTACGTTTGATATGCAGAACTGGCGATATCTTGGTTTTCGTGGGGTTTCAAGCTGAGATATGCAGTTTTTACGATAATCTTGGTGAGACTTCTGTTAGAAGTATGCAGAATCACCGAGATCGCGCTTTTCGAGCTATTTAATGCGAGAAATACGATATCTGGTGTTTTCACCACTCCACAGTGCGTTTGATATGCAGAACAGTAGATATCTTGGTTTTCGTGGGGTTTCAAGCTGAGATATGCATTTTCCGCGATAATCTTGGTGAGACTTCTGTCCGAAGTATGCTGAATCATCGAGATCGCTCTTTTCGAGTTAGTTCATGCGAGAAAAACCTTATCCGGTGTTTTCACCACTCCACAGTGCGTTTGATATGCAGAACAGTAGATATCTTGGTTTTCGTGGGGTTTCAAGCTGAGATATGCATTTTCTGCGATAATATTGGTGAAACTTCAGTCAGAAGTATGCTGAATCATCGAGATCGCTCTTTTCGAGCTAGTTAGTGCGAGAAACACGTTATCTGGTGTTTTCACCACTCCACAGTGCGTTTGATATGCAGAACAGTAGATATCTTGGTTTTCGTGGGGTTTCAAGATGAGATATGCATTTTCTGCGATAATCTTGTTGAGACTTCTGTCCGAAGTATGCAGAATCATCGAGATCGCTCGTTTCGAGCTACTTAATGCGAGAAACACGTTATCTGGTGTTTTCAGCACTCCACAGTGCATTTTATATGCAGAACCAGCGATATCTTGGTTTTCGTGAGGTTTCAAGCTGAGATATGCATTTTTTACGATAATCTTGGTGAGACTTCTGTCCGAAGTATAAAGAATTATCGAGATCGCTCTATTCGAGCTATTTAATGCGAGAAACACGTTTTCAGGGGGTTTTCACCACTCCACAGTGCGTTTGACATGCAGAACCAGCGATATCTTGGTTTTCGTGGGGTTTCAAGCTGAGATATGCATTTTCTGCGATAATATTGGTGAGACTTCAGTCAGAAGTATGCAGAATCATCTAGATCGCTCTTTTCGAGCTACTTAATGCACGAAACACGTTTTCTGGTGTTTTCACCACTCCACAGTACGTTTGACATGCAGAACCGTAGATATCTTGGTTTCGGTCGGGTTTCAAGCTAAGATATGCATTTGTTACGATAATCTTGGTGAGATTTCTGTCCGAAGTATGCAGAATCATCGAGATCGCGCAATTCGAGCTATTTAATGCGACAAACACGTTATCTGGTGTTTTCAGCACTCCACAGTGCGTTTGATATGCAGAACAGTAGATATCTTGGTTTTCGTGGGGTTTCAAGATGAGATATGCATTTTCTGCGATAATCTTGTTGAGACTTCTGTCCGAAGTATGCAGAATCATCGAGATCGCTCGTTTGGAGCTACTTAATGCGAGAAACACGTTATCTGGTGTTTTCAACACTCCACAGTGCGTTGGATATGCAGAACCGGCGATATCTTGGTTTTCGTGGGGTTTCAAGCTGAGATATGCATTTTCTGCGATAATCTTGGTGAGACTTCTGTCCGAAGTATGCTAAATCATCGAGATCGCTCTTTTCGAGCTAGTTAATGCGAGAAACACGTTATCTGGTGTCTTCACCACTTCACAGTGCGTTTGATATGCAGTACCAGCGATATCTTGGATTTCGTGGGGTTTCAAGCTGAGAAATGCAGTTTTTACGATAATCTTGGTGAGACTTCTGTCCGAAGTATGCAGAACCATCGAGATCGCTCTATTCGAGCTATTTAATGCGAGAAACACGTTCTCTGGTTGTTTTCACCACTCCACAGTGCGTTTGATATGCAGAACCGGCAACATCTTGATTTTCGTGAGGTTTCGAGCTAAGATATGCATTTTCTGCGATAATATTGGTGAGACTTCAGTCAGAAGTATGCAGAATCATCTAGATCGCTCTTTTCGAGCTACTTAATGCACGAAACACGTTTTCTGGTGTTTTCACCACTCCACAGTACGTTTGACATGCAGAACCGGAGATATCTTGGTTTCGGTCGGGTTTCATGCTGAGATATGCATTATCTACGATAATCCTGGTGAGACTTCTGTCAGAAGTATGCAGAATCTTCGAGAACGCCCTTTTCGAGCTACTTAATGTGCGAAACACGTTTTCTGGTGTTTTCACCACTCTACGGTACGTTTGATGTGCAGAACCGGAGATGACTCGGTTTTCGTCGGGTTTCAAGATGAGATATGCATTTTCTACGATAATCTTGGTGAGACTTCTGTCAGAAGTATGCAGGATCTTCGAGAACGCTCTTTTCGAGCTATTTAATGCGACAAACACGTTATCTGGTGTTTTCACCACTCCACAGTGCGTATGATATGCAGAACCGGCGATATCTTGGTTTTCGTGGGGTTTCAAGCTGAGATATGCAGTTTTTACGATAATCTTGGTGAGACTTCTGTTAGAAGTATGCAGATTCATCGAGATCGCGCTTTTCGAGCTATTTAATGCGAGAAACACGTTATCTGGTGTTTTCACCACTCCACAGTTGGTTTGATATGCAGAACCGGCGATATTTTGGTTTTCGTCGGGTGTCAAGCTGAGATATGTATTTTCTACGATAATCTTGGTGAAACATATGTCCGAAGTATGCTGAATCATCTAGATCGCTCTTTTCGAGCTATTTAATGCGAGAAACACGTTATCTGATGTTTTCACCACTCCACAGTGCGCTTGATATGCAGAACCAGCGATATCCTGGTTTTCGTGGGGTTTCAAGCTGAGATATGAATTTTTTACGATAATCTTGGTGAGACTTCTGTCCGAAGTATGCTAAATCATCGAGATCGCTCTTTTCGAGCTAGTTAATGCGAGAAACACGTTATCTGGTGTCTTCACCACTTCACAGTGCGTTTGATATGCAGTACCAGCGATATCTTGGATTTCGTGGGGTTTCAAGCTGAGAAATGCAGTTTTTACGATAATCTTGGTGAGACTTCTGTCCGAAGTATGCAGAACCATCGAGATCGCTCTATTCGAGCTATTTAATGCGAGAAACACGTTCTCTGGTTGTTTTCACCACTCCACAGTGCGTTTGATATACAGAACCGGCAACATCTTGATTTTCGTGAGGTTTCGAGCTAAGATATACATTTTCTGCGATAATATTGGTGAGACTTCAGTCAGAAGTATGCAGAATCATCTAGATCGCTCTTTTCGAGCTACTTAATGCACGAAACACGTTTTCTGGTGTTTTCACCACTCCACAGTACGTTTGACATGCAGAACCGGAGATATCTTGGTTTCGGTCGGGTTTCATGCTGAGATATGCATTATCTACGATAATCCTGGTGAGACTTCTGTCAGAAGTATGCAGAATCTTCGAGAACGCCCTTTTCGAGCTACTTAATGTGCGAAACACGTTTTCTGGTGTTTTCACCACTCTACGGTACGTTTGATGTGCAGAAACGGAGATGACTCGGTTTTCGTCGGGTTTCAAGATGAGATATGCATTTTCTACGATAATCTTGGTGAGACTTCTGTCAGAAGTATGCAGGATCTTCGAGAACGCTCTTTTCGAGCTATTTAATGCGACAAACACGTTATCTGGTGTTTTCACCACTCCACAGTGCGTATGATATGCAGAACCGGCGATATCTTGGTTTTCGTGGGGTTTCAAGCTGAGATATGCAGTTTTTACGATAATCTTGGTGAGACTTCTGTTAGAAGTATGCAGAATCATCGAGATCGCGCTTTTCGAGCTATTTAATGCGAGAAACACGTTATCTGGTGTTTTCACCACTCCACAGTTGGTTTGATATGCAGAACCGGCGATATTTTGGTTTTCGTCGGGTGTCAAGCTGAGATATGTATTTTCTACGATAATCTTGGTGAAACATATGTCCGAAGTATGCTGAATCATCTAGATCGCTCTTTTCGAGCTATTTAATGCGAGTAACACGTTATCTGATGTTTTCACCACTCCACAGTGCGTTTGATATGCAGAACCAGCGATATCTTGGTTTTCGTGGGGTTTCAAGCTGAGATATGCATTTTTTACGATAATCTTGGTGAGACTTCTGTCCGAAGTATAAAGAATTATCGAGATCGCTCTATTCGAGCTATTTAATGCGAGAAACACGTTTTCAGGGGGATTTCACCACTCCACAGTGCGTTGGACATGCAGAACCAGCGATATCTTGGTTTTCGAGGGGTTTCAAGCTGGGATATGCATTTTCTGCGATAATATTGGTGAGGCTTCAGTCAGAAGTATGCAGAATCATCTAGATCGCTCTTTTCGAGCTACTTAATGCAAGAAACACGTTTTCTGGTGTTTTCACCACTCCACAGTACGTTTGACGTGCAGAACCGGAGATATCTTGGTTTCGGTCGGGTTTCAAGATGAGATATGCATTTTCTACGATAATCCTGGTGAGACTTCTGTCAGAAGTATGCTGAATCATCTAGATCGCTCTTTTCGAGCTACTTAATGCGCGAAACACGTTTTGTGGTGTTTTCACCACTCTACGGTACGTTTGATGTGCAGAACCGGAGATGACTCGGTTTTCGTCGGGTTTCAAGATGAGATATGCATTTTCTACGATAATCTTGGTGAGACTTCTGTCAGAAGTATGTAGGATCTTCGAGAACGCTCTTTTCGAGCTATTTAATGCGACAAACACGTTATCTGGTGTTTTCACCACTCCACAGTGCGTATGATATGCAGAACCGGCGATATCTTGGTTTTCGTGGGGTTTCAAGCTGAGATATGCAGTTTTTACGATAATCTTGGTGAGACTTCTGTTAGAAGTATGCAGAATCATCGAGATCGCGCTTTTCGAGCTATTTAATGCGAGAAACACGTTATCTGGTGTTTTCACCACTCCACAGTTGGTTTGATATGCAGAACCGGCGATATTTTGGTTTTCGTCGGGTGTCAAGCTGAGATATGTATTTTCTACGATAATCTTGGTGAAACATATGTCCGAAGTATGCTGAATCATCTAGATCGCTCTTTTCGAGCTATTTAATGCGAGAAACACGTTATCTGATGTTTTCACCACTCCACAGTGCGTTTGATATGCAGAACCAGCGATATCTTGGTTTTCGTGGGGTTTCAAGCTGAGATATGCATTTTTTACGATAATCTTGGTGAGACTTCTGTCCGAAGTATAAAGAATTATCGAGATCGCTCTATTCGAGCTATTTAATGCGAGAAACACGTTTTCAGGGGGTTTTCACCACTCCACAGTGCGTTGGACATGCAGAACCAGCGATATCTTGGTGTTCGAGGGGTTTCAATCTGGGATATGCATTTTCTGCGATAATATTGGTGAGGCTTCAGTCAGAAGTATGCAGAATCATCTAGATCGCTCTTTTCGAGCTACTTAATGCAAGAAACACGTTTTCTGGTGTTTTCACCACTCCACAGTACGTTTGACGTGCAGAACCGGAGATATCTTGGTTTCGGTCGGGTTTCAAGCTGAGATATGCATTTTCTACGATAATCCTGGTGAGACTTCTGTCAGAATTATGCAGAATCTTCGAGAACGCTCTTTTCGAGCTACTTAATGCGCGAAACACGTTTTGTGGTGTTTTCACCACTCTACGGTACGTTTGATGTGCAGAACCGGAGATGACTCGGTTTTCGTCGGGTTTCAAGATGAGATATGCATTTTCTACGATAATCTTGGTGAGACTTCTGTCAGAAGTATGCAGGATCTTCGAGAACGCTCTTTTCGAGCTATTTAATGCGACAAACACGTTATCTGGTGTTTTCACCACTCCACAGTGCGTTTGATATGCAGAACAGTAGATATCTTGGTTTTCGTGGGGTTTCAAGCTGAGATATGCATTTTCTGCGATAAGCTTTGTGAGTCTTCTGCCAGAAGTATGCAGAATCATCTAGATCGCTCTTTTCGAGCTATTTAATGCGAGAAACACGTTTTCTGGTGTATTCACCACTCCACAGTACGTTTGATATGCAGAACCGGCGACATCGTGGTTTTCGTCGGGTTTCAAGCTGAGTTATGCATTTTCTGCGATAATATTGGTGAGACTTCAGTCAGAAGTATGCAGAATCATCTAGAGCGCTCGTTTCGAGCTATTTAATGCGAGAAACACGTTATCTGGTTGCTTTCACCACTCCACAGTGCGTTCGATATGCAGAGCCGGAGATATCTTGGTTATCGTGATGTTTCTAGCTGAGATATGCATTTTCTGCGATAAGCTTGGTGAGTCTTCTGCCAGAAGTTTGCAGAATCATCTAGATCGCTCTTTTCGAGCTAATTAATGCGAGAAACACGTTTTCTGGTGAATTTACCACTCCACAGTACGTTAGACATGCAAAACCGGAGATATCTTCGTTTCGGTCGGGTTTCAAGATGAGATATGCATTTTCTACGATAATATTGGTGAGACCTCTGTCAGAAGTATGCAGAATCATCTATTCGCTCTTCTCGAGCTATTTAATGCGAAAAAACCAGTTGTCTGGTGTTTTCAACATTCCACAGTGCGTTTGATATGCAGAACCGGCGATATCTTGATTTTCGTGGTGTTTCCAGCTGAGATATGCATTTTCTGCGATAATCTTGGTGAGTGTTCTGTCAGAAGTATGCAGAATCATCGAGAACGTTCTTTTCGAGCAACTTCATACGAGAAACACGTTTTCTGGTGTTTTCGCCACTCCACAGTACGTTTGATGTGCAGAACCAGAGATATCTTGGTTTTCGCGAGGTTTCAAGATGAGATATGCATTTTCTGCGGCAATCGTGGTGAGACTTCTGTCCGAAGTATGCAGAATCATCTAGATCTCTCGTTTCGAGCTATTTAATGCGAGAAACCCGTTATCTGGTTGTTTTCACCACTCCACAGTGCGTTTGATATGCACAATCGGCGACATCTTGATTTTCGTGAGGTTTCTAGGTCAGATATGCATTTTCTGCGATAATATTGGTGATACTTCAGTCAGAAGTATGCAGAATCATCTAGATCGCTCGTTTCGAGCTATTTAATGCGAAAAAACAAGTTTTCTGGTGTTTTCAACATACCACTGTGCGTTTGATATGTAGAACCGGCGATATCTTGATTTTCGTGGTGTTTTCAGCTGAGATATGCATTTTCTGCGATAATCTTGGTGTGTCTTCTGTCAGAAGTATGCAGAATCATCTAGATCGCTCTTTTCGAGTTATTTAATGCGAGAAACACGTTTTCTGGTGTATTCACCACTCCCCAGTACGTTTGACATGCAGATCCGGAGATATCTTGGTTTCGGTCGGGTTTCAAGCTGAGATATGCATTTTCTACGATAATCTTGGTGAGACTTCTGCCAGAAGTATGCAGAATCATCTAGATCGCTCTTTGCGAGCTACTTAATGCGAGAAACACGTTTTCTGGTGTTTTCACCACTCCATAGTGCGAATCATATGCAGAACCGGCGACATCTTGGTTTTCGTCGGGTTTCAAGCTGAGATATGCATTTTCTGCGATAATATTGGTGATACTTCAGTCAGAAGTATGCAGAATCATCTAGATCGCTCGTTTCGAGCTATCTAATGCGAAATACACGTTATCTGGTTGTTTTCACCACTCCCCAGTGCGTCTGATAAGCAGAACCGACGATATCTTGGATTTCGTGGTGTTTCCAGCTGAGATATGCATTTTCTGCGATAATCTTGGTGAGTCTTCTGTCAGAAGTATGCAGAATCATCTAGATCGCTCTTTTCGAGCTATTTAATGCGAGAAACACGTTTTCTGGTGTATTCACCACTCCACAGTACATTGGACATGCAGAACCGGAGATATCTTGGTTTCGGCCGGGTTTCAAGCTGAGATATGCATTTTCTACGATAATCTTGGTGAGACTTCTGTCAGAAGTATGCAGAACCTTCGAGAACGCTCTTGTCGAGCTACTTAATGCGAGAAACACGTTTTCTGGTGTTTTCACCACTCCACAGTGCGTTTGATATGTAGGGCCGCCGATAACTTGGTTTTCGTGGGGTTTCCAGCTGAAATATGCATTTTCTGCGATAATCTTGGTGAGACTACTGTCCGAAGTATGCAGAATCATCGAGATCGCACTTTTCGAGCTATTTAATGCGAGAAACACGTTTTCTGGTGTATTCACCACTCCACAGTACATTTGACATGCAGAACCGGCGACATCTTGGTTTGCGTCGGGTTTCAAGCTGAGACATGCATTTTCTGCGATAATATTGGTGATACTTCAGTCAGAAGTATGCAGAATCATCTAGATCGCTCGTTTCGAGCTATTTAATGCGAGATACACGTTATCTGGTGTTTCGACCACTCCACGGTGCGTTTGATATGCAGAAATGGCGAAATCTTGGTTTTCGTCGGTTTTCATCCTGAGGTATGCATTTTCTGCGATAATGTTGGTGCGGCTTCTGTCAGAAGTATGCAGAAACATCGAGATCGCTCTTTTCGGGGTATTTAATGCGAGAAACACGTTATCTTGTGTATTGACGACTCCACAGTGCGTTTGATATGCAGAACCGGCGATATCATGGTTTTCGTCGGGTTTCAAGCTGAGACATTCATTTTCGGCGATAATCTTGGTGTTTCATCTATGAGAAGTATGCAGAATCATCGAGAACGTTCTTTTCGAGCAACTTAATACGAGAAACACGTTTTCTGGTGTTTTCGCCACTCCACAGTACGTTTGATGTGCAGAACCGGAGATATCTTGGTTTTCGTGGGGTTTCAAGCTGAGATATGCATTTTCTGGGATAATCTTGGTGAGACTTCTGTCCGAAGTATCCTGAAACATCTAGATCGCTCGTTTCGAGCTATTTAATGCGAGAAACTCGTTATCTGGTTGTTTTCACCACTCCACAGTGCGTTTGATGTGCACAACCGGCGACATCTTGATTTTCGTGAGGTTTCTAGGTGAGATATGCATTTTCTGCGATAATATTGGTGAGACTTCATTCAGAAGTATGCAGAATCATCTAGATCGCTCGTTTCGAGCTATTTAATGCGAAAAAACAAGTTTTCTGGTGTTTTCAACATTCCACAGTGCGTTTGATATGTAGAACCGGCGATATCTTGATTTTCGTGGTGTATCCAGCTGAGATATGCATTTTCTGCGATAATATTGGTGAGACCTCTGTCAGAAGTATGCAGAATCTTCGAGAACGCTCTTTTCGAGCTACTTAATGCGAGAAACAAGTTTTCTGGTATTTCGACCACTCCACGGTGCGTTTGATATGCAGAAATGGCGAAATCTTGGTTTTCGTCGGTTTTCATCCTGAGGTATGCATTTTCTGCGATAATGTTGGTGCGACTTCTGTCAGAAGTATGCAGAAACATCGAGATTGCTCTTTTCGGGGTATTTAATGCGAGAAACACGTTATCTTGTGTATTGACGACTCCACAGTGCGTTTGATATGCAGAACCGGCGATATCATGGTTTTCGTCGGGTTTCAAGCTGAGACATTCATTTTCGGCGATAATCTTGGTGTTTCATCTATGAGAAGTATGCAGAATCATCGAGAACGTTCTTTTCGAGCAACTTAATACGAGAAACACGTTTTCTGGTGTTTTCGCCACTCCACAGTACGTTTGATGTGCAGAACCGGAGATATCTTGGTTTTCGTGGGGTTTCAAGCTGAGATATGCATTTTCTGCGATAATCTTGGTGAGACTTCTGTCCGAAGTATCCTGAAACATCTAGATCGCTCGTTTCGAGCTATTTAATGCGAGAAACTCGTTATCTGGATGTTTTCACCACTCCACAGTGCGTTTGATGTGCACAACCGGCGACATCTAGATTTTCGTGAGGTTTCTAGGTGAGATATGCATTTTCTGCGATAATATTGGAGAGACTTCAGTCAGAAGTATGCAGAATCATCTAGATCGCTCGTTTCGAGCTATTTAATGCGAAAAAACAAGTTTTCTGGTGTTTTCAACATTCCACAGTGCGTTTGACATGTAGAACCGGCGATATCTTGATTTTCGTGGTGTATCCAGCTGAGATATGCATTTTCTGCGATAATCTTGGTGAGTGTTCTGTCAGAAGTATGCAGAATCATCGAGAACGTTCTTTTCGAGCAACTTAATACGCGAAACACGTTTTCTGGTGTTTTCGCCACTCCACAGTACGTTTGATGTGCAGAACCGGAGATATCATGGTTTTCGTGAGGTTTCAAGCTGAGATATGCATTTTCTGCGGCAATCTTGGTGAGACTTCTGTCCGAAGTATGCAGAATTATCTAGATCGCTCGTTTCGAGCTATCTAATGCGAGATACACGTTATCTGGTTGTTTTCACCACTCCCCAGTGCGTCTGATAAGCAGAACCGACGATATCTTGGTTTTCGTGGGGTTTCCAGCTGAGATATGCATTTTCTGCGATAATCTTGGTGAGTCTTCTGTCAGAAGTATGCCGAATCATCGTGATCGCTCTATTCGAGCTATTTAATGCTAGAAACACGTTTTCTGGTGTATTCACCACTCCACAGTGCGTTTGATATGCAGAACCGGCGATATCTTGATTTTAGTGGTGTTTCCAGCTGAGATATGCATTTTCTGCGATAACCTTGGTGAGTCATCTGTGAGAAGTATGCAGAATCATCTAGATCGCTCTTTTCGAGCTATTTAATGCGAGAAACACGTTTTCTGGTGTATTCACCACTCCACTGTACGTTTGACATGCAGAACCGGAGATATCTTGGTTACGGTCGAGTTTCAAGTTGAGATATGCATTTTCTACGATAATATTGGTGAGACCTCTGTCAGAAGTATGCAGAATCATCGAGAACGCTCTTTTCGAGCTACTTAATGCGAGAAACACGTTTTCTGGTGTTTTGACCACTCCACAGTGCGTTTGATATGTAGAGCCGCCGATAACTTGGTTTTCGTGGGGTTTCCACCAGAAATATGCATTTTCTGCGATAATCTTGGTGAGTCATCTGTGAGAAGTATGCAGAATCACCTAGATCGCTCGTTTCGAGCTATTTACTGCGAGAAACACGTTATCTGGTTGTTTTCACCACTCCACAGTGCGTTTGATATGCAGAACCGGCGTCATCTTGATTTTCGTGAGGTTTCAAGCTGTGAAATGCATTTTCTGCGATAATATTGGTCAGACTTCTGTCCGAAGTATGCAGAATCATCGATATCGCTCTTTTCGAGCCATTTAATGCGAGAAACACGTTATCTGGTGTTTTGACCACTCCACAGTGCGTCTGATGTGCAGAACAGGCGCTATCTTGGTATTCGTGGGGGTTCCAGCTGAGATATGCATTTCCTGCGATAATCTTGGTGAGACTTCAGTCAGAAGTATGCAGTATCACCTAGATCGCTCGTTTCCAGATATTTAATTCGAGAAACACGTTTTCTGGTGTATTCACCACTCCACAGTGCGTTTGATATGCAGAACCGGCGACATCTTGATTTTCGTGAGGTTTCTAGCTGAGATATGCATTTTCTGCGATAATATTGGTGAGACTTCAGTCAGAAGTATGCAGAATCACCTAGATCGCTCGTTTCCAGCTATTTAATGCGAGAAACACGTTATCTGGTTGTTTTCACCACTCCACAGTGCGTTTGATATGCAGAACCGGCGTCATCTTGATTTTCGTGAGGTTTCTAGCTGAGATATGCATTTTCTGCGATAATATTGGTGAGACTTCAGTCAGAAGTATGCCGAATCATCGAGATCGCTCTATTCGAGCTATTTAATGCGAGAAACACGTTATCTGGTTGTTTTCACCACTCCACAGTGCGTTTGATATGCAGAACCGGCGACATCGTGGTTTTCGTCGGGTTTCAAGCTGAGATATGCATTTTCTGCGATAATATTGGTGAGACTTCAGTCAGAAGTATGCAGAATCACCTAGATCGCTCGTTTCGAGCTATTTAATGCGAGAAACACGTTATCTGGTTGTTTTCACCACTCCACAGTGCGTTTGATATGCAGAACCGGCGATATCTTGATTTTCGTGGTGTTTCCAGCTGTGATATGCATTTTCTGCGATAATATTGGTCAGACTTCTGTCCGAAGTATGCAGAATCATCGATATCGCTCTTTTCGAGCCATTTAATGCGAGAAACACGTTATTTGGTGTTTTGACCACTCCACAGTACGTTTGATGTGCAGAACCGGAGATATCTTGGTTTTCGTGAGGTTTCAAGCTGAGATATGCACTTTCTGCGATAATCTTGGTGAGTCTTCTGTCAGAAGTATGCAGAATCATCTAGATCGCTCTTTTCGAGCTATTTAATGCGAGTAACACGTTTTCTGGTGTTTTCACCACCCCACAGTGCGTTTGATATGCAGAACCGGCTACATCTCGGTTTTCGTCGGGTTTCAAGCTGAGATATGCATTTTCTGCGATAATATTGGTGAGACTTCAGTCAGAAGTATGCAGAATCATCTAGATCGCTCGTATCGAGCTATTTAATGCGACAAACACGTTATCTGGTGTTTTCACCACTCCACAGTGCGTATGATATGCAGAACCGGCGATATCTTGGTTTTCGTGGGGTTTCAAGCTGAGATATGCAGTTTTTACGATAATCTTAGTGAGACTTCTGTCAGAAGTTTGCAGAATCCTCTAGATCGCTCTTTTCGAGCCATTTAATGCGAGAAACACGTTATCTGGTGTTTTGACCACTCCACAGTGCGTCTGATGTGCAGAACAGGTGATATCTTGGTTTTCGTGGGGTTTCCAGCTGAGATATGCATTTTCTGCGATAATATTGGTGAGACTTCAGTCAGAAGTATGCAGAATCACCTAGATCGCTCGTTTCCAGCTATTTAATGCGAGAAACACGTTATCTGGTTGTTTTCACCACTCCACAGTGCGTTTTATATGCAGAACCGGCGTCATCTTGATTTTCGTGAGGTTTCTAGCTGAGATATGCATTTTCTGCGATAATATTGGTGAGACTTCAGTCAGAAGTATGCAGAATCACCTAGATCGCTCGTTTCGAGCTATTTAATGCGAGAAACACGTTATCTGGTTGTTTTCACCACTCCACAGTGCGTTTGATATGCAGAACCGGCGTCATCTTGATTTTCGTGAGGTTTCAAGCTGTGATATGCATTTTCTGCGATAATATTGGTCAGACTTCTGTCCGAAGTATGCAGAATCATCGATATCGCTCTTTTCGAGCCATTTAATGCGAGAAACACGTTATCTGGTGTTTTGACCACTCCACAGTGCGTCGGATGTGCAGAACAGGCGATATCCTGGTTTTCGTGGGGTTTCCAGCTGAGATATGCATTTTCTGCGATAATCTTGGTGAGACATCAGTCAGAAGTATGCAGAATCACCTAGATCGCTCGTTTCGAGCTATTTAATGCGAGAAACACGTTATCTGGTTGTTTTCACCACTCCACAGTGCGTTTGATATGCAGAACCGGCGTCATCTTGATTTTCGTGAGGTTTCAAGCTGTGATATGCATTTTCTGCGATAATATTGGTCAGACGTCTGTCCGAAGTATGCAGAATCATCGATATCGCTCTTTTCGAGCCATTTAATGCGAGAAACACGTTATCTGGTGTTTTGACCACTCCACAGTGCCTTTGATATGTAGAGCCGCCGATAACTTGGTTTTCGTGGGGTTTCCAGCTGAAATGTGCATTTTCTGCGATAATCTTGGTGTTTCATCTATGAGAAGTATGCAGAATCATCGAGAACGCTCTTTTCGAGCTAGTTAATGCGAGAAACACGTTTTCTGGTGTTTTCACCACTCCACAGTGCGTCTGATATGCAGAACAGGCGATATCTTGGTGTTCGTGGGGTTTCCAGCTGAGATATGCATTTTCTGCGATAATCTTGGTGAGTCTTCTGTCAGAAGTTTGCCGAATCATCGAGATCGCTCTATTCGAGCTATTTAATGCGAGAAACACGTTATCTGGTTGTTTTCACCACTCCACAGTGCGTTTGATATGCAGAACCGGCGATATCTTGATTTTCGTGGTGTTTCCAGCTGAGATATGCATTTTCTGCGATAATCTTGGTGAGTCATCTGTGAGAAGTATGCAGAATCATCTAGATCGCTCTTTTCGAGCTATTTAATGCGAGAAACACGTTTTCTGGTGTATTCACCACTCCACTGTACGTTTGACATGCAGAACCGGAGATATCTTGGTTACGGTCGAGTTTCAAGCTGAGATATGCATTTTCTGCGATAATATTGGTGAGACTTCAGTCAGAAGTATGCAGAATCATCGATATCGCTCTTTTCGAGCTATTTAATGCGAGAAACACGTTATCTGGTGTTTTGACCACTCCACAGTGCGTTTAATATGTAGAGCCGCCGATAACTTGGTTTTCGTGGGGTTTCCAGCTGAAATATGCATTTTCTGCGATAATCTTGGTGTTTCATCTATGAGAAGTATGCAGAATCATCGAGAACGCTCTTTTCGAGCTAGTTAATGCGAGAAACACGTTTTCTGGTGTTTTCAGCACTCCACAGTGCGTCTGATATGCAGAACCGGCGATATCTTGATTTTCGTGGTGTTTCCAGCTGAGATATGCATTTTCTGCGATAATCTTGGTGAGTCTTCTGTCAGAAGTATGCACAATCATCTAGACCGCTCTTTTCGAGCTATTTAATGCGAAAAAACAAGTTTTCCGGTGTTATGACCACTCCACAGTGCGTTTGATATGTAGAGCCGCCGGCAACTTGGTTTTCGTGGGGTTTCCAGCTGAAATATGCATTTTCTGCGATAATCTAGGTGTTTCATCTATGAGAAGTATGCAGAATCATCGAGAACGCTCTTTTCGAGTTAGTTAATACGAGAAACACGTTTTCTGGTGTTTTCACCACTCCACAGTGCGTCTGATATGCAGAACCGGCGATATCTTGATTTTCGTGGTGTTACCAGATGAGATGTGCATTTTCTGCGATAATCTTGGTGAGACTTCAGTCAGAAGTATGCAGAATCTTCTCGATCGTTCGTTTCGAGCTATTTAATGCGAGATACACGTTATCTGGTTGTTTTCACCACTCCATAGTGCGTTTGATATGCAGAACCGGCGACATCTTGATTTTCGTGAGGTTTCTAGCTGAGATATGCATTTTCTGCGATAATATTGGTGAGACTTCAGTCAGAAGTTTCCAGAATCACCTAGATCGCTCGTTTCGAGCTATTTAATGCCAGAAACACGTTTTCTGGAGTTTTCACCCCCCCCCCCCACTGTGCGTTTGCTATGCAGAACCGGCGACATCGTGGTTTTCGTCGGGTTTCAAGCTGAGATATGCATTTTCTGCGATAATATTGGTGAGACTTCAGTCAGAAGTATGCAGAATCACCTAGATCGCTCGTTTCGATCTATTTAATGCGAGAAACACGTTATCTGGTTGTTTTCACCACTCCACAGTGCGTTTGATATGCAGAACCGGCGTCATCTTGATTTTCGTGAGGTTTCAAGCTGTGATATGCATTTTCTGCGATAATATTGGTGAGACTTCTGTCCGAAGTATGCAGAATCATCGATATCGCTCTTTTCGAGCCATTTAATGCGAGAAACACGTTATTTGGTGTTTTGACCACTCCACAGTACGTTTGATGTGCAGAACCGGAGATATCTTGGTTTTCGTGAGGTTTCAAGCTGAGATATGCACTTTCTGCGATAATCTTGGTGAGTCTTCTGTCAGAAGTATGCAGAATCATCTAGATCGCTCTTTTCGAGCTATTTAATGCGAGTAACACGTTTTCTGGTGTTTTCACCACCCCACAGTGCGTTTGATATGCAGAACCGGCTACATCTCGGTTTTCGTCGGGTTTCAAGCTGAGATATGCATTTTCTGCGATAATATTGGTGAGACTTCAGTCAGAAGTATGCAGAATCATCGATATCGCTCTTTTCGAGCTATTTAATGCGAGAAACGCGTTATCTGGTGTTTTGACCACTCCACAGTGCGTTTAATTAATATGTAGCGCCGCCGATAACTTGGTTTTCGTGGGGTTTCCAGATGAAATATGCATTTTCTGCGATAATCTTGGTGTTGCATCTATGAGAAGTATGCAGTATCATCGAGAACGCTCTTTTCGAGCTAGTTAATGCGAGAAACACGTTTTCTGGAGTTTTGACCACTCCACAGTGCGTCTGATGTGCAGAACAGGCGATATCTTGGTTTTCGTGGGGTTTCCAGCTGAGATATGCATTTTCTGCGATAATCTTGGTGAGACTTCAGTCAGAAGTATGCAGAATCACCTAGATCGCTCGTTTCGAGCTATTTAATGCGAGAAACACGTTATCTGGTTGTTTTCACCACTCCACAGTGCGTACGATATGCAGAACCGGCGTCATCTTGATTTTCGTGAGGTTTCCAGCTGAGATATGCATTTTCTGCGATAATCTTGGTGAGTCTTCTGTCAGAAGTATGCAGAATCACCTAGATCGCTCGTTTCGAGCTATTTAATGCGAGAAACACGTTATCTGGTTGTTTTCACCACTCCACAGTGCGTACGATATGCAGAACCGGCGTCATCTTGATTTTCGTGAGGTTTCCAGCTGAGATATGCATTTTCTGCGATAATCTTGGTGAGTCTTCTGTCAGAAGTATGCCGAATCATCGAGATCGCTCTATTCGAGATATTAAATGCGAGAAACACGTTATCTGGTTGTTTTCACCACTCCACAGTGCGTTTGATATGCAGAACCGGCGATATCTTTATTTTCGTGAGGTTTCAAGATGAGATATGCATTTTCTGCGATAATCTTGGTGAGTTTTCTGTCAGAAGTATGCAGAATCATCTAGATCGCTCTTTTCGAGCTACTTAATGCGTGAAACACGTTTTCTGGTTTTTTCTCCACCCCACAGTGCGTTTGATATGCAGAACCGGCGACATCTTGATTTTCGTGATGTTTCTAGCTGAGATATGCATTTTCTGCGATAATATTGGTGTTTCATCTATGAGAAGTATGCAGAATCATCAAGAACGCTCTTTTCGAGCTAGTTAATGCGAGAAACACGTTTTCTGGTTTTTTCTCCACCCCACAGTGCGTTTGATATGCAGAACCGGCGACATCTTGATTTTCGTGATGTTTCTAGCTGAGATATGCATTTCCTGCGATAATATTGGTGTTTCATCTGTCAGCAGTATGCAGAATCATCTAGATCGCTCGTTTCGAGCTATTTAATGCGAAAAAACCAGTTTTCTGGTGTTTTGGCCACACCACAGTGCGTTTGATATGTAGAAATTGCGAAATCTTGGTTTTCGTCGGATTTCATGCTGAGGTATGCATTTTCTGCGATAATCTTGGTGCAACTTCTGTGAGAAGTATGCAGAATCATCGAGATCGCTCTTTTCGAGCTATTTAATGCGAGAAGCACGTTATCTGGTGTTTTGACCACTCCACAGAGCGTTTGATATGTAGAGCCGCCGATAACTTGGTTTTCGTGGTGTTTCCAGCTGAGATATGCATTTTCTGCGATAATCTTGGTGAGTCATCTGTGAGAAGTATGCAGAATCATCTAGATCGCTCTTTTCGAGCTATTTAATGCGAGAAACACGTTTTCTGGTGTATTCACCACTCCACTGTACGTTTGACATGCAGAACCGGAGATATCTTGGTTACGGTCGAGTTTCAAGCTGAGATATGCATTTTCTACGATAATATTGTTGAGACCTCTGTCAGAAGTATGCAGAATCTTCGAGAACGCTCTTTTCGAGCTACTTAATGCGAGAAACACGTTTTCTGGTGTTTTCAGCACTCCACAGTACGTTTGATGTGCAGAACCGGAGATATCTTGGTTTTCGTGAGGTTTCAAGCTGAGATATGCACTTTCTGCGATAATCTTGGTGAGTCATCTGTCAGAAGTATGCAGAATCATCTAGATCGCTCTTTTCGAGCTATTTAATGCGAGTAACACGTTTTCTGGTGTTTTCACCACTCCACTGTACGTTTGACATGCAGAACCGGAGATATCTTGGTTACGGTCGAGTTTCAAGCTGAGATATGCATTTTCTACGATAATATTGTTGAGACCTCTGTCATAAGTATGCAGAATCTTCGAGAACGCTCTTTTCGAGCTAGTTAATGCGAGAAACACGTTTTCTGGAGTTTTCAGCACTCCACAGTGCGTCTGATATGCAGAACCGGCGATATCTTGATTTTCGTGGTGTTTCCAGCTGAGATATGCATTTTCTGCGATAATATTGGTGTTTCATCTATGAGAAGTATGCAGAATCATCAAGAACGCTCTTTTCGAGCTAGTTAATGCGAGAAACACGTTTTCTGGTGTTTTCACCACTCCACAGTGCGTCTGATATGGAGAACCGGCGATATCTTGGTTTTCGTAGGGTTTCCAACTGAGATATGCATTTTCAGCGATAATCTTGGTGAGTCATCTGTCAGCAGTATGCAGAATCATCTAGATCGCTCGTTTCGAGCTATTTAATGCGAAAAAACCAGTTTTCTGGTGTTTTGGCCACACCACAGTGCGTTTGATATGTAGAAATTGCGAAATCTTGGTATTCGTCGGATTTCATGCTGAGGTATGCATTTTCTGCGATAATCTTGGTGCAACTTCTGTCAGATGTATGCAGAATCATCGAGATCGCTCTTTTCGAGCTATTTAATGCGAGAAACACGTTATCTGGTGTTTTGACCACTCCACAGTGCGTTTGATATGTAGAGCCGCCGATAACTTGGTTTTCGTGGTGTTTCCAGCTGAGATATGCATTTTCTGCGATAATCTTGGTGAGTCATCTGTGAGAAGTATGCAGAATCATCTAGATCGCTCTTTTCGAGCTATTTAATGCGAGAAACACGTTTTCTGGTGTATTCACCACTCCACTGTACGTTTGACATGCAGAACCGGAGATATCTTGGTTACGGTCGAGTTTCAAGCTGAGATATGCATTTTCTACGATAATATTGTTGAGACCTCTGTCAGAAGTATGCAGAATCTTCGAGAACGCTCTTTTCGAGCTACTTAATGCGAGAAACACGTTTTCTGGTGTTTTCAGCACTCCACAGTACGTTTGATGTGCAGAACCGGAGATATCTTGGTTTTCGTGAGGTTTCAAGCTGAGATATGCACTTTCTGCGATAATCTTGGTGAGTCTTCTGTCAGAAGTATGCAGAATCATCTAGATCGCTCTTTTCGAGCTATTTAATGCGAGTAACACGTTTTCTGGTGTTTTCACCACCCCACAGTGCGTTTGATATGCAGAACCGGCTACATCTTGGTTTTCGTCGGGTTTCAAGCTGAGATATGCATTTTCTGCGATAATCTTGGTGAGTCATCTGTGAGAAGTATGCAGAATCATCTAGATCGCTCTTTTCGAGCTATTTAATGCGAAAAAACAAGTTTTCCGGTGTTTTGACCACTCCACAGTGCGTTTGATATGTAGAGCGGCCGACAACTTGGTTTTCGTGGGGTTTCCAGCTGAAATATGCATTTTCTGCGATAATCTAGGTGTTTCATCTATGAGAAGTATGCAGAATTATCGAGAACGCTCTTTTCGAGTTAGTTAATACGAGAAACACGTTTTCTGGTGTTTTCACCACTCCACAGTGCGTCTGTTATGGAGAACCGGCGATATCTTGGTTTTCGTAGGGTTTCCAGCTGAGATATGCATTTTCTGCGATTATCTTGGTGAGTTTTCTGTCAGAAGTATGCAGAATCATCTAGATCGCTCTTTTCGAGCTATTTAATGCGTGAAACACGTTTTCTGGTTTTTTCTCCACCCCACAGTGCGTTTGATATGCAGAACCGGCGACATCTTGATTTTCGTGATGTTTCTAGCTGAGATATGCATTTTCTGCGATAATATTGGTGTTTCATCTATGAGAAGTATGCAGAATCACCAAGAACGCTCTTTTCGAGCTAGTTAATGCGAGAAAAACCTTATCCGGTGTTTTCACCACTCCACAGTGCGTTTGATATGCAAAACCGGCGATATCTTGGTTTTCGTGGGGTTTCCAGCTGAGATATGCATTTTCTGCGATAATCTTGGTGAGTCTTATGTCAGAAGTATATCGAATCATCGAGATGGCTCTTTTCGAGCTAGTTAATGCGAGAAACACGTTATCTGGTGTTTTGACCACTCCACAGTGCGTTTGATATGTAGAGCCGCCGATAACTTGGTATTCGAGGGGTTTGCAGCTGAGATATGCACTTTCTGCGATAATCTTGGTGAGTCCTCTGTCAGAAGTATGCAGAATTTTCGAGAACGCTCTTTTCGAGCTACTTAATGCGAGAAACACGTTTTCTGGTGTTTTCACCACTCCAGAGTACGTTTGATGTGCAGAACCGGAGATATCTTGGTTTTCGTGAGGTTTCAAGCTGAGATATGCACTTTCTGCGATAATCTTGGTGAGTCTTCTGTCAGAAGTATGCAGAATCATCTAGATCGCTCTTTTCGTGCTATTTAATGCGAGTAACACGTTTTCTGGTGTTTTCACCACCCCACAGTGCGTTTGATATGCAGAACCGGCTACATCTTGGTTTTCGTCGGGTTTCAAGCTGAGATATGCATTTTCTGCGATAATCTTGGTGAGACTTCAGTCAGAAGTATGCACAATCATCTAGATCGTTCGTTTCGAGCTATTTAATGCGAGAAACACGTTATCTGGTTGTTTTCACCACTCCATAGAGCGTTTGATATGCAGAACCGGCGACATCTTGATTTTCGTGAGGTTTCTAGCTGAGATATGCATTTTCTGCGATAATATTGGTGAGACTTCAGTCAGAAGTATGCAGAATCATCTAGATCGCTCGTTTCGAGCTAGTTAATGCGAGAAACACGTTTTCTGGTGTATTCACCACTCCACTGTACGTTTGACATGCAGAACCGGAGATATCTTGGTTACGGTCGAGTTTCAAGCTGAGATATGCATTTTCTACGATAATATTGTTGAGACCTCTGTCAGAAGTATGCAGAATCTTCGAGAACGCTCTTTTCGAGCTACTTAATGCGAGAAACACGTTTTCTGGTGTTTTCAGCACTCCACAGTACGTTTGATGTGCAGAACCGGAGATATCTTGGTTTTCGTGAGGTTTCAAGCTGAGATATGCACTTTCTGCGATAATCTTGGTGAGTCATCTGTCAGAAGTATGCAGAATCATCTAGATCGCTCTTTTCGAGCTATTTAATGCGAGTAACACGTTTTCTGGTGTTTTCACCACTCCACTGTACGTTTGACATGCAGAACCGGAGATATCTTGGTTACGGTCGAGTTTCAAGCTGAGATATGCATTTTCTACGATAATATTGTTGAGACCTCTGTCAGAAGTATGCAGAATCTTCGAGAACGCTCTTTTCGAGCTAGTTAATGCGAGAAACACGTTTTCTGGAGTTTTCAGCACTCCACAGTGCGTCTGATATGCAGAACCGGCGATATCTTGATTTTCGTGGTGTTTCCAGCTGAGATATGCATTTTCTGCGATAATATTGGTGTTTTATCGATGAGAAGTATGCAGAATCATCAAGAACGCTCTTTTCGAGCTAGTTAATGCGAGAAACACGTTTTCTGGTGTTTTCACCACTCCACAGTGCGTCTGATATGGAGAACCGGCGATATCTTGGTTTTCGTAGGGTTTCCAACTGAGATATGCATTTTCAGCGATAATCTTGGTGAGTCATCTGTCAGCAGTATGCAGAATCATCTAGATCGCTCGTTTCGAGCTATTTAATGCGAAAAAACCAGTTTTCTGGTGTTTTGGCCACACCACAGTGCGTTTGATATGCAGAACCGGCTACATCTTGGTTTTCGTCGGGTTTCAAGCTGAGATATGCATTTTCTGCGATAATCTTGGTGAGACTTCAGTCAGAAGTATGCACAATCATCTAGATCGTTCGTTTCGAGCTATTTAATGCGAGAAACACGTTATCTGGTTGTTTTCACCACTCCATAGAGCGTTTGATATGCAGAACCGGCGACATCTTGATTTTCGTGAGGTTTCTAGCTGAGAAATGCATTTTCTGCGATAATATTGGTGCGACTTCAGTCAGAAGTATGCAGAATCATCTAGATCGCTCGTTTCGAGCTATTTAATGCGAGAAACACGTTTTCTGGTGTATTCACCACTCCACAGTACGTCTGATATGTAGAGCCGCCGATAACTTGGTTTTCGTGGTGTTTCCAGCTGAGATATGCATTTTCTGCGATAATCTTGGTGAGTCATCTGTGAGAAGTATGCAGAATCATCTAGATCGCTCTTTTCGAGCTATTTAATGCGAAAAAACAAGTTTTCCGGTGTTTTGACCACTCCACAGTGCGTTTAATATGTAGAGCGGCCGACAACTTGGTTTTCGTGGGGTTTCCAGCTGAAATATGCATTTTCTGCGATAATCTAGGTGTTTCATCTATGAGAAGTATGCAGAATTATCGAGAACGCTCTTTTCGAGTTAGTTAATACGAGAAACACGTTTTCTGGTGTTTTCGCCACTCCACAGTGCGTCTGTTATGGAGAACCGGCGATATCTTGGTTTTCGTAGGGTTTCCAGCTGAGATATGCATTTTCTGCGATTATCTTGGTGAGTTTTCTGTCAGAAGTATGCAGAATCATCTAGATCGCTCTTTTCGAGCTATTTAATGCGTGAAACACGTTTTCTGGTTTTTTCTCCACCCCACAGTGCGTTTGATATGCAGAACCGGCGACATCTTGATTTTCGTGATGTTTCTAGCTGAGATATGCATTTTCTGCGATAATATTGGTGTTTCATCTATGAGAAGTATGCAGAATCACCAAGAACGCTCTTTTCGAGCTAGTTAATGCGAGAAACACGTTTTCTGGTGTTTTCACCACTCCACAGTGCGTCTGATATGCAGAACAGGCGATATCTTGGTTTTCGTGGGGTTTCCAGCTGAGATATGCATTTTCTGCGATAATCTTGGTGAGTCTTATGTCAGAAGTATATCGAATCATCGAGATGGCTCTTTTCGAGCTAGTTAATGCGAGAAACACGTTATCTGGTGTTTTGACCACTCCACAGTGCGTTTGATATGTAGAGCCGCCGATAACTTGGTATTCGAGGGGTTTGCAGCTGAGATATGCACTTTCTGCGATAATCTTGGTGAGTCCTCTGTCAGAAGTATGCAGAATCATCTAGATCGCTCTTTTCGAGCTATTGAATGCGAGAAACACGTTTTCTGGTGTATTCACCATTCCACTGTACGTTTGACATGCAGAACCGGAGATATCTTGGTTACGGTCGAGTTTCAAGCTGAGATGTGCATTTTCTACGATAATATTGTTGAGACCTCTGTCAGAAGTATGCAGAATCTTCGAGAACGCTCTTTTCGAGCTACTTAATGCGAGAAACACGTTTTCTGGTGTTTTCACCACTCCACAGTACGTTTGATGTGCAGAACCGGAGATAATTTGGTTTTCGTGAGGTTTCAAGCTGAGATATGCACTTTCTGCGATAATCTTGGTGAGTCTTCTGTCAGAAGTATGCAGAATCATCTAGATCGCTCTTTTCGTGCTATTTAATGCGAGTAACACGTTTTCTGGTGTTTTCACCACCCCACAGTGCGTTTGATATGCAGAACCGGCTACATCTTGGTTTTCGTCGGGTTTCAAGCTGAGATATGCATTTTCTGCGATAATCTTGGTGAGACTTCAGTCAGAAGTATGCACAATCATCTAGATCGTTCGTTTCGAGCTATTTAATGCGAGAAACACGTTATCTGGTTGTTTTCACCACTCCATAGAGCGTTTGATATGCAGAACCGGCGACATCTTGATTTTCGTGAGGTTTCTAGCTGAGATATGCATTTTCTGCGATAATATTGGTGAGACTTCAGTCAGAAGTATGCAGAATCATCTAGATCGCTCGTTTCGAGCTATTTAATGCGAGAAACACGTTTTCTGGTGTATTCACCACTCCACAGTACGTCTGATATGCAGAACAGGCGATATCTTGGTTTTCGTGGGGTTTCCAGCTGAGATATGCATTTTCTGCGATAATCTTGGTGAGTCTTCTGTCAGAAGTATGCCGAATCATCGAGATCGATCTATTCGAGCTATTTAATGCGAGAAACACGTTATCTGGTTGTTTTCACCACTCCACAGTGCGTTTGATATGCAGAACCGGCGTCATCTTGATTTTCGTGAGGTTTCAAGATGAGATATGCATTTTCTGCGATAATATTGGTAAGACTTCTGTCCGAAGTATGCAGAATCATCGATATCGCTCTTTTCGAGCTATTTAATGCGAGAAACACGTTATCTGGTGTTTTGACCACTCCACAGTGCGTTTGATATGTAGAGCCGCCGATAACTTGGTTTTCGTGTGGTTTCCAGCTGAAATATGCATTTTCTGCGATAATCTTTGTGTTTCATCTATGAGAAGTATGCAGAATCATCGAAAACTCTCTTTTCGAGCTATTTAATGCGAAAAAACAAGTTTTCCGGTGTTTTGACCACTCCACAGTGCGTTTGATATGTAGAGCCGCCGACAACTTGGTTTTCGTGGGGTTTCCAGCTGAAATATGCATTTTCTGCGATAATCTAGGTGTTTCATCTATGAGAAGTATGCAGAATCATCGAGAACGCTCTTTTCGAGTTAGTTAATACGAGAACCACGTTTTCTGGTGTTTTCACCACTCCACAGTTCGTCTGTTATGGAGAACCGGCGATATCTTGGTTTTCGTAGGGTTTCCAGCTGAGATTTGCATTTTCTGCGATAATCTTGGTGAGTCTTCTGTCAGAAGTATGCAGAATCATCTAGATCGCTCTTTTCGAGCTATTTAATGCGAGAAACACGTTTTCTGGTTTTTTCTCCACCCCACAGTGCGTTTGATATGCAGAACCGGCGACATCTTGATTTTCGTGATGTTTCTAGCTGAGATATGCATTTTCTGCGATAATATTGGTGTTTCATCTATGAGAAGCATGCAGAATCATCAAGAACGCTCTTTTCGAGCTAGTTAATGCGAGAAACACGTTTTCTGGTGTTTTCACCACTCCACAGTGCGTCTGATATGCAGAACAGGCGATATCTTGGTTTTCGTGGGGTTTCCAGCTGAGATATGTATTTTCTGCGATAATCTTGGTGAGTCTTCTGTCAGAACTATGCCGAATCATCGAGATCGCTCTTTTCGAGCTAGTTAATGCGAGTAACACGTTATCTGGTGTTTTGACCACTCCACAGTGCGTTTGATATGTAGAGCCGCCGATAACTTGGTATTCGTGGGGTTTCCAGCTGAGATATGCACTTTCTGCGATAATCTTGGTGAGACTTCTGTCAGAAGTATGCAGAATCATCTAGATCGCTCTTTTCGAGCTATTTAATGCGAGTAACACGTTTTCTGGTGTTTTCACCACCCCACAGTGCGTTTGATATGCAGAACCGGCGACATCTTGATTTTCGTGGTGTTTCCAGCTGAGATATGCATTTTCTGCGATAATCTTGGTGAGTCTTCTGTCAGAAGTATGCAGAATCATCGATATCGCTCTTTTCGAGCTATTTAATGCGAGAAACACGTTATCTGGTGTTTTGACCACTCCACAGTGCGTTTGATATGTAGAGCCGCCGATAACTTGGTTTTCGTGGGGTTTCCAGCTGAAATATGCATTTTCTGCGATAACCTTGGTGTTTCATCTATGAGAAGTATGCAGAATTATCGAGAACGCTCTTTTCGAGTTAGTTAATACGAGAAACACGTTTTCTGGTGTTTTCACCACTCCACAGTGCGTCTGTTATGGAGAACCGGCGATATCTTGGTTTTCGTAGGGTTTCCAGCTGAGATATGCATTTTCTGCGATTATCTTGGTGAGTTTTCTGTCAGAAGTATGCAGAATCATCCAGATCGCTCTTTTCGAGCTATTTAATGTGTGAAACACGTTTTCTGGTTTTTTCTCCACCCCACAGTGCGTTTGATATGCAGAACCGGCGACATCTTGATTTTCGTGATGTTTCTAGCTGAGATATGCATTTTCTGCGATAATATTGGTGTTTCATCTATGAGAAGTATGCAGAATCACCAAGAACGCTCTTTTCGAGCTAGTTAATGCGAGAAACACGTTTTCTGGTGTTTTCACCACTCCACAGTGCGTCTGATATGCAGAACAGGCGATATCTTGGTTTTCGTGGGGTTTCCAGCTGAGATATGCATTTTCTGCGATAATCTTGGTGAGTCTTATGTCAGAAGTATATCGAATCATCGAGATGGCTCTTTTCGAGCTAGTTAATGCGAGAAACACGTTATCTGGTGTTTTGACCACTCCACAGTGCGTTTGATATGTAGAGCCGCCGATAACTTGGTATTCGAGGGGTTTGCAGCTGAGATATGCACTTTCTGCGATAATCTTGGTGAGTCCTCTGTCAGAAGTATGCAGAATCATCTAGATCGCTCTTTTCGAGCTATTGAATGCGAGAAACACGTTTTCTGGTTTTTTCTCCACCCCACAGTGCGTTTGATATGCAGAACCGGCGACATATTGATTTTCGTGATGTTTCTAGCTGAGATATGCATTTCCTGCGATAATATTGGTGTTTCATCTATGAGAAGTATGCAGAATCATCAAGAACGCTCTTTTCGAGCTAGTTAATGCGAGAAACACGTTTTCTGGTGTTTTCACCCCTCCACAGTGCGTCTGATATGGAGAACCGGCGATATCTTGGTTTTCGTAGGGTTTCCAACTGAGATATGCATTTTCAGCGATAATCTTGGTGAGTCATCTGTCAGCAGTATGCAGAATCATCTAGATCGCTCGTTTCGAGCTATTTAATGCGAAAAAACCAGTTTTCTGGTGTTTTGGCCACACCACAGTGCGTTTGATATGTAGAAATTGCGAAATCTTGGTTTTCGTCGGATTTCATGCTGAGGAATGCATTTTCTGCGATAATCTTGGTGCAACTTCTGTCAGAAGTATGCAGAATCATCGAGATCGCTCTTTTCGAGCTATTTAATACGAGAAACACGTTATCTGGTGTTTTGACCACTCCACAGTGCGTTTGATATGTAGAGCCGCCGATAACTTGGTTTTCGTGGTGTTTCCAGCTGAGATATGCATTTTCTGCGATAATCTTGGTGAGTCATCTGTGAGAAGTATGCAGAATCATCTAGATCGCTCTTTTCGAGCTATTTAATGCGAGAAACACGTTTTCTGGTGTATTCACCATTCCACTGTACGTTTGACATGCAGAACCGGAGATATCTTGGTTACGGTCGAGTTTCAAGCTGAGATATGCATTTTCTACGATAATATTGTTGAGACCTCTGTCAGAAGTATGCAGAATCTTCTAGAACGCTCTTTTCGAGCTACTTAATGCGAGAAACACGTTTTCTGGTGTTTTCACCACTCCACAGTACGTTTGATGTGCAGAACCGGAGATATCTTGGTTTTCGTGAGGTTTCAAGCTGAGATATTCACTTTCTGCGATAATCTTGGTGAGTCTTCTGTCAGAAGTATGCAGAATCATCTAGATCGCTCTTTTCGTGCTATTTAATGCGAGTAACACGTTTTCTGGTGTTTTCACCACCCCACAGTGCGTTTGATATGCAGAACCGGCTACATCTTGGTTTTCGTCGGGTTTCAAGTTGAGATATGCATTTTCTGCGATAATCTTGGTGAGACTTCAGTCAGAAGTATGCACAATCATCTAGATCGTTCGTTTCGAGCTATTTAATGCGAGAAACACGTTATCTGGTTGTTTTCTCCACTCCATAGAGCGTTTGATATGCAGAACCGGCGACATCTTGATTTTCGTGAGGTTTCTAGCTGAGATATGCATTTTCTGCGATAATATTGGTGAGACTTCAGTCAGAAGTATGCAGAATCATCTAGATCGCTCGTTTCGAGCTATTTAATGCGAGAAACACGTTTTCTGGTGTATTCACCACTCCACAGTACGTCTGATATGCAGAACAGGCGATATCTTGGTTTTCGTGGGGTTTCCAGCTGAGATATGCATTTTCTGCGATAATCTTGGTGAGTCTTCTGTCAGAAGTATGCCGAATCATCGAGATCGATCTATTCGAGCTATTTAATGCGAGAAACACGTTATCTGGTTGTTTTCACCACTCCACAGTGCGTTTGATATGCAGAACCGGCGTCATCTTGATTTTCGTGAGGTTTCAAGATGAGATATGCATTTTCTGCGATAATATTGGTAAGACTTCTGTCCGAAGTATGCAGAATCATCGATATCGCTCTTTTCGAGCTATTTAATGCGAGAAACACGTTATCTGGTGTTTTGACCACTCCACAGTGCGTTTGATATGTAGAGCCGCCGATAACTTGGTTTTCGTGTGGTTTCCAGCTGAAATATGCATTTTCTGCGATAATCTTTGTGTTTCATCTATGAGAAGTATGCAGAATCATCGAAAACTCTCTTTTCGAGCTATTTAATTCGAAAAAACAAGTTTTCCGGTGTTTTGACCACTCCACAGTGCGTTTGATATGTAGAGCCGCCGACAACTTGGTTTTCGTGGGGTTTCCAGCTGAAATATGCATTTTCTGCGATAATCTAGGTGTTTCATCTATGAGAAGTATGCAGAATCATCGAGAACGCTCTTTTCGAGTTAGTTAATACGAGAAACACGTTTTCTGGTGTTTTCACCACTCCACAGTTCGTCTGTTATGGAGAACCGGCGATATCTTGGTTTTCGTAGGGTTTCCAGCTGAGATATGCATTTTCTGCGATAATCTTGGTGAGTCTTCTGTCAGAAGTATGCAGAATCATCGATATCGCTCTTTTCGAGCTATTTAATGCGAGAAACACGTTTTCTGGTGTTTTCACCACTCCACAGTGCGTCTGATATGCAGAACAGGCGATATCTTGGTTTTCGTGGGGTTTCCAGCTGAGATATGTATTTTCTGCGATAATCTTGGTGAGTCTTCTGTCAGAACTATGCCGAATCATCGAGATCGCTCTTTTCGAGCTAGTTAATGCGAGAAACACGTTATCTGGTGTTTTGACCACTCCACAGTGCGTTTGATATGTAGAGCCGCCGATAACTTGGTATTCGTGGGGTTTCCAGCTGAGATATGCACTTTCTGCGATAATCTTGGTGAGACTTCTGTCAGAAGTATGCAGAATCATCTAGATCGCTCTTTTCGAGCTATTTAATGCGAGTAACACGTTTTCTGGTGTTTTCACCACCCCACAGTGCGTTTGATATGCAGAACCGGCGACATCTTGATTTTCGTGGTGTTTCCAGCTGAGATATGCATTTTCTGCGATAATCTTGGTGAGTCTTCTGTCAGAAGTATGCAGAATCATCGATATCGCTCTTTTCGAGCTATTTAATGCGAGAAACACGTTATCTGGTGTTTTGACCACTCCACAGTGCGTTTGATATGTAGAGCCGCCGATAACTTGGTTTTCGTGGGGTTTCCAGCTGAAATATGCATTTTCTGCGATAACCTTGGTGTTTCATCTATGAGAAGTATGCAGAATCATCGAGAACGCTCTTTTCGAGCTAGTTAATGCGTGAAACTCGTTTTCTGGTGCTTTCACCACTCCACAGTGCGTCTGTTATGGAGAACCGGCGATATCTTGGTTTTCGTAGGGTTTCCAGCTGAGATATGCATTTTCTGCGAGAATCTTGGTGAGTCTTCTGTCAGAAGTATGCAGAATCATCTAGATCGCTCTTTTCGAGCTATTTAATGCGAGTAACACGTTTTCTGGTGTTTTCTCCACCCCACAGTGCGTTTGATATGCAGAACCGGCGACATCTTGATTTTCGTGGTGTTTCCAGCTGAGATATGCATTTTCTGCGATAATCTTGGTGAGTCTTCTGTCAGAAGGATGCAGAATCATCGATATCGCTCTTTTCGAGTTAGTTAATACGAGAAACACGTTTTCTGGTGTTTTCACCACTCCACAGTTCGTCTGTTATGGAGAACCGGCGATATCTTGGTTTTCGTAGGGTTTCCAGCTGAGATATGCATTTTCTGCGATAATCTTGGTGAGTCTTCTGTCAGAAGTATGCAGAATCATCGATATCGCTCTTTTCGAGCTATTTAATGCGAGAAACACGTTTTCTGGTGTTTTCACCACTCCACAGTGCGTCTGATATGCAGAACAAGCGATATCTTGGTTTTCGTGGGGTTTCCAGCTGAGATATGTATTTTCTGCGATAATCTTGGTGAGTCTTATGTCAGAAGTATATCGAATCATCGAGATGGCTCTTTTCGAGCTAGTTAATGCGAGAAACACGTTATCTGGTGTTTTGACCACTCCACAGTGCGTTTGATATGTAGAGCCGCCGATAACTTGGTATTCGAGGGGTTTGCAGCTGAGATATGCACTTTCTGCGATAATCTTGGTGAGTCCTCTGTCAGAAGTATGCAGAATCATCTAGATCGCTCTTTTCGAGCTATTGAATGCGAGAAACACGTTTTCTGGTTTTTTCTCCACCCCACAGTGCGTTTGATATGCAGAACCGGCGACATATTGATTTTCGTGATGTTTCTAGCTGAGATATGCATTTCCTGCGATAATATTGGTGTTTCATCTATGAGAAGTATGCAGAATCATCAAGAACGCTCTTTTCGAGCTAGTTAATGCGAGAAACACGTTTTCTGGTGTTTTCACCACTCCACAGTGCGTCTGATATGGAGAACCGGCGATATCTTGGTTTTAGTAGGGTTTCCAACTGAGATATGCATTTTCAGCGATAATCTTGGTGAGTCATCTGTCAGCAGTATGCAGAATCATCTAGATCGCTCGTTTCGAGCTATTTAATGCGAAAAAACCAGTTTTCTGGTGTTTTGGCCACACCACAGTGCGTTTGATATGTAGAAATTGCGAAATCTTGGTTTTCGTCGGATTTCATGCTGAGGAATGCATTTTCTGCGATAATCTTGGTGCAACTTCTGTCAGAAGTATGCAGAATCATCGAGATCGCTCTTTTCGAGCTATTTAATACGAGAAACACGTTATCTGGTGTTTTGACCACTCCACAGTGCGTTTGATATGTAGAGCCGCCGATAACTTGGTTTTCGTGGTGTTTCCAGCTGAGATATGCATTTTCTGCGATAATCTTGGTGAGTCATCTGTGAGAAGTATGCAGAATCATCTAGATCGCTCTTTTCGAGCTATTTAATGCGAGAAACACGTTTTCTGGTGTATTCACCATTCCACTGTACGTTTGACATGCAGAACCGGAGATATCTTGGTTACGGTCGAGTTTCAAGCTGAGATGTGCATTTTCTACGATAATATTGTTGAGACCTCTGTCAGAAGTATGCAGAATCTTCGAGAACGCTCTTTTCGAGCTACTTAATGCGAGAAACACGTTTTCTGGTGTTTTCACCACTCCACAGTACGTTTGATGTGCAGAACCGGAGATATCTTGGTTTTCGTGAGGTTTCAAGCTGAGATATGCACTTTCTGCGATAATCTTGGTGAGTCTTCTGTCAGAAGTATGCAGAATCATCTAGATCGCTCTTTTCGTGCTATTTAATGCGAGTAACACGTTTTCTGGTGTTTTCACCACCCCACAGTGCGTTTGATATGCAGAACCGGCTACATCTTGGTT
The DNA here is from genome assembly GCA_951804975.1 of Anthophora plumipes. Taxonomy (NCBI): domain Eukaryota; kingdom Metazoa; phylum Arthropoda; class Insecta; order Hymenoptera; family Apidae; genus Anthophora; species Anthophora plumipes. Next base: position 3,954,109 of record OX638123.1, on the reverse strand, counting down.
TTCGTCGGGTTTCAAGCTGAGATATGCATTTTCTGCGATAATCTTGGTGAGACTTCAGTCAGAAGTATGCACAATCATCTAGATCGTTCGTTTCGAGCTATTTAATGCGAGAAACACGTTATCTGGTTGTTTTCACCACTCCATAGAGCGTTTGATATGCAGAACCGGCGACATCTTGATTTTCGTGAGGTTTCTAGCTGAGATATGCATTTTCTGCGATAATATTGGTGAGACTTCAGTCAGAAGTATGCAGAATCATCTAGATCGCTCGTTTCGAGCTATTTAATGCGAGAAACACGTTTTCTGGTGTATTCACCACTCCACAGTACGTCTGATATGCAGAACAGGCGATATCTTGGTTTTCGTGGGGTTTCCAGCTGAGATATGCATTTTCTGCGATAATCTTGGTGAGTCTTCTGTCAGAAGTATGCCGAATCATCGAGATCGATCTATTCGAGCTATTTAATGCGAGAAACACGTTATCTGGTTGTTTTCACCACTCCACAGTGCGTTTGATATGCAGAACCGGCGTCATCTTGATTTTCGTGAGGTTTCAAGATGAGATATGCATTTTCTGCGATAATATTGGTAAGACTTCTGTCCGAAGTATGCAGAATCATCTAGATCGCTCTTTTCGAGCTATTTAATGCGAGTAACACGTTTTCTGGTGTTTTCACCACCCCACAGTGCGTTTGATATGCAGAACCGGCGACATCTTGATTTTCGTGGTGTTTCCAGCTGAGATATGCATTTTCTGCGATAATCTTGGTGAGTCTTCTGTCAGAAGTATGCAGAATCATCGATATCGCTCTTTTCGAGCTATTTAATGCGAGAAACACGTTATCTGGTGTTTTGACCACTCCACAGTGCGTTTGATATGTAGAGCCGCCGATAACTTGGTTTTCGTGGGGTTTCCAGCTGAAATATGCATTTTCTGCGATAACCTTGGTGTTTCATCTATGAGAAGTATGCAGAATTATCGAGAACGCTCTTTTCGAGTTAGCTAATACGAGAAACACGTTTTCTGGTGTTTTCACCACTCCACAGTGCGTCTGTTATGGAAAACCGGCGATATCTTGGTTTTCGTAGGGTTTCCAGCTGAGATATGCATTTTCTGCGATTATCTTGGTGAGTTTTCTGTCAGAAGTATGCAGAATCATCTAGATCGCTCTTTTCGAGCTATTTAATGCGTGAAACACGTTTTCTGGTTTTTTCTCCACCCCACAGTGCGTTTGATATGCAGAACCGGCGACATCTTGATTTTCGTGATGTTTCTAGCTGAGATATGCATTTTCTGCGATAATATTGGTGTTTCATCTATGAGAAGTATGCAGAATCACCAAGAACGCTCTTTTCGAGCTAGTTAATGCGAGAAACACGTTTTCTGGTGTTTTCACCACTCCACAGTGCGTCTGATATGCAGAACAGGCGATATCTTGGTTTTCGTGGGGTTTCCAGCTGAGATATGCATTTTCTGCGATAATCTTGGTGAGTCTTATGTCAGAAGTATATCGAATCATCGAGATGGCTCTTTTCGAGCTAGTTAATGCGAGAAACACGTTATCTGGTGTTTTGACCACTCCACAGTGCGTTTGATATGTAGAGCCGCCGATAACTTGGTATTCGAGGGGTTTGCAGCTGAGATATGCACTTTCTGCGATAATCTTGGTGAGTCCTCTGTCAGAAGTATGCAGAATCATCTAGATCGCTCTTTTCGAGCTATTGATTGCGAGAAACACGTTTTCTGGTTTTTTCTCCACCCCACAGTGCGTTTGATATGCAGAACCGGCGACATATTGATTTTCGTGATGTTTCTAGCTGAGATATGCATTTCCTGCGATAATATTGGTGTTTCATCTATGAGAAGTATGCAGAATCATCAAGAACGCTCTTTTCGAGCTAGTTAATGCGAGAAACACGTTTTCTGGTGTTTTCACCACTCCACAGTGCGTCTGATATGGAGAACCGGCGATATCTTGGTTTTCGTAGGGTTTCCAACTGAGATATGCATTTTCAGCGATAATCTTGGTGAGTCATCTGTCAGCAGTATGCAGAATCATCTAGATCGCTCGTTTCGAGCTATTTAATGCGAAAAAACCAGTTTTCTGGTGTTTTGGCCACACCACAGTGCGTTTGATATGTAGAAATTGCGAAATCTTGGTTTTCGTCGGATTTCATGCTGAGGAATGCATTTTCTGCGATAATCTTGGTGCAACTTCTGTCAGAAGTATGCAGAATCATCGAGATCGCTCTTTTCGAGCTATTTAATACGAGAAACACGTTATCTGGTGTTTTGACCAATCCACAGTGCGTTTGATATGTAGAGCCGCCGATAACTTGGTTTTCGTGGTGTTTCCAGCTGAGATATGCATTTTCTGCGATAATCTTGGTGAGTCATCTGTGAGAAGTATGCAGAATCATCTAGATCGCTCTTTTCGAGCTATTTAATGCGAGAAACACGTTTTCTGGTGTATTCACCATTCCACTGTACGTTTGACATGCAGAACCGGAGATATCTTGGTTACGGTCGAGTTTCAAGCTGAGATATGCATTTTCTACGATAATATTGTTGAGACCTCTGTCAGAAGTATGCAGAATCATCTAGATCGCTCTTTTCGTGCTATTTAATGCGAGTAACACGTTTTCTGGTGTTTTCACCACCCCACAGTGCGTTTGATATGCAGAACCGGCGACATCTTGATTTTCGTGGTGTTTCCAGCTGAGATATGCATTTTCTGCGATAATCTTGGTGAGTCTTCTGTCAGAAGTATGCAGAATCATCGATATCGCTCTTTTCGAGCTGCTTAATGCGAGAAACACGTTATCTGGTGTTTTCACCACTCCACAGTGCGTTTTATGTGCAGAACCGGCGACATCTTGATTTTGGTGAGGTTTCAAGCTGAGATATGCATTTTCTGCGATAATATTGGTGAGACTTCTTTCAGAAGTATGCAGAATCATCTAGATCGCTCTTTTCGAGCTATTTAATGCAAGAAACACGTTCTATGGTTGTTTTCACCACTCCACAGTGCGTTTGATATGCAGAACCGGCAACATCTTGATTTTCGTGAGGTTTCAAGCTGAGATATGCATTTTCTACGATAATCTTGGTGAGACTTCTGTCAGAAGTATGCAGAATCATCGGGATCGCTCTTTTCGAGCTATTTAATGCGTGAAACACGTTTTCTGGTTTTTTCTCCACCCCACAGTGCGTTTGATATGCAGAACAGGCGATATCTTGGTTTTCGTGGGGTTTCCAGCTGAGATATGCATTTTCTGCGATAATCTTGGTGAGTCTTATGTCAGAAGTATATCGAATCATCGAGATGGCTCTTTTCGAGCTAGTTAATGCGAGAAACACGTTATCTGGTGTTTTGACCACTCCACAGTGCGTTTGATATGTAGAGCCGCCGATAACTTGGTATTCGAGGGGTTTGCAGATGAGATATGCACTTTCTGCGATAATCTTGGTGCAACTTCTGTCAGAAGTATGCAGAATCATCGAGATCGCTCTTTTCGAGCTATTTAATACGAGAAACACGTTATCTGGTGTTTTGACCACTCCACAGTGCGTTTGATATGTAGAGCCGCCGATAACTTGGTTTTCGTGGTGTTTCCAGCTGAGATATGCATTTTCTGTGATAATCTTGGTGAGTCATCTGTGAGAAGTATGCAGAATCATCTAGATCGCTCTTTTCGAGCTATTTAATGCGAGAAACACGTTTTCTGGTGTATTCACCATTCCACTGTACGTTTGACATGCAGAACCGGAGATATCTTGGTTACGGTCGAGTTTCAAGCTGAGATATGCATTTTCTACGATAATATTGTTGAGACCTCTGTCAGAAGTATGCAGAATCTTCGAGAACGCTCTTTTCGAGCTACTTAATGCGAGAAACACGTTTTCTGGTGTTTTCACCACTCCACAGTACGTTTGATGTGCAGAACCGGAGATATCTTGGTTTTCGTGAGGTTTCAAGCTGAGATATGCACTTTCTGCGATAATCTTGGTGAGTCTTCTGTCAGAAGTATGCAGAATCATCTAGATCGCTCTTTTCGTGCTATTTAATGCGAGTAACACGTTTTCTGGTGTTTTCACCACCCCACAGTGCGTTTGATATGCAGAACCGGCTACATCTTGGTTTTCGTCGGGTTTCAAGCTGAGATATGCATTTTCTGCGATAATCTTGGTGAGACTTCAGTCAGAAGTATGCACAATCATCTAGATCGTTCGTTTCGAGCTATTTAATGCGAGAAACACGTTATCTGGTTGTTTTCACCACTCCATAGAGCGTTTGATATGCAGAACCGGCGACATCTTGATTTTCGTGAGGTTTCTAGCTGAGATATGCATTTTCTGCGATAATATTGGTGAGACTTCAGTCAGAAGTATGCAGAATCATCTAGATCGCTCGTTTCGAGCTATTTAATGCGAGAAACACGTTTTCTGGTGTATTCACCACTCCACAGTACGTCTGATATGCAGAACAGGCGATATCTTGGTTTTCGTGGGGTTTCCAGCTGAGATATGCATTTTCTGCGATAATCTTGGTGAGTCTTCTGTCAGAAGTATGCCGAATCATCGAGATCGATCTATTCGAGCTATTTAATGCGAGAAACACGTTATCTGGTTGTTTTCACCACTCCACAGTGCGTTTGATATGCAGAACCGGCGTCATCTTGATTTTCGTGAGGTTTCAAGATGAGATATGCATTTTCTGCGATAATATTGGTAAGACTTCTGTCCGAAGTATGCAGAATCATCGATATCGCTCTTTTCGAGCTATTTAATGCGAGAAACACGTTATCTGGTGTTTTGACCACTCCACAGTGCGTTTGATATGTAGAGCCGCCGATAACTTGGTTTTCGTGTGGTTTCCAGCTGAAATATGCATTTTCTGCGATAATCTTTGTGTTTCATCTATGAGAAGTATGCAGAATCATCGAAAACTCTCTTTTCGAGCTATTTAATGCGAAAAAACAAGTTTTCCGGTGTTTTGACCACTCCACAGTGCGTTTGATATGTAGAGCCGCCGACAACTTGGTTTTCGTGGGGTTTCCACCTGAAATATGCATTTTCTGCGATAATCTAGGTGTTTCATCTATGAGAAGTATGCAGAATCATCGAGAACGCTCTTTTCGAGTAAGTTAATACGAGAAACACGTTTTCTGGTGTTTTCACCACTCCACAGTTCGTCTGTTATGGAGAACCGGCGATATCTTGGTTTTCGTAGGGTTTCCAGCTGAGATATGCATTTTCTGCGATAATCTTGGTGAGTCTTCTGTCAGAAGTATGCAGAATCATCGATATCGCTCTTTTCGAGCTATTTAATGCGAGAAACACGTTTTCTGGTGTTTTCACCACTCCACAGTGCGTCTGATATGCAGAACAGGCGATATCTTGGTTTTCGTGGGGTTTCCAGCTGAAATATGCATTTTCTGCGATAACCTTGGTGTTTCATCTATGAGAAGTATGCAGAATCATCGAGAACGCTCTTTTCGAGCTAGTTAATGCGAGAAACTCGTTTTCTGGTGCTTTCACCACTCCACAGTGCGTCTGTTATGGAGAACCGGCGATATCTTGGTTTTCGTAGGGTTTCCAGCTGAGATATGCATTTTCTGCGATAATCTTGGTGAGTCTTCTGTCAGAAGTATGCAGAATCATCTAGATCGCTCTTTTCGAGCTATTTAATGCGAGTAACACGTTTTCTGGTGTTTTCTCCACCCCACAGTGCGTTTGATATGCAGAACCGGCGACATCTTGATTTTCGTGGTGTTTCCAGCTGAGATATGCATTTTCTGCGATAATCTTGGTGAGTCTTCTGTCAGCAGGATGCAGAATCATCGATATCGCTCTTTTCGAGCTATTTAATGCGAGAAACACGTTATCTGGTGTTTTGACCACTCCACAGTGCGTTTGATATGTAGAGCCGCCGATAACTTGGTATTCGTGGGGTTTCCAGCTGAGATATGCACTTTCTGCGATAATCTTGGTGAGTCTTCTGTCAGAAGTATGCAGAATCATCTAGATCGCTCTTTTCGAGCTATTTAGTGCGAGTAACACGTTTTCTGGTGTTTTCACCACCCCACAGTGCGTTTGATATGCAGAACCGGCGACATCTTGATTTTCGTGGTGTTTCCAGCTGAGATATGCATTTTCTGCGATAATCTTGGTGAGTCTTCTGTCAGAACTATGCCGAATCATCGAGATCGCTCTTTTCGAGCTAGTTAATGCTAGAAACACGTTATCTGGTGTTTTGACCACTCCACAGTGCGTTTGATATGTAGAGCCGCCGATAACTTGGTATTCGTGGGGTTTCCAGCTGAGATATGCACTTTCTGCGATAATCTTGGTGAGTCTTCTGTCAGAAGTATGCAGAATCATCTAGATCGCTCTTTTCGAGCTATTTAATGCGAGTAACACGTTTTCTGGTGTTTTCACCACCCCACAGTGCGTTTGATATGCAGAACCGGTGACATCTTGATTTTCGTGGTGTTTCCAGCTGAGATATGCATTTTCTGCGATAATCTTGGTGAGTCTTCTGTCAGAAGTATGCAGAATCATCGATATCGCTCTTTTCGAGCTATTTAATGCGAGAAACACGTTATCTGGTTGTTTTCACCACTCCACAGTGCGTTTGATATGCAGAACCGGCGATATCTTGATTTTCGTGGTGTTTCCAGCTGAGACATGCATTTCCTGCGATCATCTTGGTGAGTCATCTGTGAGAAGTATGCAGAATCATCGAGAACGCTCTTTTCGAGCTATTTAATGCGAGAAACACGTTTTCTGGTGTATTCACCACTCCACTGTACGTTTGACATGCAGAACCGGAGATATCTTGGTTACGGTCGAGTTTCCAGCTGAAATATGCATTTTCTGCGATAATCTTTGTGTTTCATCTATGAGAAGTATGCAGAATCATCGAGAACTCCCTTTTCGAGCTATTTAATGCGAAAAAACAAGTTTTCCGGTGTTTTGACCACTCCACAGTGCGTTTGATATGTAGAGCCGCCGACAACTTGGTTTTCGTGGGGTTTCCAGCTGAAATATGCATTTTCTGCGATAATCTAGGTGTTTCATCTATGAGAAGTATGCAGAATCATCGAGAACGCTCTTTTCGAGTTAGTTAATACGAGAAACACGTGTTCTGGTGTTTTCTACATTCCACAGTGCGTCTGATATGCACAACCGACGATATCTTGGTTTTCGTGGGGTTTCAAGCTGAGATATGCATTTGCTGCGATAATATTGGTGAGACTTCAGTCAGAAGTATGCAGAATCATCGATATCGCTCTTTTCCAGCTATTTAATTCGAGAAACACGTTATCTGGTGTTTTGACCACTCCACAGTGCGTATGATATGTAGAGCCGCCGATAACTTGGTTTTCGTGGGGTTTCCAGCTGAAATATGCATTTTCTGCGATAATCTTGGAGTTTCATCTATGAGAAGTATGCAGAATCATCGAGAACGCTCTTTTCGAGCTAGCTAATGCGAGAAACACGTTTTCTGGTGTTTTCACCACTCCACAGTGCGTCTGTTATGGAGAACCGGCGATATCTTGGTTTTCGTAGGGTTTGCAGCTGAGATATGCATTTCCTGCGATAATCTTGGTGAGTCTTCTGTCAGAAGTATGCGGAATCATCTAGATCGCTCTTTTCGAGCTATTTAATGCGAGAAACACGTTTTCTGGTGTATTCACCACTCCACTGTACGTTTGACATGCAGAACCGGAGATATCTTGGTTACGGTCGAGTTTCCAGCTGAAATATGCATTTTCTGCGATAATCTTTGTGTTTCATCTATGAGAAGTATGCAGAATCATCGAGAACTCCCTTTTCGAGCTATTTAATGCGAAAAAACAAGTTTTCCGGTGTTTTGACCACTCCACAGTGCGTTTGATATGTAGAGCCGCCGACAACTTGGTTTTCGTGGGGTTTCCAGCTGAAATATGCATTTTCTGCGATAATCTAGGTGTTTCATCTATGAGAAGTATGCAGAATCATCGAGAACGCTCTTTTCGAGTTAGTTAATACGAGAAACACGTGTTCTGGTGTTTTCTACATTCCACAGTGCGTCTGATATGCACAACCGACGATATCTTGGTTTTCGTAGGGTTTCCAGCTGAGATATGCATTTCCTGCGATAATCTTGGTGAGTCTTCTGTCAGAAGTATGCGGAATCATCTAGATCGCTCTTTTCGAGCTATTTAATGCGAGAAACACTTTTTCTGGTTTTTTCTCCACCCCACAGTGCGTTTGATATGCAGAACCGGCGACATCTTGATTTTCGTGATGTTTCTAGCTGAGATATGCATTTTCTGCGATAATATTGGTGTTTCATCTATGAGAAGTATGCAGAATCATCAATAACGCTCTTTTCGAGCTAGTTAATGCGAGAAACACGTTTTCTGGTGTTTTCACCACTCCACAGTGCGTCTGTAATGCAGAACAGGCGATATCTTGGTTTTCGTGGGGTTTCCAGCTGAGATATGCATTTTCTGCTATAATCTTGGTGAGTCTTCTGTCAGAAGTATGCCCAATCATCGAGATCGCTCTTTTCGAGCTAGTTAATGCGAGAAACACGTTATCTGGTGTTTTGACCACTCCACAGTGCGTTTGATATGTAGAGCCGCCGATAACTTGGTTTTCGTGGGGTTTCCAGCTGAGATATGCACTATCTGCGATAATCTTGGTGAGTCTTCTGTCAGAAGTATGCAGAATCATCTAGATCGCTCTTGTCGAGCTATTTAGTGCGAGTAACACGTTTTCTGGTGTTTTCAACATTCCACAGTGCGTGTGATATGCAGAACCGACGATATCTTGGTTTTCGTGGAGTTTCCAGATGAGATATGCGTTTTCTGCGATCATCTTTGTGAGTCTTCTGTCAGAAGTATGCAGAATCATCTAGATCGCTCGTTTCGAGCTATATAATGCGAGAAACACGTTATCTGGTTGTTTTCATCACTCCACAGTGCGTTTGATATGCAGAACCGGCGTCATCTTGATTTTAGTGAGGTTTCAAGCTGAGATATGCATTTTCTGCGATAATATTGGTGAGACTTCTGTCCGAAGTATGCAGAACCATCGATATCGCTCTTTTCGAGCTATTTAAAGCGAGAAACACGTTATCTGGTGTTTTGACCACTCCACAGTGCGTTTGATATGTAGAGCCGCCGACAACTTGGTTTTCGTGGGGTTTCCAGCTGAAATATGCATTTTCTGCGATAATCTAGGTGTTTCATCTATGAGAAGTATGCAGAATCATCGAGAACGTTCTTTACGAGTTAGTTAATACGAGAAACACGTTTTCTGGTGTTTTCAAAATTCCACAGTGCGTGTGATATGCAGAACCGACGATATTTTGGTTTTCGTGGAGTTTCCAGATGAGATATGCGTTTTCTGCGATCATCTTTGTGAGTCTTCTGTCAGAAGTATGCAGAATCATCTAGATCGCTCGTTTCGAGCTATTTAATGCGAGAAACACGTTGTCTGGTGTTTTCACCACCCCACAGTGCGTTTGATATGCAGAACCGGCGACATCTTGATTTTCGTGGTGTTTCCAGCTGAGATATGCATTTTCTGCGATAATCTTGTTGAGTCTGCTGTCAGAAGTATGCAGAATCATCGAGAACGCTCTTTTCGAGCTATTTAATGCGAGAAACACGTTGTCTGGTGTTTTCACCACCCCACAGTGCGTTTGATATGCAGAACCGGCGACATCTTGATTTTCGTGGTGTTTCCAGCTGAGATATGCATTTTCTGCGATAATCTTGTTGAGTCTTCTGTCAGAAGTATGCAGAATCATCGAGAACGCTCTTTTCGAGCTAGTTAATGCGAGAAACACGTTTTCTGGTGTTTTCACCACTCCACAGTGCGTCTGTTATGGAGAACCGGCGATATCTTGGTTTTCGTAGGGTTTCCAGCTGAGATATGCATTTTCTGCGATAATCTTGGTGAGTCTTCTGTCAGGAGTATGCAGAATCATCTAGATCGCTCTTTTCGAGCTACTTAATGCGAGAAACACGTTTTCTGGTTTTTTCTCCACCCCACAGTGCGTTTGATATGCAGAACCGACGAAATCTTGATTTTCGTGATGTTTCTAGCTGAGATATGCATTTTCTGCGATAATATTGGTGTTTCATCTATGAGAAGTATGCAGAATCATCAAGAACGCTCTTTTCGAGCTAGTTAATGCGAGAAACACGTTTTCTGGTGTTTTCACCACTCCACAGTGCGTCTGATATGGAGAACCGGCGATATCTTGGTTTTCGTAGGATTTCCATCTGAGATATGCATTTTCAGCGATAATCTTGGTGAGTCATCTGTCAGAAGTATGCAGAATCATCTAGATCGCTCTTTTCGAGCTATTTAATGCGAGTAACACGTTTTCTGGTGTTTTCACCACCCCACAGTGCGTTTGATATGCAGAACCGGCGACATCTTGATTTTCGTGGTGTTTCCAGCTGAGATATGCATTTTCTGCGATAATCTAGGTGTTTCATCTATGAGAAGTATGCAAAATCATCGAGAACGTTCTTTACGAGTTAGTTAATACGAGAAACACGTTTTCTGGTGTTTTCAACATTCCACAGTGCGTGTGATATGCAGAACCGACGATATCTTGGTTTTCGTGGAGTTTCCAGATGAGATATGCGTTTTCTGCGATAATATTGGTGAGACTTCTGTCTGAAGTATGCAGAACCATCGATATCGCTCTTTTCGAGCTATTTAATGCGAGAAACACGTTATCTGGTGTTTTGACCACTCCACAGTGCGTTTGATATGTAGAGCCGCCGACAACTTGGTTTTCGTGGGGTTTCCAGCTGAAATATGCATTTTCTGCGATAATCTAGGTGCAACTTCTGTCAGAAGTATGCCGAATCATCCAGATCGCTCTTTTCGAGCTATTGAATGCGAGAAACACGTTTCTGGTGTTTTCACCACTCCACAGTGCGTCTGTTATGGAGAACCGGCGATATCTTGGTTTTCGTAGGGTTTCCAGCTGAGATATGCATTTTCAGCGATAATCTTGGTGAGTCATCTGTCAGAAGTATGCAGAATCATCTAGATCGCTCTTTTCGAGCTATTTAATGCGAGAAACACGTTTTCTGGTGTATTCACCATTCCACTGTACGTTTGACATGCAGAACCGGAGATATCTTGGTTACGGTCGAGATTTCAGCTGAAATATGCATTTTCTGCGATAATCTTTGTGTTTCATCTATGAGAAGTATGCAGAATCATCGAGAACTCCCTTTTCGAGCTATTTAATGCGAAAAAACAAGTTTTCCGGTGTTTTGACCACTCCACAGTGCGTTTGATATGTAGAGCCGCCGACAACTTGGTTTTCGTGGGGTTTCCAGCTGAAATATGCATTTTCTGCGATAATCTAGGTGTTTCATCTATGAGAAGTATGCAGAATCATCGAGAACGCTCTTTTCGAGTTAGTTAATACGAGAAACACGTTTTCTGGTGTTTTCAACATTCCACAGTGCGTCTGATATGCACAACCGACGATATCTTGGTTTTCGTCTGGTTTCAAGCTGAGATATGCATTTTTTGCGATAATATTGGTGAGACTTCAGTCAGAAGTATGCAGAATCATCGATATCGCTCTTTTCCAGCTATTTAATTCGAGAAACACGTTATCTGGTGTTTTGACCACTCCACAGTGCGTATGATATGTAGAGCCGCCGATAACTTGGTTTTCGTGGGGTTTCCAGCTGAAATATGCATTTTCTGCGATAATCTTGGAGTTTCATCTATGAGAAGTATGCAGAATCATCGAGAACACTCCTTTCGAGCTAGCTAATGCGAGAAACACGTTTTCTGGTGTTTTCACCACTCCACAGTGCGTCTGCTATGGAGAACCGGCGATATCTTGGTTTTCGTAGGGTTTCCAGCTGAGATATGCATTTTCTGCGATAATCTTGGTGAGTCTTCTGTCAGAACTATGCCGAATCATCGAGATCGCTCTTTTCGAGCTAGTTAATGCGAGAAACACGTTATCTGGTGTTTTGACCACTCCACAGTGCGTTTGATATGTAGAGCCGCCGATAACTTGGTATTCGTGGGGTTTCCAGCTGAGATATGCACTTTCTGCGATAATCTTGGTGAGTCTTCTGTCAGAAGTATGCAGAATCATCTAGATCGCACTTTTCGAGCTATTTAATGCGAGTAACACGTTTTCTGGTGTTTTCACCACCCCACAGTGCGTTTGATATGCAGAACCGGCGACATCTTGATTTTCGTGGTGTTTCCAGCTGAGATATGCATTTTCTGCGATAATCTTGGTGAGTCTTCTGTCAGAAGTATGCAGAATCATCGATATCGCTCTTTTCGAGCTATTTAATGCGAGAAACACGTTATCTGGTGTTTTGACCACTCCACAGTGTGTTTGATATGTAGAGCCGCCGATAACTTGGTTTTCGTGGGGTTTCCAGCTGAAATATGCATTTTCTGCGATAACCTTGGTGTTTCATCTATGAGAAGGATGCAGAATCATCGAGAACGCTCTTTTCGAGCTAGTTAATGCGAGAAACACGTTTTCTGGTGTTTTCACCACTCCACAGTGCGTCTGTTATGGAGAACCGGCGATATCTTGGTTTTCGTAGGGTTTCCAGCTGAGATATGCATTTTCTGCGATAATCTTGGTGAGTCTTCTGTCAGAAGTATGCAGAATCATCTAGATCGCTCTTTTCGAGCTACTTAATGCGAGAAACACGTTTTCTGGTTTTTTCTCCACCCCACAGTGCGTTTGATATGCAGAACCGACGAAATCTTGATTTTCGTGATGTTTCTAGCTGAGATATGCATTTTCTGCGATAATATTGGTGTTTCATCTATGAGAAGTATGCAGAATCATCAAGAACGCTCTTTTCGAGCTAGTTAATGCGAGAAACACGTTTTCTGGTGTTTTCACCACTCCACAGTGCGTCTGATATGGAGAACCGGCGATATCTTGGTTTTCGTAGGGTTTCCAACTGAGATATGCATTTCCTGCGATAATCTTGGTGAGTCATCTGTGAGAAGTATGCAGAATCATCTAGATCGCTCTTTTCGAGCTACTTAATGCGAGAAACACGTTTTCTGGTTTTTTCTCCACCCCACAGTGCGTTTGATATGCAGAACCGACGAAATCTTGATTTTCGTGATGTTTCTAGCTGAGATATGCATTTTCTGCGATAATATTGGTGTTTCATCTATGAGAAGTATGCAGAATCATCGAGAACTCCCTTTTCGAGCTATTTAAAGTGAAAAAACAAGTTTTCCGGTGTTTTGACCACTCCACAGTGCGTTTGATATGTAGAGCCGCCGACAACTTGGTTTTCGTGGGGTTTCCAGCTGAAATATGCATTTTCTGCGATAATCTAGGTGTTTCATCTATGAGAAGTATGCAGAATCATCGAGAACGCTCTTTTCGAGTTAGTTAATACGAGAAACACGTGTTCTGGTGTTTTCAACATTCCACAGTGCGTCTGATATGCACAACCGACGATATCTTGGTTTTCGTAGGGTTTCCAGCTGAGATATGCATTTTCTGCGATAATCTTGGTGAGTCTTCTGTCAGAAGTATGCAGAATCATCTAGATCGCTCTTTTCGAGCTATTTAATGCGAGTAACACGTTTTCTGGTGTTTTCACCACCCCACAGTGCGTTTGACATGCAGAACCGGCGACATCTTGATTTTCGTGGTGTTTCCAGCTGAGATATGCATTTTCTGCGATAATCTTGGTGAGTTTTCTGTCAGAAGTATGCAGAATCATCGATATCGCTCTTTTCCAGCTATTTAATTCGAGAAACATGTTATCTGGTGTTTTGACCACTCTACAGTGCGTATGATATGTAGAGCCGCCGATAACTTGGTTTTCGTGGGGTTTCCAGCTGAAATATGCATTTTCTGCGATAATCTTGGAGTTTCATCTATGAGAAGTATGCAGAATCATCGAGAACGCTCTTTTCGAGCTAGCTAATGCGAGAAACACGTTTTCTGGTGTTTTCACCACTCCACAGTGCGTCTGCTATGGAGAACCGGCGATATCTTGGTTTTCGTAGGGTTTCCAGCTGAGATATGCATTTTCTGCGATAATCTTGGTGAGTCTTCTGTCAGAAGTATGCAGAATCATCTAGATCGCTCTTTTCGAGCTATTTAATGCGAGTAACACGTTTTCTGGTGTTTTCACCACCCCACAGTGCGTTTGATATGCAGAACCGGCGACATCTTGATTTTCGTGGTGTTTCCAGCTGAGATATGCATTTTCTGCGATAATCTTGGTGAGCCTTCTGTCAGAAGTATGCAGAATCATCGATATCGCTCTTTTCGAGCTATTCAATGCGAGAAACACGTTATCTGGTGTTTTGACCACTCCACAGTGTGTTTGATATGTAGAGCCGCCGATAACTTGGTTTTCGTCGGGTTTCCAGCTGAAATATGCATTTTCTGCGATAACCTTGGTGTTTCATCTATGAGAAGTATGCAGAATCATCGAGAACGCTCTTTTCGAGCTAGTTAATGCGAGAAACACGTTTTCTGGTGTTTTCACCACTCCACAGTGCGTCTGATATGGAGAACCGGCGATATCTTGGTTTTCGTAGGGTTTCCAACTGAGATATGCATTTCCTGCGATAATCTTGGTGAGTCATCTGTGAGAAGTATGCAGAATCATCTAGATCGCTCTTTTCGAGCTATTTAATGCGAGAAACACGTTTTCTGGTGTATTCACCACTCCACTGTACGTTTGACATGCAGAACCGGAGATATCTTGGTTACGGTCGAGTTTCCAGCTGAAATATGCATTTTCTGCGATAATCTTTGTGTTCCATCTATGAGAAGTATGCAGAATCATCGAGAACTCCCTTTTCGAGCTATTTAAAGTGAAAAAACAAGTTTTCCTGTGTTTTGACCACTCCACAGTGCGTTTGATATGTAGAGCCGCCGACAACTTGGTTTTCGTGGGGTTTCCAGCTGAAATATGCATTTTCTGCGATAATCTAGGTGTTTCATCTATGAGAAGTATGCAGAATCATCGAGAACGCTCTTTTCGAGTTAGTTAATACGAGAAACACGTGTTCTGGTGTTTTCAACATTCCACAGTGCGTCTGATATGTACAACCGACGATATCTTGGTTTTCGTGTGGTTTCAAGCTGAGATATGCATTTTCTGCGATAATATTGGTGAGACTTCAGTCAGAAGTATGCAGAATCATCGATATCGCTCTTTTCCAGCTATTTAATTCGAGAAACACGTTATCTGGTGTTTTGACCACTCCACAGTGCGTATGATATGTAGAGCCGCCGATAACTTGGTTTTCGTGGGGTTTCCAGCTGAAATATGCATTTTCTGCGATAATCTTGGAGTTTCATCTATGAGAAGTATGCAGAATCATCGAGAACGCTCTTTTCGAGCTAGCTAATGCGAGAAACACGTTTTCTGGTGTTTTCACCACTCCACAGTGCGTCTGTTATGGAGAACCGGCGATATCTTGGTTTTCGTAGGGTTTCCAGCTGAGATATGCATTTTCTGCGATAATCTTGGTGAGTCTTCTGTCAGAAGTATGCGGAATCATCTAGATCGCTCTTTTCGAGCTATTTAATGCGAGAAACACTTTTTCTGGTTTTTTCTCCACCCCACAGTGCGTTTGATATGCAGAACCGGCGACATCTTGATTTTCGTGATGTTTCTAGCTGAGATATGCATTTTCTGCGATAATATTGGTGTTTCATCTATGAGAAGTATGCAGAATCATCGAGAACGCTCTTTTCGAGCTAGCTAATGCGAGAAACACGTTTTCTGGTGTTTTCACCACTCCACAGTGCGTCTGTTATGGAGAACCGGCGATATCTTGGTTTTCGTAGGGTTTCCAGCTGAGATATGCATTTTCTGCTATAATCTTGGTGAGTCTTCTGTCAGAAGTATGCCCAATCATCGAGATCGCTCTTTTCGAGCTATTTAATGCGAGAAACACGTTATCTGGTGTTTTGACCACTCCACAGTGCGTTTGATATGTAGAGCCGCCGATAACTTGGTTTTCGTGGTGTTTCCAGCTGAGATATGCATTTTCTGCGATAATCTTGGTGAGTCATCTGTGAGAAGTATGCAGAATCATCTAGATCGCTCTTTTCGAGCTATTTAATGCGAGAAACACGTTTTCTGGTGTATTCACCATTCCACTGTACGTTTGACATGCAGAACCGGAGATATCTTGGTTACGGTCGAGTTTCAAGCTGAGATATGCATTTTCTACGATAATATTGTTGAGACCTCTGTCAGAAGTATGCAGAATCTTCGAGAACGCTCTTTTCGAGCTACTTAATGCGAGAAACACGTTTTCTGGTGTTTTCACCACTCCACAGTACGTTTGATGTGCAGAACCGGAGATATCTTGGTTTTCGTGAGGTTTCAAGCTGAGATATGCACTTTCTGCGATAATCTTGGTGAGTCTTCTGTCAGAAGTATGCAGAATCATCTAGATCGCTCTTTTCGAGCTATTTAATGCGAGTAACACGTTTTCTGGTGTTTTCACCACCCCACAGTGCGTTTGATATGCAGAACCGGCTACATCTTGGTTTTCGTCGGGTTTCAAGCTGAGATATGCATTTTCTGCGATAATCTTGGTGAGACTTCAGTCAGAAGTATGCACAATCATCTAGATCGTTCGTTTCGAGTTAGTTAATACGAGAAACACGTGTTCTGGTGTTTTCAACATTCCACAGTGCGTCTGATATGCACAACCGACGATATCTTGGTTTTCGTGGGGTTTCTAGCTGAGATATGCATTTTCTGCGATAATATTGGTAAGACTTCTGTCCGAAGTATGCAGAATCATCGAAAACTCTCTTTTCGAGCTATTTAATGCGAAAAAACAAGTTTTCCGGTGTTTTGAACACTCCACAGTGCGTTTGATATGTAGAGCCGCCGACAACTTTTTTTTCGTGGGGTTTCCAGCTGAAATATGCATTTTCTGCGATAATCTAGGTGTTTCATCTATGAGAAGTATGCAGAATCATCGAGAACGCTCTTTTCGAGTTAGTTAATACGAGAAACACGTTTTCGGGTGTTTTCAACAATCCACAGTGCGTCTGATATGCACAACCGACGATATCTTGGTTTTGGTAGGGTTTCAAGCTGCGATATGCATTTTCTGCGATAATCTTGGTGAGTCTTCTGTCAGAAGTATGCCGAATCATCGAGATCGCTCTATTCGAGCTATTTAATGCGAGAAACAGGTTATCTGGTTGTTTTCACCACTCCACAGTGCGTTTGATATGCAGAACCGGCGTCATCTTGATTTTCGTGAGGTTTCAAGATGAGATATGCATTTTCTGCGATAATATCGGTAAGACTTCTGTCCGAAGTATGCAGAATCATCGATATCCCTCTTTTCGAGCTATTTAATGCGAAAAAACAAGTTTTCCGGTGTTTTGACCACTCCACAGTGCGTTTGATATGTAGAGCCGCCGACAACTTGGTTTTCGTGGGGTTTCCAGCTGAAGTATGCATTTTCTGCGATAATCTAGGTGTTTCATCTATGAGAAGTATGCAGAATCATCAAGAACGCTCTTTTCGAGCTAGTTAATGCGAGAAACACGTTTTCTGGTGTTTTCACCACTCCACAGTGCGTCTGATATGGAGAACCGGCGATATCTTGGTTTTCGTAGGGTTTCCAACTGAGATATGCACTTTCAGCTATAATCTTGGTGAGTCATCTGTCAGAATTATGCAGAATCATCTAGATCGCTCGTTTCGAGCTATTTAATGCGAAAAAACCAGTTTTCTGGTGTTTTGGCCACACCACAGTGCGTTTGATATGCAGAAATTGCGAAATCTTGGTTTTTGTCGGATTTCATGCTGAGGTATGCATTTTCTGCGATAATCTTGGTGCAACTTCTGTCAGAAGTATGCCGAATCATCGAGATCGCTCTATTCGAGCTATTTAATGCGAGAAACACGTTATCTGGTTGTTTTCACCACTCCACAGTGCGTTTGATATGCAGAACCGGCGATATCTTGATTTTCGTGGTGTTTCCAGCTGAGATATGCATTTCCTGCGATAATCTTGGTGAGTCATCTGTGAGAAGTATGCAGAATCATCTAGATCGCTCTTTTCGAGCTATTTAATGCGAGAAACACGTTTTCTGGTGTATTCACCACTCCACTGTACGTTTGACATGCAGAACCGGAGATATCTTGGTTACGGTCGAGTTTCCAGCTGAAATATGCATTTTCTGCGATAATCTTTGTGTTTCATCTATGAGAAGTATGCAGAATCATCGAGAACTCCCTTTTCGAGCTATTTAAAGCGAAAAAACAAGTTTTCCGGTGTTTTGACCACTCCACAGTGCGTTTGATATGTAGAGCCGCCGACAACTTGGTTTTCGTGGGGTTTCCAGCTGAAATATGCATTTTCTGCGATAATCTAGGTGTTTCATCTATGAGAAGTATGCAGAATCATCGAGAACGCTCTTTTCGAGTTAGTTAATACGAGAAACACGTGTTCTGGTGTTTTCAACATTCCACAGTGCGTCTGATATGCACAACCGACGATATCTTGGTTTTCGTGGGGTTTCAAGCTGAGATATGCATTTTCTGCGATAATATTGGTGAGACTTCAGTCAGAAGTATGCAGAATCATCGATATCGCTCTTTTCCAGCTATTTAATTCGAGAAACACGTTATCTGGTGTTTTGACCACTCCACAGTGCGTATGATATGTAGAGCCGCCGATAACTTGGTTTTCGTGGGGTTTCCAGCTGAAATATGCATTTTCTGCGATAATCTTGGAGTTTCATCTATCAGAAGTATGCAGAATCATCGAGAACGCTCTTTTCGAGCTAGCTAATGCGAAAAACACGTTTTCTGGTGTTTTCACCACTCCACAGTGCGTCTGTTATGGAGAACCGGCGATATCTTGGTTTTCGTAGGGTTTCCAGCTGAGATATGCATTTTCTTCGATAATCTTGGTGAGTCTTCTGTCAGAAGTATGCGGAATCATCTAGATCGCTCTTTTCGAGATATTTAATGCGAGAAACACTTTTTCTGGTTTTTTCTCCACCCCACAGTGCGTTTGATATGCAGAACCGGCGACATCTTGATTTTCGTGATGTTTCTAGCTGAGATATGCATTTTCTGCGATAATATTGGTGTTTCATCTATGAGAAGTATGCAGAATCATCAATAACGCTCTTTTCGAGCTAGTTAATGCGAGAAACACGTTTTCTGGTGTTTTCACCACTCCACAGTGCGTTTGATATGTAGAGCCGCCGATAACTTGGTTTTCGTGGGGTTTCCAGCTGAGATATGCACTATCTGCGATAATCTTGGTGAGTCTTCTGTCAGAAGTATGCAGAATCATCTAGATCGCTCTTGTCGAGCTATTTAATGCGAGTAACACGTTGTCTGGTGTTTTCACCACCCCACAGTGCGTTTGATATGCAGAACCGGCGACATCTTGATTTTCGTGGTGTTTCCAGCTGAGATATGCATTTTCTGCGATAATCTTGGTGAGTCTTCTGTCAGAAGTATGCAGAATCATCGATATCGCTCTTTTCGAGCTATTTAATGCGAGAAACACGTTATGTGGTGTTTTGACCACTCCACAGTGCGTTTGATATGTAGAGCCGCCGATAACTTGGTTTTCGTGGGGTTTCCAGCTGAAATATGCATTTTCTGCGATAATCTAGGTGTTTCATCTATGAGAAGTATGCAGAATCATCGAGAACGTTCTTTACGAGTTAGTTAATACGAGAAACACGTTTTCTGGTGTTTTCAACATTCCACAGTGCGTGTGATATGCAGAACCGACGATATCTTGGTTTTCGTGGAGTTTCCAGATGAGATATGCGTTTTCTGCGATAATATTGGTGTTTCATCTATGAGAAGTATGCAGAATCATCGAGAACGCTCTTTTCGAGTTAGTTAATACGAGAAACATGTTTTCTGGTGTTTTCAACATTCCACAGTGCGTTTGATATGCAGAACCGGCGTCATCTTGATTTTCGTGAGGTTTCAAGCTGAGATATGCATTTTCTGCGATAATATTGGTGAGACTTCTGTCCGAAGTATGCAGAACCATCGATATCGCTCTTTTCGAGCTATTTAATGCGAGAAACACGTTATCTGGTGTTTTGACCACTCCACAGTGCGTTTGATATGTAGAGCCGCCGACAACTTGGTTTTCGTGGGGTTTCCAGCTGAAATATGCATTTTCTGCGATAATCTAGGTGTTTCATCTATAAGAAGTATGCAGAATCATCGAGAACGCTCTTTTCGAGCTAGTTAATTCGAGAAACACGTTTTCTGGTGTTTTCACCACTCCACAGTGCGTCTGTTATGGAGAACCGGCGATATCTTGGTTTTCGTAGGGTTTCCAGCTGAGATATGCATTTTCTGCGATAATCATGGTGAGTCTTCTGTCAGAACTATGCCGAATCATCGAGATCGCTCTTTTCGAGCTAGTTAATGCGAGAAACACGTTATCTGGTGTTTTGACCACTCCACAGTGCGTTTGATATGTAGAGCCGCCGATAACTTGGTATTCGTGGGGTTTCCAGCTGAGATATGCACTTTCTGCGATAATCTTGGTGAGTCTTCTGTCAGAAGTATGCAGAATCATCTAGATCGCTCTTTTCGAGCTATTTAATGCGAGTAACACGTTTTCTGGTGTTTTCACCACCCCACAGTGCGTTTGATATGTAGAGCCGCCGATAACTTGGTTTTCGTGGGGTTTCCAGCTGAGATATGCACTATCTGCGATAATCTTGGTGAGTCTTCTGTCAGAAGTATGCAGAATCATCTAGATCGCTCTTGTCGAGCTATTTAATGCGAGTAACACGTTGTCTGGTGTTTTCACCACCCCACAGTGCGTTTGATATGCAGAACCGGCGACATCTTGATTTTCGTGGTGTTTCCAGCTGAGATATGCATTTTCTGCGATAATCTTGGTGAGTCTTCTGTCAGAAGTATGCAGAATCATCGATATCGCTCTTTTCGAGCTATTTAATGCGAGAAACACGTTATGTGGTGTTTTGACCACTCCACAGTGCGTTTGATATGTAGAGCCGCCGATAACTTGGTTTTCGTGGGGTTTCCAGCTGAAATATGCATTTTCTGCGATAATCTAGGTGTTTCATCTATGAGAAGTATGCAGAATCATCGAGAACGTTCTTTACGAGTTAGTTAATACGAGAAACACGTTTTCTGGTGTTTTCAACATTCCACAGTGCGTGTGATATGCAGAACCGACGATATCTTGGTTTTCGTGGAGTTTCCAGATGAGATATGCGTTTTCTGCGATAATATTGGTGTTTCATCTATGAGAAGTATGCAGAATCATCGAGAACGCTCTTTTCGAGTTAGTTAATACGAGAAACATGTTTTCTGGTGTTTTCAACATTCCACAGTGCGTTTGATATGCAGAACCGGCGTCATCTTGATTTTCGTGAGGTTTCAAGCTGAGATATGCATTTTCTGCGATAATATTGGTGAGACTTCTGTCCGAAGTATGCAGAACCATCGATATCGCTCTTTTCGAGCTATTTAATGCGAGAAACACGTTATCTGGTGTTTTGACCACTCCACAGTGCGTTTGATATGTAGAGCCGCCGACAACTTGGTTTTCGTGGGGTTTCCAGCTGAAATATGCATTTTCTGCGATAATCTAGGTGTTTCATCTATAAGAAGTATGCAGAATCATCGAGAACGCTCTTTTCGAGCTAGTTAATTCGAGAAACACGTTTTCTGGTGTTTTCACCACTCCACAGTGCGTCTGTTATGGAGAACCGGCGATATCTTGGTTTTCGTAGGGTTTCCAGCTGAGATATGCATTTTCTGCGATAATCATGGTGAGTCTTCTGTCAGAACTATGCCGAATCATCGAGATCGCTCTTTTCGAGCTAGTTAATGCGAGAAACACGTTATCTGGTGTTTTGACCACTCCACAGTGCGTTTGATATGTAGAGCCGCCGATAACTTGGTATTCGTGGGGTTTCCAGCTGAGATATGCACTTTCTGCGATAATCTTGGTGAGTCTTCTGTCAGAAGTATGCAGAATCATCTAGATCGCTCTTTTCGAGCTATTTAATGCGAGTAACACGTTTTCTGGTGTTTTCACCACCCCACAGTGCGTTTGATATGCAGAAACGGCGACATCTTGATTTTCGTGGTGTTTCCACCTGAGATATGCATTTTCTGCCATAATCTTGGTGAGTCTTCTGTCAGAAGTATGCAGAATCATCGATATCGCTCTTTTCGAGCTATTTAGTGCGAGAAACACGTTATCTGGTGCTTTGACCACTCCACAGTGCGTTTGATATGTAGAGCCGCCGATTACTTGGTTTTCGTGGGGTTTCCAGCTGAAATATGCATTTTCTGCGATAACCTTGGTGTTTCATCTATGAGAAGTATGCAGAATCATCGAGAACGCTCTTTTCGAGCTAGTTAATGCGAGAAACACGTTATCTGGTGTTTTGACCACTCCACAGTGCGTTTGATATGTAGAGCCGCCGATAACTTGGTATTCGTGGGGTTTCCAGCTGAGATATGCACTTTCTGCGATAATCTTGGTGAGTCTTCTGTCAGAAGTATGCAGAATCATCTAGATCGCTCTTTTCGAGCTATTTAATGCGAGTAACACGTTTTCTGGTGTTTTCACCACCCCACAGTGCGTTTGATATGCAGAAACGGCGACATCTTGATTTTCGTGGTGTTTCCACCTGAGATATGCATTTTCTGCCATAATCTTGGTGAGTCTTCTGTCAGAAGTATGCAGAATCATCGATATCGCTCTTTCCGAGCTATTTAGTGCGAGAAACACGTTATCTGGTGCTTTGACCACTCCACAGTGCGTTTGATATGTAGAGCCGCCGATTACTTGGTTTTCGTGGGGTTTCCAGCTGAAATATGCATTTTCTGCGATAACCTTGGTGTTTCATCTATGAGAAGTATGCAGAATCATCGAGAACGCTCTTTTCGAGCTAGTTAATGCGAGAAACACGTTTTCTGGTGTTTTCACCACTCCACAGTGCGTCTGTTATGGAGAACCGGCGATATCTTGGTTTTCGTAGGGTTTCCAGCTGAGATATGCATTTTCTGCGATAATCTTGGTGAGTCTTCTGTCAGAAGTATGCCGAATCATCTAGATCGCTCTTTTCGAGCTATTGAATGCGAGAAACACGTTTCTGGTTTTTTCTCCACCCCACAGTGCGTTTGATATGCAGAACCGGCGACATCTTGATTTTCGTGATGTTTCTAGCTGAGATATGCATTTCCTGCGATAATATTGGTGTTTCATCTATGAGAAGTATGCAGAATCATCAAGAACGCTCTTTTCGAGCTAGTTAATGCGAGAAACACGTTTTCTGGTGTTTTCACCACTCCACAGTGCGTCTGATATGGAGAACCGGCGATATCTTGGTTTTCGTAGGGTTTCCAACTGAGATATGCATTTTCAGCGATAATCTTGGTGAGTCATCTGTCAGCAGTATGCAGAATCATCTAGATCGCTCGTTTCGAGCTATTTAATGCGAAAAACCCAGTTTTCTGGTGTTTTGGCCACACCACAGTGCGTTTGATATGTAGAAATTGCGAAATCTTGGTTTTCGTCGGATTTCATGCTGAGGTATGCATTTTCTGCGATAATCTTGGTGCAACTTCTGTCAGAAGTATGCAGAATCATCGAGATCGCTCTTTTCGAGCTATTTAATGCGAGAAACACGTTATCTGGTGTTTTGACCACTCCACAGTGCGTTTGATATGTAGAGCCGCCGATAACTTGGTTTTCGTGGTGTTTCCAGCTGAGATATGCATTTTCTGCGATAATCTTGGTGACTCATCTGTGAGAAGTATGCAGAATCATCTAGATCGCTCTTTTCGAGCTATTTAATGCGAGAAACACGTTTTCTGGTGTATTCACCATTCCACTGTACGTTTGACATGCAGAACCGGAGATATCTTGGTTACGGTCGAGTTTCAAGCTGAGATATGCATTTTCTACGATAATATTGTTGAGACCTCTGTCAGAAGTATGCAGAATCTTATCTTCGAGAACGCTCTTTTCGAGCTACTTAATGCGAGAAACACGTTTTCTGGTGTTTTCACCACTCCACAGTACGTTTGATGTGCAGAACCGGAGATATCTTGGTTTTCGTGAGGTTTCAAGCTGAGATATGCACTTTCTGCGATAATCTTGGTGAGTCTTCTGTCAGAAGTATGCAGAATCATCTAGATCGCTCTTTTCGAGCTATTTAATGCGAGTAACACGTTTTCTGGTGTTTTCACCACCGCACAGTGCGTTTGATATGCAGAACCGGCTACATCTTGGTTTTCGTCGGGTTTCAAGCTGAAATATGCATTTTCTGCGATAATCTTTGTGTTTCATCTATGAGAAGTATGCAGAATCATCGAGAACTGCCTTTTCGAGCTATTTAAAGCGAAAAAACAAGTTTTCCGGTGTTTTGACCACTCCACAGTGCGTTTGATATGTAGAGCCGCCGACAACTTGGTTTTCGTGGGGTTTCCAGCTGAAATATGCATTTTCTGCGATAATCTAGGTGTTTCATCTATGAGAAGTATGCAGAATCATCTAGATCGCTCTTGTCGAGCTATTTAATGCGAGTAACACGTTGTCTGGTGTTTTCACCACCCCACAGTGCGTTTGATATGCAGAACCGGCGACATCTTGATTTTCGTGGTGTTTCCAGCTGTGATATGCATTTTCTGCGATTATCTTGGTGAGTCTTCTGTCAGAAGTATGCAGAATCATCGATATCGCTCTTTTCGAGCTATTTAATGCGAGAAACACGTTATCTGGTGTTTTGACCACTCCACAGTGCGTTTGATATGTAGAGCCGCCGATAACTTGGTTTTCGTGGGGTTTCCCGCTGAAATATGCATTTTCTGCGATAATCTAGGTGTCTCATCTATGAGAAGTATGCAGAATCATCGAGAACGTTCTTTACGAGTTAGTTAATACGAGAAACACGTTTTCTGGTGTATTCAACATTCCACAGTGCGTGTGATATGCAGAACCGACGATATCTTGGTTTTCGTGGAGTTTCCAGATGAGATATGCGTTTTCTGCGATAATATTGGTGTTTCATCTATGAGAAGTATGCAGAATCATCGAGAACGCTCTTTTCGAGTTAGTTAATACGAGAAACACGTTTTCTGGTGTTTTCAACATTCCACAGTGCGTTTGATATGCAGAACCGGCGTCATCTTGATTTTCGTGAGGTTTCAAGCTGAGATATGCATTTTCTGCGATAATATTGGTGAGACTTCTGTCCGAAGTATGCAGAACCATCGATATCGCTCTTTTCGAGCTATTTAATGCGAGAAACACGATATCTGGTGTTTTGACCACTCCACAGTGCGTTTGATATGTAGAGCCGCCGACAACTTGGTTTTCGTGGTGTTTCCAGCTGAAATATGCATTTTCTGCGATAATCTAGGAGTTTCATCTATAAGAAGTATGCAGAATCATCGAGAACGCTCTTTTCGAGCTAGTTAATGCGAGAAACACGTTTTCTGGTGTTTTGGCCACACCACAGTGCGTTTGATATGCAGAAATTGCGAAATCTTGGTTTTCGTCGGATTTCATGCTGAGGTATGCATTTTCTGCGATAATCTTGGTGCAACTTCTGTCAGAAGTATGCCGAATCATCGAGATCGCTCTATTCGAGCTATTTAATGCGAGAAACACGTTATCTGGTTGTTTTCACCACTCCACAGTGCGTTTGATATGTAGAGCCGCCGATAACTTGGTTTTCGTGGGGTTTCCAGCTGAAATATGCATTTTCTGCGATAATCTTGGTGAGTCTTCTGTCAGAAGTATGCAGAATCACCGATATCGCTCTTTTCGAGCTATTTAATGCGAGAAACACGTTATCTGGTGTTTTGACCACTCCACAGTGCGTTTGATATGTAGAGCCGCCGATAACTTGGTTTTCGTGGGGTTTCCAGCTGAAATATGCATTTTCTGCGATAACCTTGGTGTTTCATCTATGAGAAGTATGCAGAATCATCGAGAACGCTCTTTTCGAGCTAGTTAATGCGAGAAACACGTTTTCTGGTGTTTTCACCACTCCACAGTGCGTCTGTTATGGAGATCCGGCGATATCTTGGTTTTCGTAGGGTTTCCAGCTGAGATATGCATTTTCTGCGATAATTTTGGTGAGTCTTCTGTCAGAAGTATGCAGAATCATCTAGATCGCTCTATTCGAGCTACTTAATGCGAGAAACACGTTTTCTGGTTTTTTCTCCACCCCACAGTGCGTTTGATATGCAGAACCGACGAAATCTTGATTTTCGTGATGTTTCTAGCTGAGATATGCATTTTCTGCGATAATATTGGTGTTTCATCTATGAGAAGTATGCAGAATCATCAAGAACGCTCTTTTCGAGCTAGTTAATGCGAGAAACACGTTTTCTGGTGTTTTCACCACTCCACAGTGCGTCTGATATGGAGGACCGGCGATATCTTGGTTTTCGTCGGATTTCATGCTGAGGTATGCATTTTCTGCGATAATCTTGGTGCAACTTCTGTCAGAAGTATGCCGAATCATCGAGATCGCTCTATTCGAGCTATTTAATGCGAGAAACACGTTATCTGGTTGTTTTCACCACTCCACAGTGCGTTTGATATGCAGAACCGGCGATATCTTGATTTTCGTGGTGTTTCCAGCTGAGATATGCATTTTCTGCGATAATCTTGGTGAGTCTTCTGTCAGAAGTATGCAGAACCATCGATATCGCTCTTTTCGAGCTATTTAATGCGAGAAACACGTTATCTGGTGTGTTCACCACTCCACAGTGCGTCTGTTATGGAGAACCGGCGATATCTTGGTTCTCGTAGGGTTTCCAGCTGAGATATGCATTTTCTGCGATAATCTTGGTGAGTCTTCTGTCAGAAGTATGCCGAATCATCTAGATCGCTCTTTTCGAGCTATTGAATGCGAGAAACACGTTTCTGGTTATTTCTCCACCCCACAGTGCGTTTGATATGCAGAACCGGCGACATCTTGATTTTCGTGATGTTTCTAGCTGAGATATGCATTTTCTACGATAATATTGTTGAGACCTCTGTCAGAAGTATGCAGAATCTTCGAGAACGCTCTTTTCGAGCTACTTAATGCGAGAAACACGTTTTCTGGTGTTTTCACCACTCCACAGTACGTTTGATGTGCGGAACCGGAGATATCTTGGTTTTCGTGAGGTTTCAAGCTGAGATATGCACTTTCTGCGATAATCTTGGTGAGTCTTCTGTCAGAAGTATGCAGAATCATCTAGATCGCTCTTTTCGAGCTATTTAATGCGTGTAACACGTTTTCTGGTGTTTTCACCACCCCACAGTGCGTTTGATATGCAGAACCGGCTACATCTTGGTTTTCGTCGGGTTTCAAGCTGAGATATGCATTTTCTGCGATAATCTTGGTGAGACTTCAGTCAGAAGTATGCACAATCATCTAGATCGTTCGTTTCGAGCAATTTAATGCGAGAAACACGTTATCTGGTTGTTTTCACCACTCCATAGAGCGTTTGATATGCAGAACCGGCGACATCTTGATTTTCGTGAGGTTTCTAGCTGAGATATGCATTTTCTGCGATAATATTGGTGAGACTTCAGTCAGAAGTATGCAGAATCATCTAGATCGCTCGTTTCGAGCTATTTAATGCGAGAAACACGTTTTCTGGTGTATTCACCACTCCACAGTACGTCTGATATGCAGAACAGGCGATATCTTGGTTTTCGTGGGGTTTCCAGCTGAGATATGAATTTTCTGCGATAATCTTGGTGAGTCTTCTGTCAGAAGTATGCAGAAACATCGAGAGCGCTCTTTTCGAGCTATTTAATGCGAGAACCACGTTATCTGGTGTTTTCACCACTCCACAGTGCGTTTGACATGCAGAACCGGCGTCATCTTGATTTTCGTGAGGTTTCAAGATGAGATATGCATTTTCTGCGATGATATTGGTAAGACTTCTGTCCGAAGTATGCAGAACCATCGATATCGCTCTTTTCGAGCTATTTAATGCGAGAAACGCGGTAGCTGGTGTTTTGACCACTCCACAGTGCGTTTGATATGTAGAGCCGCCGATAACTTGGTTTTCGTGTGGTTTCCAGCTGAAATATGCATTTTCTGCGATAATCTAGGTGTTTCATCTATGAGAAGTATGCAGAATCATCGAGAACGCTCTTTTCGAGTTAGTTAATACGAGAAACACGTTTTCTGGTGTTTTCACCACTCCACAGTGCGTCTGTTATGGAGAACCGGCGATATCTTGGTTTTCGTAGGGTTTCCAGCTGAGATATGCATTTTCTGCGATAATCTTTGTGTTTCATCTATGAGAAGTATGCAGAATCATCGAAAACTCTCTTTTCGAGCTATTTAATGCGAAAAATCAAGGTTTCCGGTGTTTTGAACACTCCACAGTGCGTTTGATATGTAGAGCCGCCGACAACTTTTTTTTCGTGGGGTTTCCAGCTGAAATATGCATTTTCTGCGATAATCTAGGTGTTTCATCTATGAGAAGTATGCAGAATCATCGAGAACGCTCTTTTCGAGTTAGTTGATACGAGAAACACGTTTTCTGGTGTTTTCAACAATCCACAGTGCGTCTGATATGCACAACCGACGATATCTTGATTTTGGTAGGGTTTCAAGCTGCGATATGCATTTTCTGCGATAATCTTGGTGAGTCTTCTGTCAGAAGTATGCCGAATCATCGAGATCGCTCTATTCGAGCTATTTTATACGAGAAACACGTTATCTGGTTGTTTTCACCACTCCACAGTGCGTTTGATATGCAGAACCGGCGTCATCTTGATTTTCGTGAGGTTTCAAGATGAGATATGCATTTTCTGCGATAATATCGGTAAGACTTCTGTCCGAAGTATGCAGAATCATCGATATCCCTCCTTTCGAGCTATTTAATGCGAAAAAACAAGTTTTCCGGTGTTTTGACCACTCCACAGTGCGTTTGATATATAGAGCCGCCGACAACTTGGTTTTCGTGGGGTTTCCAGCTGAAGTATGCATTTTCTGCGATAATCTAGGTGTTTCATCTATGAGAAGTATGCAGAATCATCGAGAACGCTCTTTTCGAGTTAGTTAATACGAGAAACACGTTTTCTGGTGTTTTCACCACTCCACAGTGCGTCTGTTATGGAGAACCGGCGATATCTTGGTTTTCGTAGGGTTTCCAGCTGAGATATGCATTTTCTGCGATAATCTTGGTGAGTCTTCAGTCAGAAGTATGCAGAATCATCTAGATCGCTCTTTTCGAGCTATTTAATGCGAGAAACACGATTTCTGGTTTTTTCTCCACCCCACAGTGCGTTTGATATGCAGAACCGGCGACATCTTGATTTTCGTGATGTTTCTAGCTGAGATATGCATTTTCTGCGATAATATTGGTGTTTCATCTATGAGAAGTATGCAGAATCATCAAGAACGCTCTTTTCGAGCTAGTTAATGCGAGAAACACGTTTTCTGGTGTTTTCACCACTCCACAGTGCGTCTGATATGCAGAACAGGCGATATCTTGGTTTTCGTTTGGTTTCCAGCTGAGATATGTATTTTCTGCGATAATCTTGGTGAGTCTTCTGCCAGAACTATGCCGAATCATCGAGATCGCTCTTTTCGAGCTAGTTAATGCGAGAAACACGTTATCTGGTGTTTTGACCACTCCACAGTGCGTTTGATATGTAGAGCCGCCGATAGCTTGGTATTCGTGAGGTTTCCAGCTGAGATATGCACTTTCTGCGATAATCTTGGTGAGTCTTCTGTCAGAAGTATGCAGAATCATCTAGATCGCTCTTTTCGAGCTATTTAATGCGAGTAACACGTTTTATGGTGTTTTCACCACCCCGCAGTGCGTTTGATATGTAGAGCCGCCGATAACTTGGTTTTCGTGGGGTTTCCAGCTGAAATATGCATTTTCTGCGATAACCTTGGTGTTTCATCTATGAGAAGTATGCAGAATCATCGAGAACGCTCTTTTCGAGCTATTTAATGCGAGTAACACGTTTTCTGGTGTTTTCACCACCCCACAGTGCGTTTGATATGCAGAACCGGCGACATCTTGATTTTCGTGGTGTTTCCAGCTGAGATATGCATTTTCTGCGATAATCTTGGTGAGTCTTCTGTCAGAAGTATGCAGAACCATCGATATCGCTCTTTTCGAGCTATTTAATGCGAGAAACACGTTATCTGGTTTTTTCTCCACCCCACAGTGCGTTTGATATGCAGAACCGGCGACATCTTGATTTTCGTGATGTTTCTAGCTGAGATATGCATTTCCTGCGATAATATTGGTGTTTCATCTATGAGAAGTATGCAGAATCATCAAGAACGCTCTTTTCGAGCTAGTTAATGCGAGAAACACGTTTTCTGGTGTTTTCACCACTCCACAGTGCGTCTGATATGGAGAACCGGCGATATCTTGGTTTTCGTAGGGTTTCCAACTGAGATATGCATTTTCAGCGATAATCTTGGTGAGTCATCTGTCAGCAGTATGCAGAATCATCTAGATCGCTCGTTTCGAGCTATTTAATGCGAAAAACCCAGTTTTCTGGTGTTTTGGCCACACCACAGTGCGTTTGATATGTAGAAATTGCGAAATCTTGGTTTTCGTCGGATTTCATGCTGAGGTATGCATTTTCTGCGATAATCTTGGTGCAACTTCTGTCAGAAGTATGCAGAATCATCGAGATCGCTCTTTTCGAGCTATTTAATGCGAGAAACACGTTATCTGGTGTTTTGACCACTCCACAGTGCGTTTGATATGTAGAGCCGCCGATAACTTGGTTTTCGTGGTGTTTCCAGCTGAGATATGCATTTTCTGCGATAATCTTGGTGACTCATCTGTGAGAAGTATGCAGAATCATCTAGATCGCTCTTTTCGAGCTATTTAATGCGAGAAACACGTTTTCTGGTGTATTCACCATTCCACTGTACGTTTGACATGCAGAACCGGAGATATCTTGGTTACGGTCGAGTTTCAAGCTGAGATATGCATTTTCTACGATAATATTGTTGAGACCTCTGTCAGAAGTATGCAGAATCTTATCTTCGAGAACGCTCTTTTCGAGCTACTTAATGCGAGAAACACGTTTTCTGGTGTTTTCACCACTCCACAGTACGTTTGATGTGCAGAACCGGAGATATCTTGGTTTTCGTGAGGTTTCAAGCTGAGATATGCACTTTCTGCGATAATCTTGGTGAGTCTTCTGTCAGAAGTATGCAGAATCATCTAGATCGCTCTTTTCGAGCTATTTAATGCGAGTAACACGTTTTCTGGTGTTTTCACCACCGCACAGTGCGTTTGATATGCAGAACCGGCTACATCTTGGTTTTCGTCGGGTTTCAAGCTGAAATATGCATTTTCTGCGATAATCTTTGTGTTTCATCTATGAGAAGTATGCAGAATCATCGAGAACTGCCTTTTCGAGCTATTTAAAGCGAAAAAACAAGTTTTCCGGTGTTTTGACCACTCCACAGTGCGTTTGATATGTAGAGCCGCCGACAACTTGGTTTTCGTGGGGTTTCCAGCTGAAATATGCATTTTCTGCGATAATCTAGGTGTTTCATCTATGAGAAGTATGCAGAATCATCTAGATCGCTCTTGTCGAGCTATTTAATGCGAGTAACACGTTGTCTGGTGTTTTCACCACCCCACAGTGCGTTTGATATGCAGAACCGGCGACATCTTGATTTTCGTGGTGTTTCCAGCTGAGATATGCATTTTCTGCGATTATCTTGGTGAGTCTTCTGTCAGAAGTATGCAGAATCATCGATATCGCTCTTTTCGAGCTATTTAATGCGAGAAACACGTTATCTGGTGTTTTGACCACTCCACAGTGCGTTTGATATGTAGAGCCGCCGATAACTTGGTTTTCGTGGGGTTTCCCGCTGAAATATGCATTTTCTGCGATAATCTAGGTGTCTCATCTATGAGAAGTATGCAGAATCATCGAGAACGTTCTTTACGAGTTAGTTAATACGAGAAACACGTTTTCTGGTGTATTCAACATTCCACAGTGCGTGTGATATGCAGAACCGACGATATCTTGGTTTTCGTGGAGTTTCCAGATGAGATATGCGTTTTCTGCGATAATATTGGTGTTTCATCTATGAGAAGTATGCAGAATCATCGAGAACGCTCTTTTCGAGTTAGTTAATACGAGAAACACGTTTTCTGGTGTTTTCAACATTCCACAGTGCGTTTGATATGCAGAACCGGCGTCATCTTGATTTTCGTGAGGTTTCAAGCTGAGATATGCATTTTCTGCGATAATATTGGTGAGACTTCTGTCCGAAGTATGCAGAGCCATCGATATCGCTCTTTTCGAGCTATTTAATGCGAGAAACACGTTATCTGGTGTTTTGACCACTCCACAGTGCGTTTGATATGTAGAGCCGCCGACAACTTGGTTTTCGTGGTGTTTCCAGCTGAAATATGCATTTTCTGCGATAATCTAGGAGTTTCATCTATAAGAAGTATGCAGAATCATCGAGAACGCTCTTTTCGAGCTAGTTAATGCGAGAAACACGTTTTCTGGTGTTTTGGCCACACCACAGTGCGTTTGATATGCAGAAATTGCGAAATCTTGGTTTTCGTCGGATTTCATGCTGAGGTATGCATTTTCTGCGATAATCTTGGTGCAACTTCTGTCAGAAGTATGCCGAATCATCGAGATCGCTCTATTCGAGCTATTTAATGCGAGAAACACGTTATCTGGTTGTTTTCACCACTCCACAGTGCGTTTGATATGTAGAGCCGCCGATAACTTGGTTTTCGTGGGGTTTCCAGCTGAAATATGCATTTTCTGCGATAATCTTGGTGAGTCTTCTGTCAGAAGTATGCAGAATCACCGATATCGCTCTTTTCGAGCTATTTAATGCGAGAAACACGTTATCTGGTGTTTTGACCACTCCACAGTGCGTTTGATATGTAGAGCCGCCGATAACTTGGTTTTCGTGGGGTTTCCAGCTGAAATATGCATTTTCTGCGATAACCTTGGTGTTTCATCTATGAGAAGTATGCAGAATCATCGAGAACGCTCTTTTCGAGCTAGTTAATGCGAGAAACACGTTTTCTGGTGTTTTCACCACTCCACAGTGCGTCTGTTATGGAGATCCGGCGATATCTTGGTTTTCGTAGGGTTTCCAGCTGAGATATGCATTTTCTGCGATAATTTTGGTGAGTCTTCTGTC
Organism: Anthophora plumipes; assembly: GCA_951804975.1. Taxonomy (NCBI): domain Eukaryota; kingdom Metazoa; phylum Arthropoda; class Insecta; order Hymenoptera; family Apidae; genus Anthophora; species Anthophora plumipes. Next base: position 3,920,891 of record OX638123.1, on the reverse strand, counting down.
AGAAGTATGCAGAATCATCTAGATCGCTCTATTCGAGCTACTTAATGCGAGAAACACGTTTTCTGGTTTTTTCTCCACCCCACAGTGCGTTTGATATGCAGAACCGACGAAATCTTGATTTTCGTGATGTTTCTAGCTGAGATATGCATTTTCTGCGATAATATTGGTGTTTCATCTATGAGAAGTATGCAGAATCATCAAGAACGCTCTTTTCGAGCTAGTTAATGCGAGAAACACGTTTTCTGGTGTTTTCACCACTCCACAGTGCGTCTGATATGGAGGACCGGCGATATCTTGGTTTTCGTCGGATTTCATGCTGAGGTATGCATTTTCTGCGATAATCTTGGTGCAACTTCTGTCAGAAGTATGCCGAATCATCGAGATCGCTCTATTCGAGCTATTTAATGCGAGAAACACGTTATCTGGTTGTTTTCACCACTCCACAGTGCGTTTGATATGCAGAACCGGCGATATCTTGATTTTCGTGGTGTTTCCAGCTGAGATATGCATTTTCTGCGATAATCTTGGTGAGTCTTCTGTCAGAAGTATGCAGAACCATCGATATCGCTCTTTTCGAGCTATTTAATGCGAGAAACACGTTATCTGGTGTGTTCACCACTCCACAGTGCGTCTGTTATGGAGAACCGGCGATATCTTGGTTCTCGTAGGGTTTCCAGCTGAGATATGCATTTTCTGCGATAATCTTGGTGAGTCTTCTGTCAGAAGTATGCCGAATCATCTAGATCGCTCTTTTCGAGCTATTGAATGCGAGAAACACGTTTCTGGTTATTTCTCCACCCCACAGTGCGTTTGATATGCAGAACCGGCGACATCTTGATTTTCGTGATGTTTCTAGCTGAGATATGCATTTTCTACGATAATATTGTTGAGACCTCTGTCAGAAGTATGCAGAATCTTCGAGAACGCTCTTTTCGAGCTACTTAATGCGAGAAACACGTTTTCTGGTGTTTTCACCACTCCACAGTACGTTTGATGTGCAGAACCGGAGATATCTTGGTTTTCGTGAGGTTTCAAGCTGAGATATGCACTTTCTGCGATAATCTTGGTGAGTCTTCTGTCAGAAGTATGCAGAATCATCTAGATCGCTCTTTTCGAGCTATTTAATGCGTGTAACACGTTTTCTGGTGTTTTCACCACCCCACAGTGCGTTTGATATGCAGAACCGGCTACATCTTGGTTTTCGTCGGGTTTCAAGCTGAGATATGCATTTTCTGCGATAATCTTGGTGAGACTTCAGTCAGAAGTATGCACAATCATCTAGATCGTTCGTTTCGAGCAATTTAATGCGAGAAACACGTTATCTGGTTGTTTTCACCACTCCATAGAGCGTTTGATATGCAGAACCGGCGACATCTTGATTTTCGTGAGGTTTCTAGCTGAGATATGCATTTTCTGCGATAATATTGGTGAGACTTCAGTCAGAAGTATGCAGAATCATCTAGATCGCTCGTTTCGAGCTATTTAATGCGAGAAACACGTTTTCTGGTGTATTCACCACTCCACAGTACGTCTGATATGCAGAACAGGCGATATCTTGGTTTTCGTGGGGTTTCCAGCTGAGATATGAATTTTCTGCGATAATCTTGGTGAGTCTTCTGTCAGAAGTATGCAGAAACATCGAGAGCGCTCTTTTCGAGCTATTTAATGCGAGAACCACGTTATCTGGTGTTTTCACCACTCCACAGTGCGTTTGACATGCAGAACCGGCGTCATCTTGATTTTCGTGAGGTTTCAAGATGAGATATGCATTTTCTGCGATGATATTGGTAAGACTTCTGTCCGAAGTATGCAGAACCATCGATATCGCTCTTTTCGAGCTATTTAATGCGAGAAACACGGTAGCTGGTGTTTTGACCACTCCACAGTGCGTTTGATATGTAGAGCCGCCGATAACTTGGTTTTCGTGTGGTTTCCAGCTGAAATATGCATTTTCTGCGATAATCTAGGTGTTTCATCTATGAGAAGTATGCAGAATCATCGAGAACGCTCTTTTCGAGTTAGTTAATACGAGAAACACGTTTTCTGGTGTTTTCACCACTCCACAGTGCGTCTGTTATGGAGAACCGGCGATATCTTGGTTTTCGTAGGGTTTCCAGCTGAGATATGCATTTTCTGCGATAATCTTTGTGTTTCATCTATGAGAAGTATGCAGAATCATCGAAAACTCTCTTTTCGAGCTATTTAATGCGAAAAATCAAGGTTTCCGGTGTTTTGAACACTCCACAGTGCGTTTGATATGTAGAGCCGCCGACAACTTTTTTTTCGTGGGGTTTCCAGCTGAAATATGCATTTTCTGCGATAATCTAGGTGTTTCATCTATGAGAAGTATGCAGAATCATCGAGAACGCTCTTTTCGAGTTAGTTAATACGAGAAACACGTTTTCTGGTGTTTTCAACAATCCACAGTGCGTCTGATATGCACAACCGACGATATCTTGATTTTGGTAGGGTTTCAAGCTGCGATATGCATTTTCTGCGATAATCTTGGTGAGTCTTCTGTCAGAAGTATGCCGAATCATCGAGATCGCTCTATTCGAGCTATTTTATACGAGAAACACGTTATCTGGTTGTTTTCACCACTCCACAGTGCGTTTGATATGCAGAACCGGCGTCATCTTGATTTTCGTGAGGTTTCAAGATGAGATATGCATTTTCTGCGATAATATCGGTAAGACTTCTGTCCGAAGTATGCAGAATCATCGATATCCCTCCTTTCGAGCTATTTAATGCGAAAAAACAAGTTTTCCGGTGTTTTGACCACTCCACAGTGCGTTTGATATATAGAGCCGCCGACAACTTGGTTTTCGTGGGGTTTCCAGCTGAAGTATGCATTTTCTGCGATAATCTAGGTGTTTCATCTATGAGAAGTATGCAGAATCATCGAGAACGCTCTTTTCGAGTTAGTTAATACGAGAAACACGTTTTCTGGTGTTTTCACCACTCCACAGTGCGTCTGTTATGGAGAACCGGCGATATCTTGGTTTTCGTAGGGTTTCCAGCTGAGATATGCATTTTCTGCGATAATCTTGGTGAGTCTTCAGTCAGAAGTATGCAGAATCATCTAGATCGCTCTTTTCGAGCTATTTAATGCGAGAAACACGATTTCTGGTTTTTTCTCCACCCCACAGTGCGTTTGATATGCAGAACCGGCGACATCTTGATTTTCGTGATGTTTCTAGCTGAGATATGCATTTTCTGCGATAATATTGGTGTTTCATCTATGAGAAGTATGCAGAATCATCAAGAACGCTCTTTTCGAGCTAGTTAATGCGAGAAACACGTTTTCTGGTGTTTTCACCACTCCACAGTGCGTCTGATATGCAGAACAGGCGATATCTTGGTTTTCGTGGGGTTTCCAGCTGAGATATGTATTTTCTGCGATAATCTTGGTGAGTCTTCTGCCAGAACTATGCCGAATCATCGAGATCGCTCTTTTCGAGCTAGTTAATGCGAGAAACACGTTATCTGGTGTTTTGACCACTCCACAGTGCGTTTGATATGTAGAGCCGCCGATAGCTTGGTATTCGTGAGGTTTCCAGCTGAGATATGCACTTTCTGCGATAATCTTGGTGAGTCTTCTGTCAGAAGTATGCAGAATCATCTAGATCGCTCTTTTCGAGCTATTTAATGCGAGTAACACGTTTTATGGTGTTTTCACCACCCCGCAGTGCGTTTGATATGCAGAACCGGCGACATCTTGATTTTCGTGGTGTTTCCAGCTGAGATATGCATTTTCTGCGATAATCTTGGTGAGTCTTCTGTCAGAAGTATGCAGAATCATCGATATCGCTCTTTTCGAGCTATTTAATGCGAGAAACACGTTATCTGGTGTTTTGACCACTCCACAGTGCGTTTGATATGCAGAACCGGCGACATTTTGATTTTCGTGGTGTTTCCAGCTGAGATATGCATTTTCTGCGATAATCTTGGTGAGTCTTCTGTCAGAAGTATGCAGAATCATCGATATCGCTCTTTTCGAGCTATTTAATGCGAGAAACACGTTATCTGGTGTTTTGACCACTCCACAGTGCGCTTGATATGTAGAGCCGCCGATAACTTGGTTTTCGTGGGGTTTCCAGCTGAAATATGCATTTTCTGCGATAACCTTGGTGTTTCATCTATGAGAAGTATGCAGAATCATCGAGAACGCTCTTTTCGAGCTAGTTAATGCGAGAAACTCGTTTTCTGGTGTTTTCACCACTCCACAGTGCGTCTGTTATGGAGAACCGGCGATATCTTGGTTTTCGTAGGGTTTCCAGCTGAGATATGCATTTTCTGCGATAATCTTGGTGAGTCTTCTGTCAGAAGTATGCAGAATCATCTAGATCGCTCTTTTCGAGCTACTTAATGCGAGAAACACGTTTTCTGGTTTTTTCTCCACCCCACAGTGCGTTTGATATCTAGAGCCGCCGATAACTTGGTTTTCGTGGGGTTTCCAGCTGAAATATGCATTTTCTGCGATAACCTTGGTGTTTCATCTATGAGAAGTATGCAGAATCATCGAGAACGCTCTTTTCGAGCTAGTTAATGCGAGAAACACGTTTTCTGGTGTTTTCACCACTCCACAGTGCGTTTGATATGTAGAGCCGCCGATAACTTGGAATTCGTGGGGTTTCCAGCTGAGATATGCACTTTCTGCGATAATCTTGGTGAGTCTTCTGTCAGAAGTATGCAGAATCATCTAGATCGCTCTTTTCGAGCTATTTAATGCGAGAAACACGTTATCTGGTGTTTTGACCACTCCACAGTGCGTTTGATATGTAGAGCCGCCGATAACTTGGTTTTCGTGGGGTTTCCAGCTGAAATATGCATTTTCTGCGATAACCTTGGTGTTTCATCTATGAGAAGTATGCAGAATCATCGAGAACGCTCTTTTCGAGCTATTTAATGCGAGTAACACGTTTTCTGGTGTTTTCACCACCCCACAGTGCGTTTGATATGCAGAACCGGCGACATCTTGATTTTCGTGGTGTTTCCAGCTGAGATATGCATTTTCTGCGATAATCTTGGTGAGTCTTCTGTCAGAAGTATGCAGAACCATCGATATCGCTCTTTTCGAGCTATTTAATGCGAGAAACACGTTATCTGGTGTTTTGACCACTCCACAGTGCGTTTGATATGTAGAGCCGCCGATAACTTGGTTTTCGTGGGGTTTCCAGCAGAAATATGCATTTTCTGCGATAACCTTGGTGTTTCATCTATGAGAAGTATGCAGAATCATCGAGAACGCTCTTTTCGAGCTAGTTAATGCGAGAAACTCGTTTTCTGGTGTTTTCAACACTCCACAGTGCGTCTGTTATGGAGAACCGGCGATATCTTGGTTTTCGTAGGGTTTCCAGCTGAGATATGCATTTTCTGCGATAATCTTGGTGAGTCTTCTGTCAGAAGTATGCAGAATCATCTAGATCGCTCTTTTCGAGCTACTTAATGCGAGAAACACGTTTTCTGGTTTTTTCTCCACCCCACAGTGCGTTTGAAATCTAGAGCCGACGATAACTTGGTTTTCGTGGGGTTTCCAGCTAAAAAATATGCATTTTCTGCGATAACCTTGGTGTTTCATCTATGAGAAGTATGCAGAATCATCGAGAACGCTCTTTTCGAGCTAGTTAATGCGAGAAACACGTTTTCTGGTGTTTTCACCACTCCACAGTGCGTTTGATATGTAGAGCCGCCGATAACTTGGAATTCGTGGGGTTTCCAGCTGAGATATGCACTTTCTGCGATAATCTTGGTGAGTCTTCTGTCAGAAGTATGCAGAATCATCTAGATCGCTCTTTTCGAGCTATTTAATGCGAGAAACACGTTATCTGGTGTTTTGACCACTCCACAGTGCGTTTGATATGTAGAGCCGCCGATAACTTGGTTTTCGTGGGGTTTCCAGCTGAAATATGCATTTTCTGCGATAACCTTGGTGTTTCATCTATGAGAAGTATGCAGAATCATCGAGAACGCTCTTTTCGAGCTATTTAATGCGAGTAACACGTTTTCTGGTGTTTTCACCACCCCACAGTGCGTTTGATATGCAGAACCGGCGACATTGATTTTCGTGGTGTTTCCAGCTGAGATATGCATTTTCTGCGATAATCTTGGTGAGTCTTCTGTCAGAAGTATGCAGAACCATCGATATCGCTCTTTTCGAGCTATTTAATGCGAGAAACACGTTATCTGGTGTTTTGACCACTCCACAGTGCGTTTGATATGTAGAGCCGCCGATAACTTGGTTTTCGTGGGGTTTCCAGCTGAAATATGCATTTTCTGCGATAACCTTGGTGTTTCATCTATGAGAAGTATGCAGAATCATCGAGAACGCTCTTTTCGAGCTAGTTAATGCGAGAAACTCGTTTTCTGGTGTTTTCAACACTCCACAGTGCGTCTGTTATGGAGAACCGGCGATATCTTGGTTTTCGTAGGGTTTCCAGCTGAGATATGCATTTTCTGCGATAATCTTGGTGAGTCTTCTGTCAGAAGTATGCAGAATCATCTAGATCGCTCTTTTCGAGCTACTTAATGCGAGAAACACGTTTTCTGGTTTTTTCTCCACCCCACAGTGCGTTTGATATGTAGAGCCGCCGATAACTTGGTTTTCGTGGGGTTTCCAGCTGAAATATGCATTTTCTGCGATAACCTTGGTGTTTCATCTATGAGAAGTATGCAGAATCATCGAGAACGCTCTTTTCGAGCTAGTTAATGCGAGAAACACGTTTTCTGGTGTTTTCACCACTCCACAGTGCGTTTGATATGTAGAGCCGCCGATAACTTGGTATTCGTGGGGTTTCCAGCTGAGATATGCACTTTCTGCGATAATCTTGGTGAGTCTTCTGTCAGAAGTATGCAGAATCATCTAGATCGCTCTTTTCGAGCTATTTAATGCGAGTAACACGTTTTCTGGTGTTTTCACCACCCCACAGTGCGTTTGATATGCAGAACCGGCGACATCTTGATTTTCGTGGTGTTTCCAGCTGAGATATGCATTTTCTGCGATAATCTTGGTGAGTCTTCTGTCAGAAGTATGCAGAATCATCGATATCGCTCTTTTCGAGCTATTTAATGCGAGAAACACGTTATCTGGTGTTTTGACCACTCCACAGTGCGTTTGATATGTAGAGCCGCCGATAACTTGGTTTTCGTGGGGTTTCCAGCTGAAATATGCATTTTCTGCGATAACCTTGGTGTTTCATCTATGAGAAGTATGCAGAATCATCGAGAACGCTCTTTTCGAGCTAGTTAATGCGAGAAACTCGTTTTCTGGTGTTTTCACCACTCCACAGTGCGTCTGTTATGGAGAACCGGCGATATCTTGGTTTTCGTAGGGTTTCCAGCTGAGATATGCATTTTCTGCGATAATCTTGGTGAGTCTTCTGTCAGAAGTATGCAGAATCATCTAGATCGCTCTTTTCGAGCTACTTAATGCGAGAAACACGTTTTCTGGTTTTTTCTCCACCCCACAGAGAGTTTGATATGTAGAGCCGCCGATAACTTGGTTTTCGTGGGGTTTCCAGCTGAAATATGCATTTTCTGCGATAATCTAGGTGTTTCATCTATGAGAAGTATGCAGAATCATCGAGAACGCTCTTTTCGAGTTAGTTAATACGAGAAACACGTTTTCTGGTGTTTTCACCACTCCACAGTGCGTCTGTTATGGAGAACCGGCGATATCTTGGTTTTCGTAGGGTTTCCAGCTGAGATATGCATTTTCTGCGATAATCTTTGTGTTTCATCTATGAGAAGTATGCAGAATCATCGAAAACTCTCTTTTCGAGCTATTTAATGCGAAAAATCAAGGTTTCCGGTGTTTTGAACACTCCACAGTGCGTTTGATATGTAGAGCCGCCGACAACTTTTTTTTCGTGGGGTTTCCAGCTGAAATATGCATTTTCTGCGATAATCTAGGTGTTTCATCTATGAGAAGTATGCAGAATCATCGAGAACGCTCTTTTCGAGTTAGTTAATACGAGAAACACGTTTTCTGGTGTTTTCAACAATCCACAGTGCGTCTGATATGCACAACCGACGATATCTTGATTTTGGTAGGGTTTCAAGCTGCGATATGCATTTTCTGCGATAATCTTGGTGAGTCTTCTGTCAGAAGTATGCCGAATCATCGAGATCGCTCTATTCGAGCTATTTTATACGAGAAACACGTTATCTGGTTGTTTTCACCACTCCACAGTGCGTTTGATATGCAGAACCGGCGTCATCTTGATTTTCGTGAGGTTTCAAGATGAGATATGCATTTTCTGCGATAATATTGGTGTTTCATCTATGAGAAGTATGCAGAATCATCAAGAACGCTCTTTTCGAGCTAGTTAATGCGAGAAACACGTTTTCTGGTGTTTTCACCACTCCACAGTGCGTCTGATATGCAGAACAGGCGATATCTTGGTTTTCGTGGGGTTTCCAGCTGAGATATGTATTTTCTGCGATAATCTTGGTGAGTCTTCTGCCAGAACTATGCCGAATCATCGAGATCGCTCTTTTCGAGCTAGTTAATGCGAGAAACACGTTATCTGGTGTTTTGACCACTCCACAGTGCGTTTGATATGTAGAGCCGCCGATAACTTGGTATTCGTGAGGTTTCCAGCTGAGATATGCACTTTCTGCGATAATCTTGGTGAGTCTTCTGTCAGAAGTATGCAGAATCATCTAGATCGCTCTTTTCGAGCTATTTAATGCGAGTAACACGTTTTATGGTGTTTTCACCACCCCGCAGTGCGTTTGATATGCAGAACCGGCGACATCTTGATTTTCGTGGTGTTTCCAGCTGAGATATGCATTTTCTGCGATAATCTTGGTGAGTCTTCTGTCAGAAGTATGCAGAATCATCGATATCGCTCTTTTCGAGCTATTTAATGCGAGAAACACGTTATCTGGTGTTTTGACCACTCCACAGTGCGTTTGATATGCAGAACCGGCGACATCTTGATTTTCGTGGTGTTTCCAGCTGAGATATGCATTTTCTGCGATAATCTTGGTGAGTCTTCTGTCAGAAGTATGCAGAATCATCGATATCGCTCTTTTCGAGCTATTTAATGCGAGAAACACGTTATCTGGTGTTTTGACCACTCCACAGTGCGTTTGATATGTAGAGCCGCCGATAACTTGGTTTTCGTGGGGTTTCCAGCTGAAATATGCATTTTCTGCGATAACCTTGGTGTTTCATCTATGAGAAGTATGCAGAATCATCGAGAACGCTCTTTTCGAGCTAGTTAATGCGAGAAACTCGTTTTCTGGTGTTTTCACCACTCCACAGTGCGTCTGTTATGGAGAACCGGCGATATCTTGGTTTTCGTAGGGTTTCCAGCTGAGATATGCATTTTCTGCGATAATCTTGGTGAGTCTTCTGTCAGAAGTATGCAGAATCATCTAGATCGCTCTTTTCGAGCTACTTAATGCGAGAAACACGTTTTCTGGTTTTTTCTCCACCCCACAGTGCGTTTGATATCTAGAGCCGCCGATAACTTGGTTTTCGTGGGGTTTCCAGCTGAAATATGCATTTTCTGCGATAACCTTGGTGTTTCATCTATGAGAAGTATGCAGAATCATCGAGAACGCTCTTTTCGAGCTAGTTAATGCGAGAAACACGTTTTCTGGTGTTTTCACCACTCCACAGTGCGTTTGATATGTAGAGCCGCCGATAACTTGGAATTCGTGGGGTTTCCAGCTGAGATATGCACTTTCTGCGATAATCTTGGTGAGTCTTCTGTCAGAAGTATGCAGAATCATCTAGATCGCTCTTTTCGAGCTATTTAATGCGAGAAACACGTTATCTGGTGTTTTGACCACTCCACAGTGCGTTTGATATGTAGAGCCGCCGATAACTTGGTTTTCGTGGGGTTTCCAGCTGAAATATGCATTTTCTGCGATAACCTTGGTGTTTCATCTATGAGAAGTATGCAGAATCATCGAGAACGCTCTTTTCGAGCTATTTAATGCGAGTAACACGTTTTCTGGTGTTTTCACCACCCCACAGTGCGTTTGATATGCAGAACCGGCGACATCTTGATTTTCGTGGTGTTTCCAGCTGAGATATGCATTTTCTGCGATAATCTTGGTGAGTCTTCTGTCAGAAGTATGCAGAACCATCGATATCGCTCTTTTCGAGCTATTTAATGCGAGAAACACGTTATCTGGTGTTTTGACCACTCCACAGTGCGTTTGATATGTAGAGCCGCCGATAACTTGGTTTTCGTGGGGTTTCCAGCAGAAATATGCATTTTCTGCGATAACCTTGGTGTTTCATCTATGAGAAGTATGCAGAATCATCGAGAACGCTCTTTTCGAGCTAGTTAATGCGAGAAACTCGTTTTCTGGTGTTTTCAACACTCCACAGTGCGTCTGTTATGGAGAACCGGCGATATCTTGGTTTTCGTAGGGTTTCCAGCTGAGATATGCATTTTCTGCGATAATCTTGGTGAGTCTTCTGTCAGAAGTATGCAGAATCATCTAGATCGCTCTTTTCGAGCTACTTAATGCGAGAAACACGTTTTCTGGTTTTTTCTCCACCCCACAGTGCGTTTGAAATCTAGAGCCGCCGATAACTTGGTTTTCGTGGGGTTTCCAGCTAAAAAATATGCATTTTCTGCGATAACCTTGGTGTTTCATCTATGAGAAGTATGCAGAATCATCGAGAACGCTCTTTTCGAGCTAGTTAATGCGAGAAACACGTTTTCTGGTGTTTTCACAACTCCACAGTGCGTTTGATATGTAGAGCCGCCGATAACTTGGAATTCGTGGGGTTTCCAGCTGAGATATGCACTTTCTGCGATAATCTTGGTGAGTCTTCTGTCAGAAGTATGCAGAATCATCTAGATCGCTCTTTTCGAGCTATTTAATGCGAGAAACACGTTATCTGGTGTTTTGACCACTCCACAGTGCGTTTGATATGTAGAGCCGCCGATAACTTGGTTTTCGTGGGGTTTCCAGCTGAAATATGCATTTTCTGCGATAACCTTGGTGTTTCATCTATGAGAAGTATGCAGAATCATCGAGAACGCTCTTTTCGAGCTATTTAATGCGAGTAACACGTTTTCTGGTGTTTTCACCACCCCACAGTGCGTTTGATATGCAGAACCGGCGACATTGATTTTCGTGGTGTTTCCAGCTGAGATATGCATTTTCTGCGATAATCTTGGTGAGTCTTCTGTCAGAAGTATGCAGAACCATCGATATCGCTCTTTTCGAGCTATTTAATGCGAGAAACACGTTATCTGGTGTTTTGACCACTCCACAGTGCGTTTGATATGTAGAGCCGCCGATAACTTGGTTTTCGTGGGGTTTCCAGCTGAAATATGCATTTTCTGCGATAACCTTGGTGTTTCATCTATGAGAAGTATGCAGAATCATCGAGAACGCTCTTTTCGAGCTAGTTAATGCGAGAAACTCGTTTTCTGGTGTTTTCAACACTCCACAGTGCGTCTGTTATGGAGAACCGGCGATATCTTGGTTTTCGTAGGGTTTCCAGCTGAGATATGCATTTTCTGCGATAATCTTGGTGAGTCTTCTGTCAGAAGTATGCAGAATCATCTAGATCGCTCTTTTCGAGCTACTTAATGCGAGAAACACGTTTTCTGGTTTTTTCTCCACCCCACAGTGCGTTTGATATGTAGAGCCGCCGATAACTTGGTTTTCGTGGGGTTTCCAGCTGAAATATGCATTTTCTGCGATAACCTTGGTGTTTCATCTATGAGAAGTATGCAGAATCATCGAGAACGCTCTTTTCGAGCTAGTTAATGCGAGAAACACGTTTTCTGGTGTTTTCACCACTCCACAGTGCGTTTGATATGTAGAGCCGCCGATAACTTGGTATTCGTGGGGTTTCCAGCTGAGATATGCACTTTCTGCGATAATCTTGGTGAGTCTTCTGTCAGAAGTATGCAGAATCATCTAGATCGCTCTTTTCGAGCTATTTAATGCGAGTAACACGTTTTCTGGTGTTTTCACCACCCCACAGTGCGTTTGATATGCAGAACCGGCGACATCTTGATTTTCGTGGTGTTTCCAGCTGAGATATGCATTTTCTGCGATAATCTTGGTGAGTCTTCTGTCAGAAGTATGCAGAATCATCGATATCGCTCTTTTCGAGCTATTTAATGCGAGAAACACGTTATCTGGTGTTTTGACCACTCCACAGTGCGTTTGATATGTAGAGCCGCCGATAACTTGGTTTTCGTGGGGTTTCCAGCTGAAATATGCATTTTCTGCGATAACCTTGGTGTTTCATCTATGAGAAGTATGCAGAATCATCGAGAACGCTCTTTTCGAGCTAGTTAATGCGAGAAACTCGTTTTCTGGTGTTTTCACCACTCCACAGTGCGTCTGTTATGGAGAACCGGCGATATCTTGGTTTTCGTAGGGTTTCCAGCTGAGATATGCATTTTCTGCGATAATCTTGGTGAGTCTTCTGTCAGAAGTATGCAGAATCATCTAGATCGCTCTTTTCGAGCTACTTAATGCGAGAAACACGTTTTCTGGTTTTTTCTCCACCCCACAGAGAGTTTGATATGTAGAGCCGCCGATAACTTGGTTTTCGTGGGGTTTCCAGCTGAAATATGCATTTTCTGCGATAACCTTGGTGTTTCATCTATGAGAAGTATGCAGAATCATCGAGAACGCTCTTTTCGAGCTAGTTAATGCGAGAAACACGTTTTCTGGTGTTTTCACCACTCCACAGTGCGTTTGATATGTAGAGCCGCCGATAACATGGTATTCGTGGGGTTTCCAGCTGAGATATGCATTTTCTGCGATAATCTTGGTGAGTCTTCTGTCAGAAGTATGCAGAATCATCTAGATCGCTCTTTTCGAGCTACTTAATGCGAGAAACACGTTTTCTGGTTTTTTCTCCACCCCACAGTGCGTTTGATATGCAGAACCGACGAAATCTTGATTTTCGTGATGTTTCTAGCTGAGATATGCATTTTCTGCGATAATATTGGTGTTTCATCTATGAGAAGTATGCAGAATCATCAAGAACGCTCTTTTCGAGCTAGTTAATGCGAGAAACACGTTTTCTGGTGTTTTCACCACTCCACAGTGCGTCTGATATGGAGAACCGGCGATATCTTGGTTTTCGTAGGGTTTCCAACTGAGATATGCATTTTCAGCGATAATCTTGGTGAGTCATCTGTCAGAAGTATGCAGAATCATCTAGATCGCTCGTTTCGAGCTATTTAATGCGAAAAAACCAGTTTTCTGGTGTTTTGGCCACACCACAGTGCGTTTGATATGCAGAAATTGCGAAATCTTGGTTTTCGTCGGATTTCATGCTGAGGTATGCATTTTCTGCGATAATCTTGGTGCAACTTCTGTCAGAAGTATGCCGAATCATTGAGATCGCTCTATTCGAGCTATTTAATGCGAGAAACACGTTATCTGGTTGTTTTCACCACTCCACAGTGCGTTTGATATGCAGAACCAGCGATATCTTGATTTTCGTGGTGTTTCCAGCTGAGATATGCATTTTCTGCGATAATCTTGGTGAGTCATCTGTGAGAAGTATGCAGAATCATCTAGATCGCTCTTTTCGAGCTATTTAATGCGAGAAACACGTTTTCTGGTGTATTCACCACTCCACTGTACGTTTGACATGCAGAACCGGAGATATCTTGGTTTCGGTCGGGTTTCCAGCTGAAATATGCATTTTCTGCGATAATCTTGGTGTTTCATCTATGAGAAGTATGCAGAATCATCGAGAACGCTCTTTTCGAGCTAGTTAATGCGAGAAACACGTTTTCTGGTGTTTTCACCACTCCACAGTGCGTCTGATATGGAGAACCGGCGATATCTTGGTTTTCGTAGGGTTTCCAGCTGAGATATGCATTTTCTGCGATAATCTTGGTGAGTCATCTGTCAGAAGTATGCAGAATCTTCGAGAACGCTCTTTTCGAGCTACTTAATGCGCGAAACACGTTTTCTGGTGTTTTCACCACTCCACGGTACGTTTGATGAGCAGAACCGGAGATAACTCGGTTTTCGTCGGGTTTCAAGCTGAGATATGCATTTTCTGCGATAATATTGGTGAGACTTCAGTCAGAAGTATGCAGAATCATCTAGATCGCTCTTTTCGAGCTACTTAATGCACGAAACACGTTTTCTGCTGTTTTCACCACTCCACAGTACGTTTGACATGCAGAACCGGAGATATCTTGGTTTCGGTCGGGTTTCCAGCTGAAATATGCATTTTCTGCGATAATCTTGGTGTTTCATCTATGAGAAGTATGCAGAATCATCGAGAACGCTCTTTTCGAGCCAGTTAATGCGAGAAACACGTTTTCTGGTGTTTTCACCACTCCACAGTGCGTCTGATATGGAGAACCGGCGATATCTTGGTTTTCGTAGGGTTTCCAGCTGAGATATGCATTTTCTGCGATAATCTTGGTGAGTCTTCTGTCAGAAGTATGCAGAATCATGTAGATCGCTCTTTTCGAGCTATTTAATGCGAGAAACACGTTTTCTGGTGTTTTCTCCACCCCACAGTGCGTTTGATATGCAGAACCGGCGACATCTTGATTTTCGTGATGTTTCTAGCTGAGATATGCATTTTCTGCGATAATATTGGTGTTTCAACTATGAGAAGTATGCAGAATCATCAAGAACGCTTCTTTTCCAGCTAGTAAATGCGAGAAACACGTTTTCTGGTGTTTTGACCACACCACAGTGCGTTTGATATGCAGAAATTGCGAAATCTTGGTTTTCGTCGGTTTTCATGCTGAGGTACGCATTTTCAGCGATAATCTTGGTGCGACTTCTGTCAGAAGTATGCAGAATCATCGAGACCGCTCTTTTCGAGCTATTTAATGCGAGAAACACGTTATCTGCTGTATTGACCACTCCACACTGCGTTTGATATGCAGAACCGGCGACATCTTGGTTTTCGTCGGGTTTCAAGCTGAGATATGCATTTTCTGCGATAATATTGGTGAGACTTCAGTCAGAAGTATGCAGAACCATCGATATCGCTCTCTTCGAGCTATTTAATGCGAGAAACACGTTATCTGGTGTTTTGACCACTCCACAGTGCGTTTGATATGTAGAGCCGCCGATAACATGGTTTTCGTGGGGTTTCCAGCTGAAATATGCATTTTCTGCGATAATCTTGGTGTTTCATCTAGGAGAAGTATGCAGAATCATCGAGAACGCTCTTTTCGAGCTAGTTAATGCGAGAAACACGTTTTCTGGTGTTCTCAGCACTCCACAGTGCGTCTGATATGCAGAACCGGCGATATCTTGATTTTCGTGGTGTTACCAGCTGAGATATGCATTTTCTGCGATAATATTGGTGTTTCATCTATGAGAAGTATGCAGAATCATCAAGAACGCTCTTTTCGAGCTAGTTAATGCGAGAAACACGTTTTCTGGTGTTTTCTCCACCCCACAGTGCGTTTGATATGCAGAACCGGCGACATCTTGATTTTCGTGATGTTTCTAGCTGAGATATGCATTTTCTGCGATAATATTGGTGTTTCATCTATGAGAAGTATGCAGAATCATCGAGAACGCTCTTTTCGAGCTATTTAATGCGAGTAACACGTTTTCTGGTGTTTTCACCACCCCACAGTGCGTTTGATATGCAGAACCGGCGACATCTTGATTTTCGTGGTGTTTCCAGCTGAGATATGCATTTTCTGCGATAATCTTGGTGAGTCTTCTGTCAGAAGTATGCAGAATCATCGATATCGCTCTTTTCGAGCTATTTAATGCGAGAAACACGTTATCTGGTGTTTTGACCACTCCACAGTGCGTTTGATATGTAGAGCCGCCGATAACTTGGTTTTCGTGGGGTTTCCAGCTGAAATATGCATTTTCTGCGATAACCTTGGTGTTTCATCTATGAGAAGTATGCAGAATCATCGAGAACGCTCTTTTCGAGCTAGTTAATGCGAGAAACTCGTTTTCTGGTGTTTTCACCACTCCACAGTGCGTCTGTTATGGAGAACCGGCGATATCTTGGTTTTCGTAGGGTTTCCAGCTGAGATATGCATTTTCTGCGATAATCTTGGTGAGTCTTCTGTCAGAAGTATGCAGAATCATCTAGATCGCTCTTTTCGAGCTACTTAATGCGAGAAACACGTTTTCTGGTTTTTTCTCCACCCCACAGAGAGTTTGATATGTAGAGCCGCCGATAACTTGGTTTTCGTGGGGTTTCCAGCTGAAATATGCATTTTCTGCGATAACCTTGGTGTTTCATCTATGAGAAGTATGCAGAATCATCGAGAACGCTCTTTTCGAGCTAGTTAATGCGAGAAACACGTTTTCTGGTGTTTTCACCACTCCACAGTGCGTTTGATATGTAGAGCCGCCGATAACATGGTATTCGTGGGGTTTCCAGCTGAGATATGCATTTTCTGCGATAATCTTGGTGAGTCTTCTGTCAGAAGTATGCAGAATCATCTAGATCGCTCTTTTCGAGCTACTTAATGCGAGAAACACGTTTTCTGGTTTTTTCTCCACCCCACAGTGCGTTTGATATGCAGAACCGACGAAATCTTGATTTTCGTGATGTTTCTAGCTGAGATATGCATTTTCTGCGATAATATTGGTGTTTCATCTATGAGAAGTATGCAGAATCATCAAGAACGCTCTTTTCGAGCTAGTTAATGCGAGAAACACGTTTTCTGGTGTTTTCACCACTCCACAGTGCGTCTGATATGGAGAACCGGCGATATCTTGGTTTTCGTAGGGTTTCCAACTGAGATATACATTTTCAGCGATAATCTTGGTGAGTCATCTGTCAGAAGTATGCAGAATCATCTAGATCGCTCGTTTCGAGCTATTTAATGCGAAAAAACCAGTTTTCTGGTGTTTTGGCCACACCACAGTGCGTTTGATATGCAGAAATTGCGAAATCTTGGTTTTCGTCGGATTTCATGCTGAGGTATGCATTTTCTACGATAATCCTGGTGAGACTTCTGTCAGAAGTATGCAGAATCTTCGAGAACGCTCTTTTCGAGCTACTTAATGCGCGAAACACGTTTTCTGGTGTTTTCACCACACCACGGTACGTTTGATGAGCAGAACCGGAGATAACTCGGTTTTCGTCGGGTTTCAAGCTGAGATATGCATTTTCTGCGATAATATTGGTGAGACTTCAGTCAGAAGTATGCAGAATCATCTAGATCGCTCTTTTCGAGCTACTTAATGCACGAAACACGTTTTCTGCTGTTTTCACCACTCCACAGTACGTTTGACATGCAGAACCGGAGATATCTTGGTTTCGGTCTGGTTTCCAGCTGAAATATGCATTTTCTGCGATAATCTTGGTGTTTCATCTATGAGAAGTATGCAGAATCATCGAGAACGCTCTTTTCGAGCTAGTTAATGCGAGAAACACGTTTTCTGGTGTTTTCACCACTCCACAGTGCGTCTGATATGGAGAACCGGCGATATCTTGGTTTTCGTAGGGTTTCCAGCTGAGATATGCATTTTCTGCGATAATCTTGGTGAGTCTTCTGTCAGAAGTATGCAGAATCATGTAGATCGCTCTTTTCGAGCTATGTAATGCGAGAAACACGTTTTCTGGTGTTTTCTCCACCCCACAGTGCGTTTGATATGCAGAACCGGCGACATCTTGATTTTCGTGATGTTTCTAGCTGAGATATGCATTTTCTGCGATAATATTGGTGTTTCAACTATGAGAAGTATGCAGAATCATCAAGAACGCTTCTTTTCCAGCTAGTAAATGCGAGAAACACGTTTTCTGGTGTTTTCACCACTCCACAGTGCGTCTGATATGGAGAACCGGCGATATCTTGGTTTTCGTAGGGTTTCCAACTGAGATATGCGTTTTCAGCGATAATCTTTGTGAGTCATCTGTCAGAAGTATGCAGAATCATCTAGATCGCTCGTTTCGAGCTATTTAATGCGAAAAAACTAGTTTTCTGGTGTTTTGACCACACCACAGTGCGTTTGGTATGCAGAAATTGCGAAATCTTGGTTTTCGTCGGTTTTCATGCTGAGGTACGCATTTTCTGCGATAATCTTGGTGCGACTTCTGTCAGAAGTATGCAGAATCATCGAGATCGCTCTTTTCGAGCTATTTAATGCGAGAAACACGTTATCTGGTGTATTGACCACTCCACACTGCGTTTGATATGCAGAACCGGCGACATCTTGGTTTTCGTCGGGTTTCAAGCTGAGATATGCATTTTCTGCGATAATATTGGTGTTTCAACTATGAGAAGTATGCAGAATCATCAAGAACGCTTCTTTTCCAGCTAGTAAATGCGAGAAACACGTTTTCTGGTGTTTTCACCACCCCACAGTGCGTTTGATATGCAGAACCGGCGACATCTTGATTTTCGTGGTGTTTCCAGCTGAGATATGCATTTTCTGCGATAATCTTGGTGAGTCTTCTGTCAGAAGTATGCAGAATCATCGATATCGCTCTTTTCGAGCTATTTAATGCGAGAAACACGTTATCTGGTGTTTTGACCACTCCACAGTGCGTTTGATATGTAGAGCCGCCGATAACTTGGTTTTCGTGGGGTTTCCAGCTGAAATATGCATTTTCTGCGATAACCTTGGTGTTTCATCTATGAGAAGTATGCAGAATCATCGAGAACGCTCTTTTCGAGCTAGTTAATGCGAGAAACTCGTTTTCTGGTGTTTTCACCACTCCACAGTGCGTCTGTTATGGAGAACCGGCGATATCTTGGTTTTCGTAGGGTTTCCAGCTGAGATATGCATTTTCTGCGATAATCTTGGTGAGTCTTCTGTCAGAAGTATGCAGAATCATCTAGATCGCTCTTTTCGAGCTACTTAATGCGAGAAACACGTTTTCTGGTTTTTTCTCCACCCCACAGAGAGTTTGATATGTAGAGCCGCCGATAACTTGGTTTTCGTGGGGTTTCCAGCTGAAATATGCATTTTCTGCGATAACCTTAGTGTTTCATCTATGAGAAGTATGCAGAATCATCGAGAACGCTCTTTTCGAGCTAGTTAATGCGAGAAACACGTTTTCTGGTGCTTTCACCACTCCACAGTGCGTTTGATATGTAGAGCCGCCGATAATATGGTATTCGTGGGGTTTCCAGCTGAGATATGCACTTTCTGCGATAATCTTGGTGAGTCCTCTGTCAGAAGTATGCAGAGTCATCTAGATCGATCTTTTCGAGCTATTTAATGCGAGTAACACGTTTTCTGGTGTTTTCACCACCCCACAGTGCGTTTGATATGCAGAACCGGCGACATCTTGATTTTCGTGGTGTTTCCAGCTGAGATATGCATTTTCTGCGATAATCTTGGTGAGTCTTCTGTCAGAAGTATGCAGAATCATCTAGATCGCTCTTTTCGAGCTACTTAATGCGAGGAACACGTTTTCTGGTTTTTTCTCCACCCCACAGTGCGTTTGATATGCAGAACCGACGAAATCTTGATTTTCGTGATGTTTCTAGCTGAGATATGCATTTTCTGCGATAATATTGGTGTTTCATCTATGAGAAGTATGCAGAATCATCAAGAACGCTCTTTTCGAGCTAGTTAATGCGAGAAACACGTTATCTGGTGTTTTGACCACTCCACAGTGCGTTTGATATGTAGAGCCGCCGATAACATGGTTTTCGTGGGGTTTCCAGCTGAAATATGCATTTTCTGCGATAATCGTGGTGTTACAGCTATGAGAAGTATGCAGAATCATCGAGAACGCTCTTTTCGAGCTAGTTAATGCGAGAAACACGTTTTCTGGTGTTCTCAGCACTCCACAGTGCGTCTGATATGCAGAACCGGCGATATCTTGATTTTCGTGGTGTTACCAGCTGAGATATGCATTTTCTGCGATAATCTTGGTGAGACTTCAGTCAGAAGTATGCAGAATCATCTAGGTCGTTCGTTTCGAGCTATTTAATGCGAGAAACACGTTATCTGGTTGTTTTCACCACTCCATAGTGCGTTTGATATGCAGAACCGGCGACATCTTGATTTTCGTGAGGTTTCTAGCTGAGATATGCATTTTCTGCGATAATATTGGTGAGACTTCAGTCAGAAGTTTCCAGAATCATCTAGATCGCTCGTTTCAAGCTATTTAATGCGAGAAACACGTTTTCTGGTGTTTTCACCCCCCCACAGTGCGTTTGATATGCAGAACCGGCGACATCGCGGTTTTCGTCGGGTTTCGAGCTGAGATATGCATTCTCTGCGATAATATTGGTGAGACTTCAGTCAGAAGTATGCAGAATCACCTAGATCGCTCGTTTCGAGCTATTTAATGCGAGAAACACGTTATCTGCTTGTTTTCACCACTCCACAGTGCGTTTGATATGCAGAACCGGCGTCATCTTGATTTTGGTGAGGTTTCAAGCTGACATATGCATTTTCTGCGATAATATTGGTGAGACTTCTGTCCGAAGTATGCAGAATCATCGAGATCGCTCGTTTCGAGCTACTTAATGCGAGAAACACGTTATCTGGTGTTTTCACCACTCCGACAGTGCGTTGGATATGCAGAACCGGCGATATCTTGATTTTCGTGGTGTTACCAGCTGAAATATGCATTTTCTGCGATAATCTTGGTGTTTCATCTATGAGAAGTATGCAGAATCATCTAGATCGCTCTTTTCGAGCTATTTAATGGGAGAAACACGTTTTCTGGGTTTTTCACCACCCCACAGTGCGTTTGATATGCAGAACCGTCGACATCTTGATTTTCGTGAGGTTTCAAGCTGAGATATGCATTTTCTGCGATAATATTGGTGAGACTTCAGTCAGAAGTATGCAGAATCATCGATATCGCTCTCTTCGAGCTATTTAATGCGAGAACCACGTTATCTGGTGTTTTGACCACTCCACAGTGCGTTTGATATGTAGAGCCGCCGATAACATGGTTTTCGTGGGGTTTCCAGCTGAAATATGCATTTTCTGCGATAATCTTGGTGTTTCATCTATGAGAAGTATGCAGAATCATCTAGATCGCTCTTTTCGAGCTATTTAATGGGAGAAACACGTTTTCTGGGGTTTTCACCACCCCACAGTGCGTTTGATATGCAGAACCGTCGACATCTTGATTTTCGTGAGGTTTCAAGCTGAGATATGCATTTTCTGCGATAATATTGGTGAGACTTCAGTCAGAAGTATGCAGAATCATCGAGATCGCTCGTTTCGAGCTACTTAATGCGAGAAACACGTTATCTGGTGCTTTCACCACTCCACAGTGCGTTGGATATGCAGAACCGGCGATATCTTGATTTTCGTGGTGTTACCCGCTGAAATATGCATTTTCTGCGATAATCTTGGTGTTTCATCTATGAGAAGTATGCAGAATCATCTAGATCGCTCTTTTCGAGCTATATAATGGGAGAAACACGTTTTCTGGGGTTTTCACCACCCCACAGTGCGTTTGATATGCAGAACCGTCGACATCTTGATTTTCGTGAGGTTTCAAGCTGAGATATGCATTTTCTGCGATAATATTGGTGAGACTTCAGTCAGAAGGATGCAGAATCTTCGAGAACGCTCTTTTCGAGCTGCTTAATGCTAGAAACACGTTATCTGGTGTTTTCACCACTCCACAGTGCGTTTTATGTGCAGAACCGGCGACATCTTGATTTTGGTGAGGTTTCAAGCTGAGATATGCATTTTCTGCGATAATATTGGTGAGACTTCTTACAGAAGTATGCAGAATCATCTAGATCGCTCTTTTCGAGCTATTTAATGCGAGAAACACGTTATATGGTTGTTTTGACCACTCCACAGTGCGTTTGATATGCAGAACCGGCAACATCTTGATTTTCGTGAGATTTCAACCTGAGATATGCATTTTCTTCGATAATCTTGGTGAGTCTTCTGTCAGTAGTATGCCGAATCATCGAGACCCTTCTTTTCGAGCTATTTAATGCGAGAAACACGTTATCTGGTGCTTTCACCACTCCACAGTGCGTTTAATATGCATAACCGGCGATATCTTGATTTTCGTGGTGTTTCCAGCTGAGATATGCATTTTCTGCGATACTCTTGGTGAGACTTCGGTCAGAAGGATGCAGAATCTTCGAGAACGCTCTTTTCGAGCTGCTTAATGCGAGAAACACGTTATCTGGTGTTTTCACCACTCCACAGTGCGTTTTATGTGCAGAACCGGCGACATCTTGATTTTGGTGAGGTTTCAAGCTGAGATATGCATTTTCTGCGATACTCTTGGTGAGTCTTCTGTCAGAAGTATGCAGAATCTTCGAGATCCCTCTTTGCGAGCAATTTAATGCGAGAAACACGTTATCTGGTGTTTTCACCACTCCACAGTGCGTTTGATATGCAGAACCGGCGACATCTTGGCTTTCGTCGGGTATCAAGCTGAGATATGCATTTTCAACGATAATCTTGGTGAGACTTCTGTCAGAAGTATGCAGAATCACCGGGATCGCTCTTTTCGAGCTATTTAATGCGAGAAACACGTTGTGTGGTTGTTTTCACGACTCCACAGTGCGTTTGAGATGCAGAACCGGCGACATCTTGATTTTCGTGAGATTTCAACCTGAGATATGCATTTTCTTCGATAATCTTGGTGAGTCTTCTGTCAGTAGTATGCAGAATCATCGAGACCCCTCTTTTCGAGCTATTTAATGCGAGAAACACGTTATCTGGTACTTTCACCACTCCACAGTGCGTTTGATATGCATAACCGGCGATATCTTGATTTTCGTGGTGTTTCCAGCTGAGATATGCATTTTCTGCGATACTCTTGGTGAGACTTCTGTCAGAAGGATGCAGAATCTTCGAGAACGCTCTTTTCGAGCTGCTTAATGCTAGAAACACGTTATCTGGTGTTTTCACCACTCCACAGTGCGTTTTATGTGCAGAACCGTCGACATCTTGGTTTTGGTGAGGTTTCAAGCTGAGATATGCATTTTCTGCGATAATATTGGTGAGACTTCTTACAGAAGTATGCAGAATCATCTAGATCGCTCTTTTCGAGCTATTTAATGCGAGAAACACGTTATATGGATGTTTTGACCACTCCACAGTGCGTTTGATATGCAGAACCGGCAACATCTTGATTTTCGTGAGGTTTCAAGCTGAGATATGCATTTTCTGCGATAATATTGGTGAGACTTCAGTCAGAAGTATGCAGAATCATCTAGATCGCTCGTTTCGAGCTATTTAATGCAAGAAACACGTTTTCTGGTGTATTCACCACCCCACAGTACGTTTGACATGCGGAACCGGAGATATCTTGGTTTCGGTCGGGTTTCAACCTGAGATATGCATTTTCTGCGATACTATTGGTGAGAATTCAGTCACAAGTATGCAGAATCATCTAGATCGCTCGTTTCGAGCTATTTAATGCGAGAAACACGTTTTCTGGTGTATTCACCACCCCACAGTACGTTTGACATGCAGAACCGGAGATACCTTGGTTTCGGTCGGGTTTCAAGCTGAGATATGCATTTTCTACGATAATCTTGGTGAGACTTCTATCAGAAGTATGCAGAATCATCGGAAATCGCTCTTTTCGAGCTATTTAATGCGAGAAACACGTTATATGGTTGTTTTCACCACTCCACAGTGCGTTTGATATACATAACCGGCGATATCTCGATTTTCGTGGTTTTTCCAGCTGAGATATGCATTCTCTGCGATATTCTTTGTGAGTCTTCTGTCAGAAGTATGCAGAATCATCTAGATCGCTCTTCTCGGGCTATTTAATGCGGGAAACACGTTTTCTGGTGTATTCAACATTCCACAGTGCGTTTTATATGCAGAACAGGCGATATATTGATTTTCGTGGTGTTTCCAGCTGAGATATGCATTTTCTGCGATAATCCTGGTGAGTCTTCTGTCAGAAGTATGCAGAATCATCTAGATCGCTCTTTTCGAGCTATTTAATGCGAGAAACACGTTTTCTGGTGTTTTCACCACACCACAGTGCGTTTGACATGCAGAACCGGCGACATCTTGATTTTCGTGATGTTTCTAGCTGAGATATGCATTTTCTGCGAAAATATTGGTGTTTCATCTATGAGAAGTATGCAGAATCATCAAGAACGCTCTTTTCGAGAAAGTTAATGCGAGAAACACGTTTTCTGGTGTTTTCACCACTCCACAGTGCGTCTGATATGGAGAACCGGATATATCTTGGTTTTCGTAGGGTTTCCAACTGAGATATGCATTTTCAGCGATAATCTTGGTGAGTCATCTGTCAGAAGTATGCAGAATCATCTAGATCGCTCGTTTCGAGCTATTTAATGCGAGAAACACGTTATCTGGTTGTTTTCACCACTCCACAGTGCGTTTGATATGCAGAACCGGCGACATCGTGGTTTTCCTCGGGTTTCAAGCTGAGATATGCATTTTCAGCGATAATCTTGGTGAGTCATCTGTCAGAAGTATGCAGAATCATCTAGATCGCTCGTTTCGAGCTATTTAATGCGAGAAACACGTTATCTGGTTGTTTTCACCACTCCACAGTGCGTTTGATATGCAGAACCGGCGACATCTTGATTTTCGTCGTGTTTCCAGCTGAGATATGCATTTTCTGCGATAATCTTGGTGAGTCTTCTGTCAGAAGTATGTAGGAACATCTAGTACGCTCTTTTCGAGCTATTTAATGCGAGAAACTCGTTTTCTGGTGTATTCACCACGCCACAGTACGTTTGACATGCAGAACCGGAGATACCTTGGTTTCGGTCGGGTTTCAAGCTGAGATATGCATTTTCTACGATAATCTTGGTGAGACGTCTGTCAGAAGGATGCAGAATCTTCGAGAACGCTCTTTTCGAACTACTTAATGCGAGAAACACGTTTTCTGGTGTTTTCACCACTCCACAGTACGTTTGATGTGCAGAACCGGCGACATCTTGGCTTTCGTCGGGTATCAAGCTGAGATATGCATTTTCTGCGATAATCTTTGTGAGACTTCAGTCAGAAGTATGCAGAATCATCTAGATCGCTCTTGTCGAGCTATTTAATGCGAGAAACACGTTTTCTGGTGTTTTCACCACTCCACAGTGCGTCTGATATGGAGAACCGGATATATCTTGGTTTTCGTAGGGTTTCCAACTGAGATATGCATTTTCAGCGATAATCTTGGTGAGTCATCTGTCAGCAGTATGCAGAATCACCTAGATCGCTGTTTTCGAGCTATTTAATGCGAGAAACACGTTTTCTGGTGTATTCACCACTCCACAGTACGTTAGACATGCAGAACCGGAGATATCTTCGTTTCGGTCGGGTTTCAAGCTGATATATGCATTTTCTACGATAATATTGGTGAGACCTCTGTCAGAAGTAAGCAGAATCTTCGAGAACGCTCTTTTCGAGCTAGTTAGTGCGAGAAACACGTTATCTGGTGTTTTCACCACTCCACAGTGCGTTTGATATGCTGAACCGGCGACATCTTGGCTTTCGTCGGGTATCAAGCTGAGATATGCATTTTCAACGATAATCTTCGTGAGACTTCTGTCACAAGTATGCAGAATCATCGGGATCGCTCTTTTCGAGCTATTTAATGCGAGAAACACGTTATCTGGTGCTTTCACCACTCCACAGTGCGTTTGATATGCATAACCGGCGATATCTTGATTTTCGTGGTGTTTCCAGCTGAGATATGCATTTTCTGCGATACTCTTGGTGAGACTTCTGTCAGAAGGATGCAGAATCTTCGAGAACGCACTTTTCGAGCTGCTTAATGCTAGAAACACGTTATCTGGTGTTTTCACCACTCCACAGTGCGTTTTATGTGCAGAACCGGCGACATCTTGATTTTGGTGAGGTTTCAAGCTGAGATATGCATTTTCTGCGATAATCTTGGTGAGTCTTCTGTCAGAAGTATGCAGAATCTTCGAGATCCCTCTTTGCGAGCAATTTAATGCGAGAAACACGTTATCTGGTGTTTTCACCACTCCACAGTGCGTTTGATATGCAGAACCGGCGACATCTTGGCTTTCGTCGGGTATCAAGCTGAGATATGCATTTTCAACGATAATCTTGGTGAGACTTCTGTCACAAGTATGCAGAATCATCGGGATCGCTCTTTTCGAGCTATTTAATGCGAGAAACACGTTATCTGGTGCTTTCACCACTCCACAGTGCGTTTGATATGCATAACCGGCGATATCTTGATTTTCGTGGTGTTTCCAGCTGAGATATGCATTTTCTGCGATACTCTTGGTGAGACTTCTGTCAGAAGGATGCAGAATCTTCGAGAACGCTCTTTTCGAGCTGCTTAATGCTAGAAACACGTTATCTGGTGTTTTCACCACTTCACCGTGCGTTTTATGTGCAGAACCGGCGACATCTTGATTTTGGTGAGGTTTCAAGCTGAGATATGCATTTTCTGCGATAATATTGGTGAGACTTCAGTCAGAAGTATGCAGAATCATCTAGATCGCTCGTTTCGAGCTATTTAATGCAAGAAACACGTTTTCTGGTGTATTCACCACCCCACAGTACGTTTGACATGCAGAACCGGTGATATCTTGGTTTCGGTCGGGTTTCAACCTGAGATATGCATTTTCTGCGATACTATTGGTGAGACTTCAGTCACAAGTATGCAGAATCATCTAGATCGCTCGTTTCGAGCTATTTAATGCGAGAAACACGTTTTCTGGTGTATTCACCACCCCACAGTACGTTTGACATGCAGAACCGGAGATACCTTGGTTTCGGTCGGGTTTCAAGCTGAGATATGCATTTTCTGCGATAATCTTGGTGAGTCTTCTGTCAGAAGTATGCAGAATCTTCGAGATCCCTCTTTGCGAGCAATTTAATGCGAGAAACACGTTATCTGGTGTTTTCACCACTCCACAGTGCGTTTGATATGCAGAACCGGCGACATCTTGGCTTTCGTCGGGTATCAAGCTGAGATATGCATTTTCAACGATAATCTTGGTGAGACTTCTGTCAGAAGTATGCAGAATCACCGGGATCGCTCTTTTCGAGCTATTTAATGCGAGAAACACGTTGTGTGGTTGTTTTCACGACTCCACAGTGCGTTTGAGATGCAGAACCGGCGACATCTTGATTTTCGTGAGATTTCAACCTGAGATATGCATTTTCTTCGATAATCTTGGTGAGTCTTCTGTCAGTAGTATGCAGAATCATCGAGACCCCTCTTTTCGAGCTATTTAATGCGAGAAACACGTTATCTGGTGCTTTCACCACTCCACAGTGCGTTTGATATGCATATCCGGCGATATCTTGATTTTCGTGGTGTTTCCAGCTGATATATGCATTTTCTGCGATACTCTTGGTGAGACTTCGGTCAGAAGGATGCAGAATCTTCGAGAACGCTCTTTTCGAGCTGCTTAATGCGAGAAACACGTTATCTGGTGTTTTCACCACTCCACAGTGCGTTTTATGTGCAGAACCGGCGACATCTTGATTTTGGTGAGGTTTCAAGCTGAGATATGCATTTTCTGCGATAATATTGGTGAGACTTCTTTCAGAAGTATGCAGAATCATCTAGATCGCTCTTTTCGAGCTATTTAATGCAAGAAACACGTTCTATGGTTGTTTTCACCACTCCACAGTGCGTTTGATATGCAGAACCGGCAACATCTTGATTTTCGTGAGGTTTCAAGCTGAGATATGCATTTTCTACGATAATCTTGGTGAGACTTCTGTCAGAAGTATGCAGAATCATCGGGATCGCTCTTTTCGAGCTATTTAATGCGAGAAACACGTTATATGGTTGTTTTCACCACTCCACAGTGCGTTCGATATACATAACCGGCGATATCTTGATTTTCGTGGTTTTTCCAGCTGAGATATGCATTCTCTGCGATAATCTTGGTGAGTCTTCTGTAAGAAGTATGCAGAATCATCTAGATCGCTCTTTTCGGGCTATTTAATGCGAGAAACACGTTTTCTGGTGTATTCAACATTCCACAGTGCGTTTTATATGCAGAACAGGCGATATATTGATTTTCGTGGTGTTTCCAGCTGAGATATGCATTTTCAACGATAATCTTGGTGAGACTTCTGTCAGAAGTATGCAGAATCACCGGGATCGCTCTTTTCGAGCTATTTAATGCGAGAAACACTTTGTGTGGTTGTTTTCACGACTCCACAGTGCGTTTTATGTGCAGAACCGGCGACATCTTGATTTTGGTGAGGTTTCAAGCTGAGATATGCATTTTCTGCGATAATATTGATGAGACTTCTTACAGAAGTATGCAGAATCATCTAGATCGCTCTTTTCGAGCTATTTAATGCGAGAAACACGTTATATGGTTGTTTTCACCACTCCACAGTGCGTTTGATATGCAGAACCGGCAACATCTTGATTTCGGTCGGGTTTCAACCTGAGATATGCATTTTCTGCGATACTATTGGTGAGACTTCAGTCACAAGTATGCAGAATCATCTAGATCGATCGTTTCGAGCTATTTAATGCGAGAAACACGTTTTCTGGTGTATTCACCACCCCACAGTACGTTTGACATGCAGAACCGGAGATACCTTGGTTTCGGTCGGGTTTCAAGCTGAGATATGCATTTTCTGCGATAATCTTGGTGAGACTTCTGTCACAAGTATGCAGAATCATCGGGATCGCTCTTTTCGAGCTATTTAATGCGAGAAACACGTTATCTGGTGCTTTCACCACTCCACAGTGCGTTTGATATGCATAACCGGCGATATCTTGATTTTCGTGGTGTTTCCAGCTGAGATATGCATTTTCTGCGATACTCTTGGTGAGACTTCTGTCAGAAGGATGCAGAATCTTCGAGAACGCTCTTTTCGAGCTGCTTAATGCTAGAAACACGTTATCTGGTGTTTTCACCACTTCACAGTGCGTTTTATGTGCAGAACCGGCGACATCTTGATTTTGGTGAGGTTTCAAGCTGAGATATGCATTTTCTGCGATAATATTGGTGAGACTTCAGTCAGAAGTATGCAGAATCATCTAGATCGCTCGTTTCGAGCTATTTAATGCAAGAAACACGTTTTCTGGTGTATTCACCACCCCACAGTACGTTTGACATGCAGAACCGGTGATATCTTGGTTTCGGTCGGGTTTCAACCTGAGATATGCATTTTCTGCGATACTATTGGTGAGACTTCAGTCACAAGTATGCAGAATCATCTAGATCGATCGTTTCGAGCTATTTAATGCGAGAAACACGTTTTCTGGTGTATTCACCACCCCACAGTACGTTTGACATGCAGAACCGGAGATACCTTGGTTTCGGTCGGGTTTCAAGCTGAGATATGCATTTTCTGCGATAATCTTGGTGAGTCTTCTGTCAGAAGTATGCAGAATCTTCGAGATCCCTCTTTGCGAGCAATTTAATGCGAGAAACACGTTATCTGGTGTTTTCACCACTCCACAGTGCGTTTGATATGCAGAACCGGCGACATCTTGGCTTTCGTCGGGTATCAAGCTGAGAT
Organism: Anthophora plumipes; assembly: GCA_951804975.1. Classification (NCBI taxonomy): domain Eukaryota; kingdom Metazoa; phylum Arthropoda; class Insecta; order Hymenoptera; family Apidae; genus Anthophora; species Anthophora plumipes. Next base: position 3,891,560 of record OX638123.1, on the reverse strand, counting down.
ATGCATTTTCAACGATAATCTTGGTGAGACTTCTGTCAGAAGTATGCAGAATCACCGGGATCGCTCTTTTCGAGCTATTTAATGCGAGAAACACGTTGTGTGGTTGTTTTCACGACTCCACAGTGCGTTTGAGATGCAGAACCGGCGACATCTTGATTTTCGTGAGATTTCAACCTGAGATATGCATTTTCTTCGATAATCTTGGTGAGTCTTCTGTCAGTAGTATGCAGAATCATCGAGACCCCTCTTTTCGAGCTATTTAATGCGAGAAACACGTTATCTGGTGCTTTCACCACTCCACAGTGCGTTTGATATGCATAACCGGCGATATCTTGATTTTCGTGGTGTTTCCAGCTGAGATATGCATTTTCTGCGATACTCTTGGTGAGACTTCGGTCAGAAGGATGCAGAATCTTCGAGAACGCTCTTTTCGAGCTGCTTAATGCGAGAAACACGTTATCTGGTGTTTTCACCACTCCACAGTGCGTTTTATGTGCAGAACCGGCGACATCTTGATTTTGGTGAGGTTTCAAGCTGAGATATGCATTTTCTGCGATAATATTGGTGAGACTTCTTTCAGAAGTATGCAGAATCATCTAGATCGCTCTTTTCGAGCTATTTAATGCAAGAAACACGTTATATGGTTGTTTTCACCACTCCACAGTGCGTTTGATATGCAGAACCGGCAACATCTTGATTTTCGTGAGCTTTCAAGCTGAGATATGCATTTTCTACGATAATCTTGGTGAGACTTCTGTCAGAAGTATGCAGAATCATCGGGATCGCTCTTTTCGAGCTATTTAATGCGAGAAACACGTTATATGGTTGTTTTCACCACTCCACAGTGCGTTCGATATACATAACCGGCGATATCTTGATTTTCGTGGTTTTTCCAGCTGAGATATGCATTCTCTGCGATAATCTTGGTGAGTCTTCTGTCAGAAGTATGCAGAATCATCTAGATCGCTCTTTTCGGGCTATTTAATGCGAGAAACACGTTTTCTGGTGTATTCAACATTCCACAGTGCGTTTTATATGCAGAACAGGCGATATATTGATTTTCGTGGTGTTTCCAGCTGAGATATGCATTTTCTGCGATAATCTTGGTCAGTCTTCTGTCAGAAGTATGCAGAATCTTCGAGATCCCTCTTTGCGAGCAATTTAATGCGAGAAACACGTTATCTGGTGTTTTCACCACTCCACAGTGCGTTTGATATGCAGAACCGGCGACATCTTGGCTTTCGTCGGGTATCAAGCTGAGATATGCATTTTCAACGATAATCTTGGTGAGACTTCTGTCAGAAGTATGCAGAATCACCGGGATCGCTCTTTTCGAGCTATTTAATGCGAGAAACACTTTGTGTGGTTGTTTTCACGACTCCACAGTGCGTTTTATGTGCAGAACCGGCGACATCTTGATTTTGGTGAGGTTTCAAGCTGAGATATGCATTTTCTGCGATAATATTGGTGAGACTTCTTACAGAAGTATGCAGAATCATCTAGATCGCTCTTTTCGAGCTATTTAATGCGAGAAACACGTTATATGGTTGTTTTCACCACTCCACAGTGCGTTTGATATGCAGAACCGGCAACATCTTGATTTTCGTGAGGGTTCAAGCTGAGATATGCATTTTCTGCGATAATATTGGTGAGACTTCAGTCAGAAGTATGCAGAATCATCTAGATCGCTCGTTTCGAGCTATTTAATGCGAGAAACACGTTTTCTGGTGTATTCACCACCCCACTGTACGTTTGACATGCAGAACCGGAGATATCTTGGTTTCGGTCGGGTTTCAAGCTGAGATATGCATTTTCTGCGATAATATTGGTGAGATTTCAGTCACAAGTATGCAGAATCATCTAGATCGCTCGTTTCGAGCTATTTAATGCGAGAAACACGTTTTCTCGTCTATTCACCACCCCACAGTACGTTTGACATGCAGAACCGGAGATATCTTGGTTTCGGTCGGGTTTCAAGCTGAGATATGCATTTTCTACGATAATCTTGGTGAGACTTCTGTCAGAAGTATGCAGAATCATCGGGATCGCTCTTTTCGAGCTATTTAATGCGAGAAACACGTTATATGGTTGTTTTCACCACTCCACAGTGCGTTTGATATACATAACCGGCGATATCTTGATTTTCGTGGAGTTTCCAGCTGAGATATGCATTCTCTGCGATAATCTTGGTGAGTCTTCTGTCAGAAGTATGCAGAATCATCTAGATCGCTCTTTTCGGGCTATTTAATGCGAGAAACACGATGTGTGGTTGTTTTCACCACTCCACAGTGCGTTTGATATGCAGAACCGGCAACATCTTGATTTTCGTGAGGGTTCAAGCTGAGATATGCATTTTCTGCGATAATATTGGTGAGACTTCAGTCAGAAGTATGCAGAATCATCTAGATCGCTCGTTTCGAGCTATGTAATGCGAGAAACACGTTTTCTGGTGTATTCACCACCCCACTGTACGTTTGACATGCAGAACCGGAGATATCTTGGTTTCGGTCGGGTTTCAAGCTGAGATATGCATTTTCTGCGATAATATTGGTGAGACTTCAGTCACAAGTATGCAGAATCATCTAGATCGCTCGTTTCGAGCTATTTAATGCGAGAAACACGTTTTCTCGTCTATTCACCACTCCACAGTACGTTTGACATGCAGAACCGGAGATATCTTGGTTTCGGTCGGGTTTCAAGCTGAGATATGCATTTTCTACGATAATCTTGGTGAGACTTCTGTCAGAAGTATGCAGAATCATCGAGACCCCTCTTTTCGAGCTATTTAATGCGAGAAACACGTTATCTGGTGCTTTCACCACTCCACAGTGCGTTTGATATGCATAACCGGCGATATCTTGATTTTCGTGGTGTTTCCAGCTGAGATATGCATTTTCTGCGATACTCTTTGTGAGACTTCGGTCAGAAGGATGCAGAATCTTCGAGAACGCTCTTTTCGAGCTGCTTAATGCGAGAAACACGTTATCTGGTGTTTTCACCACTCCACAGTGCGTTTTATGTGCAGAACCGGCGACATCTTGATTTTGGTGAGGTTTCAAGCTGAGATATGCATTTTCTGCGATAATATTGGTGAGACTTCTTTCAGAAGTATGCAGAATCATCTAGATCGCTCTTTTCGAGCTATTTAATGCAAGAAACACGTTATATGGTTGTTTTCACCACTCCACAGTGCGTTTGATATGCAGAACCGGCAACATCTTGATTTTCGTGAGCTTTCAAGCTGAGATATGCATTTTCTACGATAATCTTGGTGAGACTTCTGTCAGAAGTATGCAGAATCATCGGGATCGCTCTTTTCGAGCTATTTAATGCGAGAAACACGTTATATGGTTGTTTTCACCACTCCACAGTGCGTTCGATATACATAACCGGCGACATCTTGATTTTCGTGGTTTTTCCAGCTGAGATATGCATTCTCTGCGATAATCTTGGTGAGTCTTCTGTCAGAAGTATGCAGAATCATCTAGATCGCTCTTTTCGGGCTATTTAATGCGAGAAACACGTTTTCTGGTGTATTCAACATTCCACAGTGCGTTTTATATGCAGAACAGGCGATATATTGATTTTCGTGGTGTTTCCAGCTGAGATATGCATTTTCTGCGATAATCTTGGTGAGTCTTCTGTCAGAAGTATGCAGAATCTTCGAGATCCCTCTTTGCGAGCAATTTAATGCGAGAAACACGTTATCTGGTGTTTTCACCACTCCACAGTGCGTTTGATATGCAGAACCGGCGACATCTTGGCTTTCGTCGGGTATCAAGCTGAGATATGCATTTTCAACGATAATCTTGGTGAGACTTCTGTCAGAAGTATGCAGAATCACCGGGATCGCTCTTTTCGAGCTATTTAATGCGAGAAACACTTTGTGTGGTTGTTTTCACGACTCCACAGTGCGTTTTATGTGCAGAACCGGCGACATCTTGATTTTGGTGAGGTTTCAAGCTGAGATATGCATTTTCTGCGATAATATTGGTGAGACTTCTTACAGAAGTATGCAGAATCATCTAGATCGCTCTTTTCGAGCTATTTAATGCGAGAAACACGTTATATGGTTGTTTTCACCACTCCACAGAGCGTTTGATATGCAGAACCGGCAACATCTTGATTTTCGTGAGGGTTCAAGCTGAGATATGCATTTTCTGCGATAATATTGGTGAGACTTCAGTCAGAAGTATGCAGAATCATCTAGATCACTCGTTTCGAGCTATTTAATGCGAGAAACACGTTTTCTGGTGTATTCACCACCCCACTGTACGTTTGACATGCAGAACCGGAGATATCTTGGTTTCGGTCGGGTTTCAAGCTGAGATATGCATTTTCTGCGATAATATTGGTGAGACTTCAGTCACAAGTATGCAGAATCATCTAGATCGCTCGTTTCGAGCTATTTAATGCGAGAAACACGTTTTCTCGTCTATTCACCACCCCACAGTACGTTTGACATGCAGAACCGGAGATATCTTGGTTTCGGTCGGGTTTCAAGCTGAGATATGCATTTTCTACGATAATCTTGGTGAGACTTCTGTCAGAAGTATGCAGAATCATCGGGATCGCTCTTTTCGAGCTATTTAATGCGAGAAACACGTTATATGGTTGTTTTCACCACTCCACAGTGCGTTTGATATACATAACCGGCGATATCTTGATTTTCGTCGGGTATCAAGCTGAGATATGCATTTTCTACGATAATCTTGGTGAGACTTCTGCCAGAAGTATGCAGAATCATCGGGATCGCTCTTTTCGAGCTATTTAATGCGAGAAACACGTTATATGGTTGTTTTCACCACTCCACAGTGCGTTTGATATGCAGAACCGGCAACATCTTGATTTTCGTGAGGGTTCAAGCTGAGATATGCATTTTCTGCGATAATATTGGTGAGACTTCAGTCAGAAGTATGCAGAATCATCTAGATCGCTCGTTTCGAGCTATGTAATGCGAGAAACACGTTTTCTGGTGTATTCACCACCCCACTGTACGTTTGACATGCAGAACCGGAGATATCTTGGTTTCGGTCGGGTTTCAAGCTGAGATATGCATTTTCTGCGATAATATTGGTGAGACTTCAGTCACAAGTATGCAGAATCATCTAGATCGCTCGTTTCGAGCTATTTAATGCGAGAAACACGTTTTCTCGTCTATTCACCACCCCACAGTACGTTTGACATGCAGAACCGGAGATATCTTGGTTTCGGTCGGGTTTCAAGCTGAGATATGCATTTTCTACGATAATCTTGGTGAGACTTCTGTCAGAAGTATGCAGAATCATCGGGATCCCTCTTTTCGAGCTATTTAATGCGAGAAACACGTTATCTGGTTGTTTTCACCACTCCACAGTGCGTTTGATTTGCAGAACCGGCGACATCTTGGCTTTCGTCGGGTATCAAGCTGAGATATGCATTTTCAACGATAATCTTCGTGAGACTTCTGTCACAAGTATGCAGAATCATCGGGATCGCTCTTTTCGAGCTATTTAATGCGAGAAACACGTTATCTGGTGCTTTCACCACTCCACAGTGCGTTTGATATGCATAACCGGCAATATCTTGATTTTCGTGGTGTTTCCAGCTGAGATATGCATTTTCTGCGATACTCTTGGTGAGACTTCTGTCAGAAGGATGCAGAATCTTCGAGAACGCACTTTTCGAGCTGCTTAATGCTAGAAACACGTTATCTGGTGTTTTCACCACTCCACAGTGCGTTTTATGTGCAGAACCGGCGACATCTTGATTTTGGTGAGGTTTCAAGCTGAGATATGCATTTTCTGCGATAATATTGGTGAGACTTCTTACAGAAGTATGCAGAATCATCTAGATCGCTCTTTTCGAGCTATTTAATGCGAGAAACACGTTATCTGGTGCTTTCACCACTCCACAGTGCGTTTGATATGCATAACCGGCGATATCTTGATTTTCGTGGTGTTTCCAGCTGAGATATGCGTTTTCTGCGATACTCTTGGTGAGACTTCGGTCAGAAGGATGCAGAATCTTCGAGAACGCTCTTTTCGAGCTGCTTAATGCGAGAAACACGTTATCTGGTGTTTTCACCACTCCACAGTGCGTTTTATGTGCAGAACCGGCGACATCTTGATTTTGGTGAGGTTTCAAGCTGAGATATGCATTTTCTGCGATAATATTGGTGAGACTTCTTTCAGAAGTATGCAGAATCATCTAGATCGCTCTTTTCGAGCTATTTAATGCGAGAAACACGTTTTCTGGTGTATTCACCACCCCACAGTACGTTTGACATGCAGAACCGGAGATACCTTGGTTTCGGTCGGGTTTCAAGCTGAGATATGCATTTTCTGCGATAATCTTGGTGAGTCTTCTGTCAGAAGTATGCAGAATCTTCGAGATCCCTCTTTGCGAGCAATTTAATGCGAGAAACACGTTATCTGGTGTTTTCACCACTACACAGTGCGTTTGATATGCAGAACCGGCGACATCTTGGCTTTCGTCGGGTATCAAGCTGAGATATGCATTTTCAACGATAATCTTGGTGAGACTTCAGTCAGAAGTATGCAGAATCATCTAGATCGCTCGTTTCGAGCTATGTAATGCGAGAAACACGTTTTCTGGTGTATTCACCACCCCACTGTACGTTTGACATGCAGAACCGGAGATATCTTGGTTTCGGTCGGGTTTCAAGCTGAGATATGCATTTTCTGCGATAATATTGGTGAGACTTCAGTCACAAGTATGCAGAATCATCTAGATCGCTCGTTTCGAGCTATTTAATGCGAGAAACACGTTTTCTCGTCTATTCACCACCCCACAGTACGTTTGACATGCAGAACCGGAGATATCTTGGTTTCGGTCGGGTTTCAAGCTGAGATATGCATTTTCTACGATAATCTTGGTGAGACTTCTGTCAGAAGTATGCAGAATCATCGGGATCCCTCTTTTCGAGCTATTTAATGCGAGAAACACGTTATCTGGTTGTTTTCACCACTCCACAGTGCGTTTGATTTGCAGAACCGGCGACATCTTGGCTTTCGTCGGGTATCAAGCTGAGATATGCATTTTCAACGATAATCTTTGTGAGACTTCTGTCACAAGTATGCAGAATCATCGGGATCGCTCTTTTCGAGCTATTTAATGCGAGAAACACGTTATCTGGTGCTTTCACCACTCCACAGTGCGTTTGATATGCATAACCGGCGATATCTTGATTTTCGTGGTGTTTCCAGCTGAGATATGCATTTTCTGCGATACTCTTGGTGAGACTTCGGTCAGAAGGATGCAGAATCTTCGAGAACGCTCTTTTCGAGCTGCTTAATGCGAGAAACACGTTATCTGGTGTTTTCACCACTCCACAGTGCGTTTTATGTGCAGAACCGGCGACATCTTGATTTTGGTGAGGTTTCAAGCTGAGATATGCATTTTCTGCGATAATATTGGTGAGACTTCTTTCAGAAGTATGCAGAATCATCTAGATCGCTCTTTTCGAGCTATTTAATGCGAGAAACACGTTTTCTGGTGTATTCACCACCCCACAGTACGTTTGACATGCAGAACCGGAGATACCTTGGTTTCGGTCGGGTTTCAAGCTGAGATATGCATTTTCTGCGATAATCTTGGTGAGTCTTCTGTCAGAAGTATGCAGAATCTTCGAGATCCCTCTTTGCGAGCAATTTAATGCGAGAAACACGTTATCTGGTGTTTTCACCACTACACAGTGCGTTTGATATGCAGAACCGGCGACATCTTGGCTTTCGTCGGGTATCAAGCTGAGATATGCATTTTCAACGATAATCTTGGTGAGACTTCTGTCACAAGTATGCAGAATCATCGGGATCGCTCTTTTCGAGCTATTTAATGCGAGAAACACGTTATCTGGTGCTTTCACCACTCCACAGTGCGTTTGATATGCATAACCGGCGATATCTTGATTTTCGTGGTGTTTCCAGCTGAGATATGCATTTTCTGCGATACTCTTGGTGAGACTTCTGTCAGAAGGATGCAGAATCTTCGAGAACGCTCTTTTCGAGCTGCTTAATGCTAGAAACACGTTATCTGGTGTTTTCACCACTTCACAGTGCGTTTTATGTGCAGAACCGGCGACATCTTGATTTTGGTGAGGTTTCAAGCTGAGATATGCATTTTCTGCGATAATATTGGTGAGACTTCAGTCAGAAGTATGCAGAATCATCTAGATCGCTCGTTTCGAGCTATTTAATGCAAGAAACACGTTTTCTGGTGTATTCACCACCCCACAGTACGTTTGACATGCAGAACCGGTGATATCTTGGTTTCGGTCAGGTTTCAACCTGAGATATGCATTTTCTGCGATACTATTGGTGAGACTTCAGTCACAAGTATGCAGAATCATCTAGATCGCTCGTTTCGAGCTATTTAATGCGAGAAACACGTTTTCTGGTGTATTCACCACCCCACAGTACGTTTTACATGCAGAACCGGAGATACCTTGGTTTCGGTCGGGTTTCAAGCTGAGATATGCATTTTCTGCGATAATCTTGGTGAGTCTTCTGTCAGAAGTATGCAGAATCTTCGAGATCCCTCTTTGCGAGCAATTTAATGCGAGAAACACGTTATCTGGTGTTTTCACCACTCCACAGTGCGTTTGATATGCAGAACCGGCGACATCTTGGCTTTCGTCGGGTATCAAGCTGAGATATGCATTTTCAACGATAATCTTGGTGAGACTTCTGTCAGAAGTATGCAGAATCACCGGGATCGCTCTTTTCGAGCTATTTAATGCGAGAAACACGTTGTGTGGTTGTTTTCACGACTCCACAGTGCGTTTGAGATGCAGAACCGGCGACATCTTGATTTTCGTGAGATTTCAACCTGAGATATGCATTTTCTTCGATAATCTTGGTGAGTCTTCTGTCAGTAGTATGCAGAATCATCGAGACCCCTCTTTTCGAGCTATTTAATGCGAGAAACACGTTATCTGGTGCTTTCACCACTCCACAGTGCGTTTGATATGCATAACCGGCGATATCTTGATTTTCGTGGTGTTTCCAGCTGAGATATGCATTTTCTGCGATACTCTTGGTGAGACTTCGGTCAGAAGGATGCAGAATCTTCGAGAACGCTCTTTTCGAGCTGCTTAATGCGAGAAACACGTTATCTGGTGTTTTCACCACTCCACAGTGCGTTTTATGTGCAGAACCGGCGACATCTTGATTTTGGTGAGGTTTCAAGCTGAGATATGCATTTTCTGCGATAATATTGGTGAGACTTCTTTCAGAAGTATGCAGAATCATCTAGATCGCTCTTTTCGAGCTATTTAATGCAAGAAACACGTTATATGGTTGTTTTCACCACTCCACAGTGCGGTTGATATGCAGAACCGGCAACATCTTGATTTTCGTGAGGGTTCAAGCTGAGATATGCATTTTCTACGATAATCTTGGTGATACTTCTGTCAGAAGTATGCAGAATCATCGGGATCGCTCTTTTCGAGCTATTTAATGCGAGAAACACGTTATATGGTTGTTTTCACCACTCCACAGTGCGTTCGATATACATAACCGGCGATATCTTGATTTTCGTGGTTTTTCCAGCTGAGATATGCATTCTCTGCGATAATCTTGGTGAGTCTTCTGTAAGAAGTATGCAGAATCATCTAGATCGCTCTTTTCGGGCTATTTAATGCGAGAAACACGTTTTCTGGTGTATTCAACATTCCACAGTGCGTTTTATATGCAGAACAGGCGATATATTGATTTTCGTGGTGTTTCCAGCTGAGATATGCATTTTCTGCGATAATCTTGGTGAGTCTTCTGTCAGAAGTATGCAGAATCTTCGAGATCCCTCTTTGCGAGCAATTTAATGCGAGAAACACGTTATCTGGTGTTTTCACCACTCCACAGTGCGTTTGATATGCAGAACCGGCGACATCTTGGCTTTCGTCGGGTATCAAGCTGAGATATGCATTTTCAACGATAATCTTGGTGAGACTTCTGTCAGAAGTATGCAGAATCACCGGGATCGCTCTTTTCGAGCTATTTAATGCGAGAAACACTTTGTGTGCTTGTTTTCACGACTCCACAGTGCGTTTTATGTGCAGAACCGGCGACATCTTGATTTTGGTGAGGTTTCAAGCTGAGATATGCATTTTCTGCGATAATATTGGTGAGACTTCTTACAGAAGTATGCAGAATCATCTAGATCGCTCTTTTCGAGCTATTTAATGCGAGAAACACGTTATATGGTTGTTTTCACCACTCCACAGTGCGTTTGATATGCAGAACCGGCAACATCTTGATTTTCGTGAGGGTTCAAGCTGAGATATGCATTTTCTGCGATAATATTGGTGAGACTTCAGTCAGAAGTATGCAGAATCATCTAGATCGCTCGTTTCGAGCTATTTAATGCGAGAAACACGTTTTCTGGTGTATTCACCACCCCACTGTACGTTTGACATGCAGAACCGGAGATATCTTGGTTTCGGTCGGGTTTCAAGCTGAGACATGCATTTTCTGCGATAATCTTGGTGAGACTTCTGTCACAAGTATGCAGAATCATCGGGATCGCTCTTTTCGAGCTATTTAATGCGAGAAACACGTTATCTGGTGCTTTCACCACTCCACAGTGCGTTTGATATGCATAACCGGCGATATCTTGATTTTCGTGGTGTTTCCAGCTGAGATATGCATTTTCTGCGATACTCTTGGTGAGACTTCTGTCAGAAGGATGCAGAATCTTCGAGAACGCTCTTTTCGAGCTGCTTAATGCTAGAAACACGTTATCTGGTGTTTTCACCACTTCACAGTGCGTTTTATGTGCAGAACCGGCGACATCTTGATTTTGATGAGGTTTCAAGCTGAGATATGCATTTTCTGCGATAATATTGGTGAGACTTCAGTCAGAAGTATGCAGAATCATCTAGATCGCTCGTTTCGAGCTATTTAATGCAAGAAACACGTTTTCTGGTGTATTCACCACCCCACAGTACGTTTGACATGCAGAACCGGTGATATCTTGGTTTCGGTCGGGTTTCAACCTGAGATATGCATTTTCTGCGATACTATTGGTGAGACTTCAGTCACAAGTATGCAGAATCATCTAGATCGCTCGTTTCGAGCTATTTAATGCGAGAAACACGTTTTCTGGTGTATTCACCACCCCACAGTACGTTTGACATGCAGAACCGGAGATACCTTGGTTTCGGTCGGGTTTCAAGCTGAGATATGCATTTTCTGCGATAATCTTGGTGAGTCTTCTGTCAGAAGTATGCAGAATCTTCGAGATCCCTCTTTGCGAGCAATTTAATGCGAGAAACACGTTATCTGGTGTTTTCACCACTCCACAGTGCGTTTGATATGCAGAACCGGCGACATCTTGGCTTTCGTCGGGTATCAAGCTGAGATATGCATTTTCAACGATAATCTTGGTGAGACTTCTGTCAGAAGTATGCAGAATCACCGGGATCGCTCTTTTCTAGCTATTTAATGCGAGAAACACGTTGTGTGGTTGTTTTCACGACTCCACAGTGCGTTTGAGATGCAGAACCGGCGACATCTTGATTTTCGTGAGATTTCAACCTGAGATATGCATTTTCTTCGATAATCTTGGTGAGTCTTCTGTCAGTAGTATGCAGAATCATCGAGACCCCTCTTTTCGAGCTATTTAATGCGAGAAACACGTTATCTGGTGCTTTCACCTGTCCACAGTGCGTTTGATATGCATAACCGGCGATATCTTGATTTTCGTGGTGTTTCCAGCTGAGATATGCATTTTCTGCGATACTCTTGGTGAGACTTCGGTCAGAAGGATGCAGAATCTTCGAGAACGCTCTTTTCGAGCTGCTTAATGCGAGAAACACGTTATCTGGTGTTTTCACCACTCCACAGTGCGTTTTATGTGCAGAACCGGCGACATCTTGATTTTGGTGAGGTTTCAAGCTGAGATATGCATTTTCTGCGATAATATTGGTGAGACTTCTTTCAGAAGTATGCAGAATCATCTAGATCGCTCTTTTCGAGCTATTTAATGCAAGAAACACGTTATATGGTTGTTTTCACCACTCCACAGTGCGTTTGATATGCAGAACCGGCGACATCTTGGCTTTCGTCGGGTATCAAGCTGAGATATGCATTTTCAACGATAATCTTGGTGAGACTTCTGTCAGAAGTATGCAGAATCACCGGGATCGCTCTTTTCGAGCTATTTAATGCGAGAAACACGTTATCTGGTGTTTTCACCACTCCACAGTGCGTTTGATATGCAGAACCGGCGACATCTTGGCTTTCGTCGGGTATCAAGCTGAGATATGCATTTTCAACGATAATCTTGGTGAGACTTCTGTCAGAAGTATGCAGAATCACCGGGATCGCTCTTTTCGAGCTATTTAATGCGAGAAACACGTTGTGTGGTTGTTTTCACGACTCCACAGTGCGTTTGAGATGCAGAACCGGCGACATCTTGATTTTCGTGAGATTTCAACCTGAGATATGCATTTTCTTCGATAATCTTGGTGAGTCTTCTGTCAGTAGTATGCAGAATCATCGAGACCCCTCTTTTCGAGCTATTTAATGCGAGAAACACGTTATCTGGTGTTTTCACCACTCCACAGTGCGTTTTATGTGCAGAACCGGCGACATCTTGATTTTGGTGAGGTTTCAAGCTGAGATATGCATTTTCTGCGATAATATTGGTGAGACTTCTTTCAGAAGTATGCAGAATCATCTAGATCGCTCTTTTCGAGCTATTTAATGCAAGAAACACGTTATATGGTTGTTTTCACCACTCCACAGTGCGTTTGATATGCAGAACCGGCAACATCTTGATTTTCGTGAGGGTTCAAGCTGAGATATGCATTTTCTACGATAATCTTGGTGAGACTTCTGTCAGAAGTATGCAGAATCATCGGGATCGCTCTTTTCGAGCTATTTAATGCGAGAAACACGTTATATGGTTGTTTTCACCACTCCACAGTGCGTTCGATATACATAACCGGCGATATCTTGATTTTCGTGGTTTTTCCAGCTGAGATATGCATTCTCTGCGATAATCTTGGTGAGTCTTCTGTAAGAAGTATGCAGAATCATCTAGATCGCTCTTTTCGGGCTATTTAATGCGAGAAACACGTTTTCTGGTGTATTCAACATTCCACAGTGCGTTTTATATGCAGAACAGGCGATATATTGATTTTCGTGGTGTTTCCAGCTGAGATATGCATTTTCTGCGATAATCTTGGTGAGTCTTCTGTCAGAAGTATGCAGAATCTTCGAGATCCCTCTTTGCGAGCAATTTAATGCGAGAAACACGTTATCTGGTGTTTTCACCACTCCACAGTGCGTTTGATATGCAGAACCGGCGACATCTTGGCTTTCGTCGGGTATCAAGCTGAGATATGCATTTTCAACGATAATCTTGGTGAGACTTCTGTCAGAAGTATGCAGAATCACCGGGATCGCTCTTTTCGAGCTATTTAATGCGAGAAACACTTTGTGTGGTTGTTTTCACGACTCCACAGTGCGTTTTATGTGCAGAACCGGCGACATCTTGATTTTGGTGAGGTTTCAAGCTGAGATATGCATTTTCTGCGATAATATTGGTGAGACTTCTTACAGAAGTATGCAGAATCATCTAGATCGCTCTTTTCGAGCTATTTAATGCGAGAAACACGTTATATGGTTGTTTTCACCACTCCACAGTGCGTTTGATATGCAGAACCGGCAACATCTTGATTTTCGTGAGGGTTCAAGCTGAGATATGCATTTTCTGCGATAATATTGGTGAGACTTCAGTCAGAAGTATGCAGAATCATCTAGATCGCTCGTTTCGAGCTATTTAATGCGAGAAACACGTTTTCTGGTGTATTCACCACCCCACTGTACGTTTGACATGCAGAACCGGAGATATCTTGGTTTCGGTCGGGTTTCAAGCTGAGATATGCATTTTCTGCGATAATCTTGGTGAGACTTCTGTCACAAGTATGCAGAATCATCGGGATCGCTCTTTTCGAGCTATTTAATGCGAGAAACACGTTATCTGGTGCTTTCACCACTCCACAGTGCGTTTGATATGCATAACCGGCGATATCTTGATTTTCGTGGTGTTTCCAGCTGAGATATGCATTTTCTGCGATACTCTTGGTGAGACTTCTGTCAGAAGGATGCAGAATCTTCGAGAACGCTCTTTTCGAGCTGCTTAATGCTAGAAACACGTTATCTGGTGCTTTCACCACTTCACAGTGCGTTTTATGTGCAGAACCGGCGACATCTTGATTTTGGTGAGGTTTCAAGCTGAGATATGCATTTTCTGCGATAATATTGGTGAGACTTCAGTCAGAAGTATGCAGAATCATCTAGATCGCTCGTTTCGAGCTATTTAATGCGAGAAACACGTTTTCTGGTGTATTCACCACCCCACAGTACGTTTGACATGCAGAACCGGAGATACCTTGGTTTCGGTCGGGTTTCAAGCTGAGATATGCATTTTCTGCGATAATCTTGGTGAGTCTTCTGTCAGAAGTATGCAGAATCTTCGAGATCCCTCTTTGCGAGCAATTTAATGCGAGAAACACGTTATCTGGTGTTTTCACCACTCCACAGTGCGTTTGATATGCAGAACCGGCGACATCTTGGCTTTCGTCGGGTATCAAGCTGAGATATGCATTTTCAACGATAATCTTGGTGAGACTTCTGTCAGAAGTATGCAGAATCACCGGGATCGCTCTTTTCTAGCTATTTATTGCGAGAAACACGTTGTGTGGTTGTTTTCACGACTCCACAGTGCGTTTGAGATGCAGAACCGGCGACATCTTGATTTTCGTGAGATTTCAACCTGAGATATGCATTTTCTTCGATAATCTTGGTGAGTCTTCTGTCAGTAGTATGCAGAATCATCGAGACCCCTCTTTTCGAGCTATTTAATGCGAGAAACACGTTATCTGGTGCTTTCACCACTCCACAGTGCGTTTGATATGCATAACCGGCGATATCTTGATTTTCGTGGTGTTTCCAGCTGAGATATGCATTTTCTGCGATACTCTTGGTGAGACTTCGGTCAGAAGGATGCAGAATCTTCGAGAACGCTCTTTTCGAGCTGCTTAATGCGAGAAACACGTTATCTGGTGTTTTCACCACTCCACAGTGCGTTTTATGTGCAGAACCGGCGACATCTTGATTTTGGTGAGGTTTCAAGCTGAGATATGCATTTCCTGCGATAATATTGGTGAGACTTCTTTCAGAAGTATGCAGAATCATCTAGATCGCTCTTTTCGAGCTATTTAATGCAAGAAACACGTTATATGGTTGTTTTCACCACTCCACAGTGCGTTTGATATGCAGAACCGGCAACATCTTGATTTTCGTGAGGTTTCAAGCTGAGATATGCATTTTCTACGATAATCTTGGTGAGACTTCTGTCAGAAGTATGCAGAATCATCGGGATCGCTCTTTTCGAGCTATTTAATGCGAGAAACACGTTATATGGTTGTTTTCACCACTCCACAGTGCGTTCGATATACATAACCGGCGATATCTTGATTTTCGTGGTTTTTCCAGCTGAGATATGCATTCTCTGCGATAATCTTGGTGAGTCTTCTGTCAGAAGTATGCAGAATCATCTAGATCGCTCTTTTCGGGCTATTTAATGCGAGAAACACGTTTTCTGGTGTATTCAACATTCCACAGTGCGTTTTATATGCAGAACAGGCGATATATTGATTTTCGTGGTGTTTCCAGCTGAGATATGCATTTTCTGCGATAATCTTGGTGAGTCTTCTGTCAGAAGTATGCAGAATCTTCGAGATCCCTCTTTGCGAGCAATTTAATGCGAGAAACACGTTATCTGGTGTTTTCACCACTCCACAGTGCGTTTGATATGCAGAACCGGCGACATCTTGGCTTTCGTCGGGTATCAAGCTGAGATATGCATTTTCAACGATAATCTTGGTGAGACTTCTGTCAGAAGTATGCAGAATCACCGGGATCGCTCTTTTCGAGCTATTTAATGCGAGAAACACTTTGTGTGGTTGTTTTCACGACTCCACAGTGCGTTTTATGTGCAGAACCGGCGACATCTTGATTTTGGTGAGGTTTCAAGCTGAGATATGCATTTTCTGTGTTAATATTGGTGAGACTTCTTACAGAAGTATGCAGAATCATCTAGATCGCTCTTTTCGAGCTATTTAACGCGAGAAACACGTTATATGGTTGTTTTCACCACTCCACAGTGCGTTTGATATGCAGAACCGGCAACATCTTGATTTTCGTGAGGGTTCAAGCTGAGATATGCATTTTCTGCGATAATATTGGTGAGACTTCAGTCAGAAGTATGCAGAATCATCTAGATCGCTCGTTTCGAGCTATTTAATGCGAGAAACACGTTTTCTGGTGTATTCACCACCCCACTGTACGTTTGACATGCAGAACCGGAGATATCTTGGTTTCGGTCGGGTTTCAAGCTGAGATATGCATTTTCTGCGATAATATTGGTGAGACTTCAGTCACAAGTATGCAGAATCATCTAGATCGCTCGTTTCGAGCTATTTAATGCGAGAAACACGTTTTCTCGTCTATTCACCACCCCACAGTACGTTTGACATGCAGAACCGGAGATATCTTGGTTTCGGTCGGGTTTCAAGCTGAGATATGCATTTTCTACGATAATCTTGGTGAGACTTCTGTCAGAAGTATGCAGAATCATCGGGATCGCTCTTTTCGAGCTATTTAATGCGAGAAGCACGTTATATGGTTGTTTTCACCACTCCACAGTGCGTTTGATATACATAACCGGCGATATCTTGATTTTCGTGGTGTTTCCAGCTGAGATATGCATTCTCTGCGATAATCTTGGTGAGTCTTCTGTCAGAAGTATGCAGAATCATCTAGATCGCTCTTTTCGGGCTATTTAATGCGAGAAACACGTTGTGTGGTTGTTTTCACGACTCCACAGTGCGTTTGAGATGCAGAACCGGCGACATCTTGATTTTCGTGAGATTTCAACCTGAGATATGCATTTTCTTCGATAATCTTGGTGAGTCTTCTGTCAGAAGTATGCAGAATCATCTAGATCGATCGTTTCGAGCTATTTAATGCGAGAAACACGTTTTCTGGTGTATTCACCACCCCACTGTACGTTTGACATGCAGAACCGGAGATATCTTGGTTTCGGTCGGGTTTCAAGCTGAGATATGCATTTTCTGCGATAATATTGGTGAGACTTCAGTCAGAAGTATGCAGAATCATCTAGATCGCTCGTTTCGAGCTATGTAATGCGAGAAACACGTTTTCTGGTGTATTCACCACCCCACTGTACGTTTGACATGCAGAACCGGAGATATCTTGGTTTCGGTCGGGTTTCAAGCTGAGATATGCATTTTCTGCGATAATATTGGTGAGACTTCAGTCACAAGTATGCAGAATCATCTAGATCGCTCGTTTCGAGCTATTTAATGCGAGAAACACGTTTTCTCGTCTATTCACCACTCCACAGTGCGTTTGATATGCAGAACCGGCGACATCTTGGCTTTCGTCGGGTATCAAGCTGAGATATGCATTTTCAACGATAATCTTGGTGAGACTTCTGTCAGAAGTATGCAGAATCACCGGGATCGCTCTTTTCGAGCTATTTAATGCGAGAAACACGTTGTGTGGTTGTTTTCACGACTCCACAGTGCGTTTGAGATGCAGAACCGGCGACATCTTGATTTTCGTGAGATTTCAACCTGAGATATGCATTTTCTTCGATAATCTTGGTGAGTCTTCTGTCAGTAGTATGCAGAATCATCGAGACCCCTCTTTTCGAGCTATTTAATGCGAGAAACACGTTATCTGGTGCTTTCACCACTCCACAGTGCGTTTGATATGCATAACCGGCGATATCTTGATTTTCGTGGTGTTTCCAGCTGAGATATGCATTTTCTGCGATACTCTTGGTGAGACTTCGGTCAGAAGGATGCAGAATCTTCGAGAACGCTCTTTTCGAGCTGCTTAATGCGAGAAACACGTTATCTGGTGTTTTCACCACTCCACAGTGCGTTTTATGTGCAGAACCGGCGACATCTTGATTTTGGTGAGGTTTCAAGCTGAGATATGCATTTTCTGCGATAATATTGGTGAGACTTCTTTCAGAAGTATGCAGAATCATCTAGATCGCTCTTTTCGAGCTATTTAATGCAAGAAACACGTTATATGGTTGTTTTCACCACTCCACAGTGCGTTTGATATGCAGAAACGGCAACATCTTGATTTTCGTGAGGTTTCAAGCTGAGATATGCATTTTCTGCGATAATATTGGTGAGACTTCAGTCAGAAGTATGCAGAATCATCTAGATCGATCGTTTCGAGCTATTTAATGCGAGGAACACGTTTTCTGGTGTATTCACCACCCAACAGTACGTTTGACATGCAGAAGCGGAGATATCTTGGTTTCGGTCGGGTTTCAAGCTGAGATATGCATTTTCTGCGATAATATTGGTGAGACTTCAGTCACAAGTATGCAGAATCATCTAGATCGCTCGTTTCGAGCTATTTAATGCGAGAAACACGTTTTCTGGTGTATTCACCACCCCACAGTACGTTTGACATGCAGAACCGGAGATATCTTGGTTTCGGTCGGGTTTCAAGCTGAGATATGCATTTTCTACGCTAATCTTGGTGAGACTTCTGTCAGAAGTATGCAGAATCATCGGGATCGCTCTTTTCGAGCTATTTAATGCGAGAAACACGTTATATGGTTGTTTTCACCACTCCACAGTGCGTTCGATATACATAACCGGCGATATCTTGATTTTCGTGGTTTTTCCAGCTGAGATATGCATTCTCTGCGATAATCTTGGTGAGTCTTCTGTCAGAAGTATGCAGAATCATCTAGATCGCTCTTTTCGGGCTATTTAATGCGAGAAACACGTTTTCTGGTGTATTCAACATTCCACAGTGCGTTTTATATGCAGAACAGGCGATATATTGATTTTCGTGGTGTTTCCAGCTGAGATATGCATTTTCTGCGATAATCTTGGTGAGTCTTCTGTCAGAAGTATGCAGAATCTTCGAGATCCCTCTTTGCGAGCAATTTAATGCGAGAAACACGTTATCTGGTGTTTTCACCACTCCACAGTGCGTTTGATATGCAGAACCGGCGACATCTTGGCTTTCGTCGGGTATCAAGCTGAGATATGCATTTTCAACGATAATCTTGGTGAGACTTCTGTCAGAAGTATGCAGAATCACCGGGATCGCTCTTTTCGAGCTATTTAATGCGAGAAACACGTTGTGTGGTTGTTTTCACGACTCCACAGTGCGTTTTATGTGCAGAACCGGCGACATCTTGATTTTGGTGAGGTTTCAAGCTGAGATATGCATTTTCTGCGATAATATTGGTGAGACTTCTTACAGAAGTATGCACAATCATCTTGATCGCTCTTTTCGAGCTCTTTAATGCGAGAAACACGTTATATGGTTGTTTTCACCACTCCACAGTGCGTTTGATATGCAGAACCGGCAACATCTTGATTTTCGTGAGGGTTCAAGCTGAGATATGCATTTTCTGCGATAATATTGGTGAGACTTCAGTCAGAAGTATGCAGAATCAGCTAGATCGCTCGTTTCGAGCTATTTAATGCAAGAAACACGTTTTCTGGTGTATTCACCACCCCACAGTACGTTTGACATGCAGAACCGGTGATATCTTGATTTCGGTCGGGTTTCAACCTGAGATATGCATTTTCTGCGATACTATTGGTGAGACTTCAGTCACAAGTATGCAGAATCATTTAGATCGCTCGTTTCGAGCTATTTAATGCGAGAAACACGTTTTCTGGTGTATTCACCACCCCACAGTACGTTTGACATGCAGAACCGGCGACATCTTGGCTTTCGTCGGGTATCAAGCTGAGATATGCATTTTCAACGATAATCTTGGTGAGACTTCTGTCAGAAGTATGCAGAATCACCGGGATCGCTCTTTTCGAGCTATTTAATGCGAGAAACACGTTGTGTGGTTGTTTTCACGACTCCACAGTGCGTTTGAGATGCAGAACCGGCGACATCTTGATTTTCGTGAGATTTCAACCTGAGATATGCATTTTCTTCGATAATCTTGGTGAGTCTTCTGTCAGTAGTATGCAGAATCATCTAGATCGCTCTTTTCGGGCTATTTAATGCGAGAAACACGTTGTGTGGTTGTTTTCACGACTCCACAGTGCGTTTGAGATGCAGAACCGGCGACATCTTGATTTTCGTGAGATTTCAACCTGAGATATGCATTTTCTTCGATAATCTTGGTGAGTCTTCTGTCAGAAGTATGCAGAATCATCTAGATCGATCGTTTCGAGCTATTTAATGCGAGAAACACGTTTTCTGGTGTATTCACCACCCCACTGTACGTTTGACATGCAGAACCGGAGATATCTTGGTTTCGGTCGGGTTTCAAGCTGAGATATGCATTTTCTGCGATAATATTGGTGAGACTTCAGTCACAAGTATGCAGAATCATCTAGATCGCTCGTTTCGAGCTATTTAATGCGAGAAACACGTTTTCTCGTCTATTCACCACCCCACAGTACGTTTGACATGAAGAACCGGAGATATCTTGGTTTCTGTCGGGTTTCAAGCTGAGATATGCATTTTCTACGATAATCTTGGTGAGACTTCTGTCAGAAGTATGCAGAATCATCGGGATCGCTCTTTTCGAGCTATTTAATGCGAGAAACACGTTATATGGTTGTTTTCACCACTCCACAGTGCGTTTGATATGCAGAACCGGCAACATCTTGATTTTCGTGAGGGTTCAAGCTGAGATATGCATTTTCTGCGATAATATTGGTGAGACTTCAGTCAGAAGTATGCAGAATCATCTAGATCGCTCGTTTCGAGCTATTTAATGCGAGAAACACGTTTTCTGGTGTATTCACCACCCCACTGTACGTTTGACATGCAGAACCGGAGATATCTTGGTTTCGGTCGGGTTTCAAGCTGAGATATGCATTTTCTGCGATAATATTGGTGAGACTTCAGTCACAAGTATGCAGAATCATCTAGATCGCTCGTTTCGAGCTATTTAATGCGAGAAACATGTTTTCTCGTCTATTCACCACCCCACAGTACGTTTGACATGCAGAACCGGAGATATCTTGGTTTCGGTCGGGTTTCAAGCTGAGATATGAATTTTCTACGATAATCTTGGTGAGACTTCTGTCAGAAGTATGCAGAATCATCGGGATCGCTCTTTTCGAGCTATTTAATGCGAGAAACACGTTATATGGTTGTTTTCACCACTCCACAGTGCGTTTGATATGCAGAACCGGCAACATCTTGATTTTCGTGAGGGTTCAAGCTGAGATATGCATTTTCTGCGATAATATTGGTGAGACTTCAGTCAGAAGTATGCAGAATCATCTAGATCGCTCGTTTCGAGCTATTTAATGCGAGAAACACGTTTTCTGGTGTATTCACCACCCCACAGTACGTTTGACATGCAGAACCGGAGATATCTTGGTTTCGGTCGGGTTTCAAGCTGAGATATGCATTTTCTACGATAATCTTGGTGAGACTTCTGTCAGAAGTATGCAGAATCATCGGGATCGCTCTTTTCGAGCTATTTAATGCGAGAAACACGTTATATGGTTGTTTTCACCACTCCACAGTGCGTTCGATATACATAACCGGCGATATCTTGATTTTCGTGGTTTTTCCAGCTGAGATATGCATTCTCTGCGATAATCTTGGTGAGTCTTCTGTCAGAAGTATGCAGAATCATCTAGATCGCTCTTTTCGGGCTATTTAATGCGAGAAACACGTTTTCTGGTGTATTCAACATTCCACAGTGCGTTTTATATGCAGAACAGGCGATATATTGATTTTCGTGGTGTTTCCAGCTGAGATATGCATTTTCTGCGATAATCTTGGTGAGTCTTCTGTCAGAAGTATGCAGAATCTTCGAGATCCCTCTTTGCGAGCAATTTAATGCGATAAACACGTTATCTGGTGTTTTCACCACTCCACAGTGCGTTTGATATGCAGAACCGGCGACATCTTGGCTTTCGTCGGGTATCAAGCTGAGATATGCATTTTCAACGATAATCTTGGTGAGACTTCTGTCAGAAGTATGCAGAATCACCGGGATCGCTCTTTTCGAGCTATTTAATGCGAGAAACACGTTGTGTGGTTGTTTTCACGACTCCACAGTGCGTTTTATGTGCAGAACCGGCGACATCTTGATTTTGGTGAGGTTTCAAGCTGAGATATGCATTTTCTGCGATAATATTGGTGAGACTTCTTACAGAAGTATGCACAATCATCTTGATCGCTCTTTTCGAGCTCTTTAATGCGAGAAACACGTTATATGGTTGTTTTCACCACTCCACAGTGCGTTTGATATGCAGAACCGGCAACATCTTGATTTTCGTGAGGGTTCAAGCTGAGATATGCATTTTCTGCGATAATATTGGTGAGACTTCAGTCAGAAGTATGCAGAATCATCTAGATCGCTCGTTTCGAGCTATTTAATGCAAGAAACACGTTTTCTGGTGTATTCACCACCCCACAGTACGTTTGACATGCAGAACCGGTGATATCTTGATATCGGTCGGGTTTCAACCTGAGATATGCATTTTCTGCGATACTATTGGTGAGACTTCAGTCACAAGTATGCAGAATCATTTAGATCGCTCGTTTCGAGCTATTTAATGCGAGAAACACGTTTTCTGGTGTATTCACCACCCCACAGTACGTTTGACATGCAGAACCGGCGACATCTTGGCTTTCGTCGGGTATCAAGCTGAGATATGGATTTTCAACTATAATCTTGGTGAAACTTCTGTCAGAAGTATGCAGAATCACCGGGATCGCTCTTTTCGAGCTATTTAATGCGAGAAACACGTTTTCTCGTCTATTCACCACCCCACAGTACGTTTGACATGAAGAACCGGAGATATCTTGGTTTCTGTCGGGTTTCAAGCTGAGATATGCATTTTCTACGATAATCTTGGTGAGACTTCTGTCAGAAGTATGCAGAATCATCGGGATCGCTCTTTTCGAGCTATTTAATGCGAGAAACACGTTATATGGTTGTTTTCACCACTCCACAGTGCGTTTGATATGCAGAACCGGCAACATCTTGATTTTCGTGAGGGTTCAAGCTGAGATATGCATTTTCTGCGATAATATTGGTGAGACTTCAGTCAGAAGTATGCAGAATCATCTAGATCGCTCGTTTCGAGCTATTTAATGCGAGAAACACGTTTTCTGGTGTATTCACCACCCCACTGTACGTTTGACATGCAGAACCGGAGATATCTTGGTTTCGGTCGGGTTTCAAGCTGAGATATGCATTTTCTGCGATAATATTGGTGAGACTTCAGTCACAAGTATGCAGAATCATCTAGATCGCTCGTTTCGAGCTATTTAATGCGAGAAACACGTTTTCTCGTCTATTCACCACCCCACAGTACGTTTGACATGCAGAACCGGAGATATCTTGGTTTCGGTCGGGTTTCAAGCTGAGATATGAATTTTCTACGATAATCTTGGTGAGACTTCTGTCAGAAGTATGCAGAATCATCGGGATCGCTCTTTTCGAGCTATTTAATGCGAGAAACACGTTATCTGGTGTTTTCACCACTCCACAGTGCGTTTGATATGCAGAACCGGCGACATCTTGGCTTTCGTCGGGTATCAAGCTGAGATATGCATTTTCAACGATAATCTAGGTGAGACTTCTGTCAGAAGTATGCAGAATCACCGGGATCGCTCTTTTCGAGCTATTTAATGCGAGAAACACGTTGTGTAGTTGTTTTCACGACTCCACAGTGCGTTTGAGATGCAGAACCGGCGACATCTTGATTTTCGTGAGATTTCAACCTGAGATATGCATTTTCTTCGATAATCTTGGTGAGTCTTCTGCCAGTAGTATGCAGAATCATCGAGACCCCTCTTTTCGAGCTATTTAATGCGAGAAACTAGTTATCTGGTGCTTTCACCACTCCACAGTGCGTTTGATATGCATAACCGGCGATATCTTGATTTTCGTGGTGTTTCCAGCTGAGATATGCATTTTCTGCAGTACTCTTGGTGAGACTTCGGTCAGAAGGATGCAGAATCTTCGAGAACGCTCTTTTCGAGCTGCTTAATGCGAGAAACACGTTATCTGGTGTTTTCACCACTCCACAGTGCGTTTTATGTGCAGAACCGGCGACATCTTGATTTTGGTGAGGTTTCAAGCTGAGATATGCATTTTCTGCGATAATATTGGTGAGACTTCTTTCAGAAGTATGCAGAATCATCTAGATCGCTCTATTCGAGCTATTTAATGCAAGAAACACGTTATATGGTTGTTTTCACCACTCCACAGTGCGTTTGATATGCAGAACCGGCAACATCTTGATTTTCGTGAGGTTTCAAGCTGAGATATGCATTTTCTGCGATAATATTGGTGAGACTTCAGTCAGAAGTATGCAGAATCATCTAGATCGATCGTTTCGAGCTATTTAATGCGAGGAACACGTTTTCTGGTGTATTCACCACCCCACAGTACGTTTGACATGCAGAAGCGGAGATATCTTGGTTTCGGTCGGGTTTCAAGCTGAGATATGCATTTTCTGCGATAATCTTGGTGAGTCTTCTGTCAGAAGTATGCAGAATCTTCGAGATCCCTCTTTGCGAGCAATTTAATGCGAGAAACACGTTATCTGGTGTTTTCACCACTCCACAGTGCGTTTGATATGCAGAACCGGCGACATCTTGGCTTTCGTGGTGTTTCCAGCTGAGATATGCATTCTCTGCGATAATCTTGGTGAGTCTTCTGTCAGAAGTATGCAGAATCATCTAGATCGCTCTTTTCGGGCTATTTAATGCGAGAAACACGTTTTCTGGTGTATTCAACATTCCACAGTGCGTTTTATATGCAGAACAGGCGATATATTGATTTTCGTGGTGTTTCCAGCTGAGATATGCATTTTCTGCGATAATCTTGGTGAGACTTCTGTCAGAAGTATGCAGAATCACCGGGCTCGCTCTTTTCGAGGTATTTAATGCGAGAAACACGTTGTGTGGTTGTTTTCACGACTCCACAGTGCGTTTGAGATGCAGAACCGGCGACATCTTGATTTTCGTGAGATTTCAACCTGAGATATGCATTTTCTTCGATAATCTTGGTGAGTCTTCTGTCAGTAGGATGCAGAATCATCGAGACCCCTCTTTTCGAGCTATTTAATGCGAGAAACACGTTATCTTGTGCTTTCACCACTCCACAGTGCGTTTGATATGCATAACCGGCGATATCTTGATTTTCGTGGTGTTTCCAGCTGAGATATGCATTTTCTTCGATAATCTTGGTGAGTCTTCTGTCAGTAGTATGCAGAATCATCGAGACCCCTCTTTTCGAGCTATTTAATGCGAGAAACACGTTATCTGGTGCTTTCACCACTCCACAGTGCGTTTGATATGCATAACCGGCAACATCTTGATTTTCGTGAGGTTTCAAGCTGAGATATGCATTTTCTGCGATAATATTGGTGAGACTTCAGTCAGAAGTATGCAGAATCATCTAGATCGCTCGTTTCGAGCTATTTAATGCGAGAAACACGTTTTCTGGTGTATTCACCACCACACAGTACGTTTGACATGCAGAACCGGAGATATCTTGGTTTCGGTCGGGTTTCAAGCTGAGATATGCATTTTCTGCGATAATATTGGTGAGACTTCAGTCACAAGTATGCAGAATCATCTAGATCGCTCGTTTCGAGCTATTTAATGCGAGAAACACGTTTTCTGGTGTATTCACCACCCCACAGTACGTTTGACATGCAGTACCGGAGATATCTTGGTTTCGGTCGGGTTTGAAGCAGAGATATGCATTTTCTGCGATAATATTGGTGAGACTTCAGGCACAAGTATGCAGAATCATCTAGATCGCTCGTTTTGAGCTATTTAATGCGAGAAACACGTTTTCTGGTGTATTCACCACCCCACAGTACGTTTGACATGCAGAACCGGAGATATCTTGGTTTCGGTCGGGTTTCAAGCTGAGATATGCATTTTCTACGATAATCTTGGTGAGACTTCTGTCAGAAGTATGCAGAATCAACGGGATCGCTCTTTTCGAGCTATTTAATGCGAGAAACACGTTATATGGTTGTTTTCACCACTCCACAGTGCGTTTGATATACATAACAGGCGATATCTTGATTTTCGTGGTGTTTCCAGCTGAGATATGCATTCT
>OX638123.1:3762200-3865200 GCA_951804975.1 Anthophora plumipes | reverse complement strand
CGTTTGACATGCAGAACCGGAGATATCTTGGTTTCGGTCGGGTTTCAAGCTGAGATATGCATTTTCTACGATAATCCTGGTGAGACTTCTGTCAGAAGTATGCAGAATCTTCGAGAACGCTCTATTCGAGCTACTTAATGCGCGAAACACGTTTTCTGGTGTTTTCACCACTCCACGGTACGTTTGATGTGCAGAACCGGAGATAACTCTGTTTTCGTCGGGTTTCAAGCTGAGATATGCATTTTCTGCGATAATA
This sequence comes from Anthophora plumipes, assembly GCA_951804975.1. Lineage (NCBI taxonomy): Eukaryota > Metazoa > Arthropoda > Insecta > Hymenoptera > Apidae > Anthophora > Anthophora plumipes. The sequence goes on along the minus strand of OX638123.1, from coordinate 3,864,944 downwards.
TTGGTGAGACTTCAGTCAGAAGTATGCAGAATCATCGAGATCGCTCGTTTCGAGCTACTTAATGCGAGAAACACGTTATCTGGTGTTTTCACCACTCCACGGTACGTTTGAAGTGCAGAACCGGAGATAACTCGGTTTTCGTCGGGTTTCAAGCTGAGATATGCATTTTCTACGATAATCTCGGTGAGACTTCTGTCAGAAGGATGCAGGATCTTCGAGAACGCTCTTTTCGAGCTATTTAATGCGAGAAACACGTTATCTGGTGTTTTCACCACTCCACAGTGCGTATGATATGCAGAACCGGCGATATCTTGGTTTTCGTGGGGTTTCAAGCTGAGATATGCATTTTCTACGATAATCCTTTTGACACATCTGTCCCAAGTATGCTGAAACATCGAGATCGCTCTTTTCGAGCTAGTTAATGCGAGAAAAACCTTATCCGGTGTTTTCACCACTCCACAGTGCGTTTGATATGCAAAACCGGCGATATCTTGGTTTTCGTGGGGTTTCAAGCTGAGATATGCATTTTCTGCGATAATCTTGGTGAGACTTCTGTTAGAAGTATGCAGAATCATCGAGATCGCACTTTTCGAGCTATTTAATGCGAGAAACACGTTATCTGGTGTTTTCACCACTCCACAGTTATTTGATATGCAGAACCGGCGATATTTTGGTTTTCGTCGGGTTTCAAGCTGAGATATGCATTTTCTACGATAATCTTGGTGAAACATCTGTCCGATGCATGCAGAAACATCGAGAGCGCTCTTTTCGAGCTATTAAATGCGAGAAACTCGTTTTCTGGGGTTTTCACCACTCCACAGTTCGTTGGATATGCAGAACCGGAGATATCTTGGTTTTCGTGGGGTTTCAAGCTGAGATATGCATTTCCTGCGATAATCTTGGTGAGACTCCTGTCCGAAATATGCTGAATCATCGAGATCGTTCTTTTCGAGCTATTTAATGCGAGAAACACGTAATCTGGTGTTTTCACCTCTCCACAGTACGTTTGACATGCAGAACCGGAGATATCTTGGTTTCGGTCGGGTTTCAAGCTGAGATATGCATTTTCTACGATAATCCTGGTGAGACTTCTGTCAGAAGTATGCAGAATCTTCGAGAACGCTCTTTTCGAGCTACTTAATGCGCGAAACACGTTTTCTGGTGTTTTCACCACTCCACGGTACGTTTGATGTGCAGAACCGGAGATAACTCTGTTTTCGTCGGGTTTCAAGCTGAGATATGCATTTTCTGCGATAATATTGGTGAGACTTCAGTCAGAAGTATGCAGAATCATCGAGATCGCTCGTTTCGAGCTACTTAATGCGAGAAACACGTTATCTGGTGTTTTCACCACTCCACAGTGCGTTGGATATGCAGAACCGGCGATATTTTGGTTTTCGTCGGGTTTCAAGCTGAGATATGCATTTTCTACGATAATCCTGGTGAGACTTCTGTCAGAAGTATGCAGAATCTTCGAGAACGCTCTTTTCGAGCTACTTAATGCGCGAAACACGTTTTCTGGTCCTTTCACCACTCCACGGTACGTTTGATGTGCAGAACCGGAGATAACTCGGTTTTCGTGGGGTTTCAAGCTGAGATATGCATTTTCTGCGATAATCTTGGTGAGACTTCTGTTAGAAGTATGCAGAATCATCGAGATCGCACTTTTCGAGCTATTTAATGCGAGGAACACGTTATCTGGTGTTTTCACCACTCCACAGTTGGTTTGATATGCAGAACCGGCGATATTTTCGTTTTCGTCGGGTTTCAAGCTGAGATATGCATTTTCTACGATAATCTTGGTGAAACATCTGTCCGAAGTATGCAGAAACATCGAGAGCGCTCTTTTCGAGCTATTTAATGCGAGAAACTCCTTTTCTGGGGTTTTCGCCACTCCACAGTTCGTTGGATATGCAGAACCGGAGATATCTTGGTTTTCGTGGGGTTTCAAGCTGAGATATGCATTTCCTGCGACAATCTTGGTGAGACTTCTGTCCGAAGTATGCTGAATCATCGAGATCGCTCTCCTCGAGCTATTTAATGCGAGAAACACGTTATCTGGTGTTTTCACCACTCCACAGTTGGTTTGATATGCAGAACCGGCGATATTTTGGTTTTCGTCGGGTTTCAAGCTGAGATATGCATTTTCTACGATAATCTTGGTGAGACTTCTGTCAGAAGTATGCAGGATCTTCGAGAACGCTCTTTTCGAGCTATTTAATGCGTGAAAAACGTTATCCGGTGCTTTCACCACTCCACAGTGCGTTTGATATGCAGAACCAGCGATATCTTGGCTTTCGTTGGGTTTCAAGCTGAGATATGCATTTTCTGCGATAATCTTGGTGAGACTTCTGTCCGAAGTATGAAGAATTATCGAGATCGCTCTTTTCTAGCTACTTAATGCACGAAACACGTTTTCTGGTGTTTTCACCACTCCACAGTACGTTTGACATGCAAAACCGGCGATATTTTGGTTTTCGTCGGGTTTCAAGCTGAGATATGCATTTTCTGCGATAATCTTGTTGAGACTTCTGTCCGAAGTATGCAGAATCATCGAGATCGCACTTTTCGAGCTATTTAATGCGAGAAACACGTTATCTGGGGTTTTCCCCACTCCACAGTTCGTTGGATATGCCGAACAGTAGTTATCTTTGTTTTCGTGGGGTTTCAAGCTGAGATATGCATTTTATGCGATAATCTTGGTGGGTCTTTTGTCAGAAGTATGCAGAATCAACTAGATCGCACTTTTCGAGCTACTTAATGCACGAAACACGTTTTCTGGTGTTTTCACCACTCCACAGTACGTTTGACATGCAGAACCGGAGATATCTTGGTTTCGGTCGGGTTTCAAGCTGAGATATGCATTTTCTACAATAATCTTGGTGAGACTTCTGTCCGAAGTATGCTTAATTATCGAGATCGCTCGTTTAGAGCTATTCAATGCGAGAAACACGTTTTCTGGATGTTTTCACCACTCCACAGTACGTTTGACATGCAGAACCGGAGATATCTTGGTTTCGGTCGGGTTTCAAGCTGAGATATGCATTTTCTACGATAATCTTGGTGAGACTTCTGTCCGAAGTATGCTTAATTATCGAGATCGCTCGTTTAGAGCTATTCAATGCGAGAAACACGTTTTCTGGATGTTTTCACCACTCCACAGTGCGTGTGATATGCAAAACCGGCGATATCTTTGTTTTCGTGGGGTTTCAAGCTGAGATATGCATTTTCTACGATAAGCTTGGAGAAACATCTGTCCGAAGTATGCAGAAACATCGAGAGCGCTCTTTTCGAGCTATTTATTGCGAGAAACACGTTCTCTGGTGTTTTCACCACTCCACAGTTGGTTTGATATGCAGAACCGGCGATATTTTGGTTTTCGTCGGGTTTCAGGATGAGATATGCATTTTCTACGATAATCTTGTTGAGACATATGTCCGAAGTATGCAAAAACATCGAGAGCGCTCTTTTCGAGCTATTTATTGCGAGAAACACGTTATCTGGTGTTTTCACCACTCCACAGTGCGTTGGATATGCAGAACCGGCGATATCTTGATTTTCTTGCTGTTTCCAGCTGAGATATGCATTTTCTGCGATAATCTTGGTGGGTCTTTTGTCAGAAGTATGCAGAATCATCTCTTCTCGAGCTATTTAATGCGAGAAACACGTTATCTGGTGTTTTCACCACTCCACAGTGCGTTTGATATGCAGAACCGGCGACATCTTTGATTTCGTCGGGGTTCAAGTTGAGATATGCATTTTCTACGATAAGCTTGGTGAAACATCTGTCCGAAGTATGCAGAAACATCGGGAGCGCTCTTTTCGAGCTATTTAATGCGAGAAGCACGTTATCTGGTGTTTTCACCACTCCACAGTGCGTTTGATATGCAGAACAGTAGATATCTTGGTGTTCGTGGGGTTTCAAGCTGAGATATGCATTTTCTGCGATAATCTTGTTGAGACTTCTGTCCGAAGTATGCAGAATCATCGAGATCGCTCTTTTCGAGCTACTTAATGCACGAAACACGTTTTCTGGTGTTTTCACCACTCCACAGTACGTTTGACATGCAGAACCGGAGATATCTTGGTTTCGGTCGGGTTGCAAGCTGAGATGTGCATTTTCTACGATAATCCTGGTGAGACTTCTGTCACAACTATGCAGAATCTTCGAGAACGCTCTTTTCGAGCTACTTACTGCGCGAAACACGTTTTCTGGTGTTTTCAGCACTCCACGGTACGTTTCATGTGCAGAACCGGAGATAACTCGGTTTTCGTCGGGTTTCAAGCAGAGATATGCATTTTCTACGATAATCTTTGTGAGACTTCTGTCAGAAGGATGCAGGATCTTCGAGAACGCTCTTTTCGAGCTATTTAATGCGAGAAACACGTAATCTGATGTTTTCACCACTCCACAGTGCGTATGATATGCAGAACCGGCGATATTTTGGTTTTCGTGGGGTTTCAAGGTGAGATATGCATTTTCTGCGATAATCTTGGTGAAACATCTGTCCGAAGTATGCTGAATCATCTAGATCGCTCTTTTCGAGCTATTTAATGCGAGAAAAACCTTATCCGGTGTTTTCACCACTCCACAGTGCGTTTGATATGCAGAAACAGCGATATCTTGGCTTTCGTTGGGTTTCAAGCTGAGATATGCATTTTTTACGATAATCTTGGTGAGACTTCTGTCCGAAGTATGAAGAATTATCGAGATCGCTCTATTCGAGCTATTTAATGCGAGAAACACGTTTTCAGGGGGTTTTCACCACTCCACAGTGCGTTGGATATGCAGAACCGGAGATATTTTGGTTTTCGTCGGGTTTCAAGCTGAGATATGCATTTTCTACGATAAGCATGGTGAAACATCTGTCCGAAGTATGCAGAAACATCGAGAGCGCTCTTTTGGAGCTATTTAATGCGAGAAGCACGTTATCTGGTGTTTGCACCACACCACAGTGCGTTTGATATGCAGAACAGTAGATATCTTGGTTTTCGTGGGGTTTCAAGCTGAGATATGCATTTTCTGCGATAATCTTGTTGAGACATCTGTCCGAAGTATGCAGAAACATCGAGAGCGCTCTTTTCGAGCTATTTATTGCGAGAAACACGTTCTCTGGTTGTTTTCACCACTCCACAGTGCGTTTGATATCCAGAACCGGCGATATCTTGGTTTTCGTGCTGTTTCCAGCTGAGATATGCATTTTCTACGATAAGCTTGGTGAAACATCTGTCCGAAGTATGCAGAAACATCGAGATCGCTCTTCTCGAGCTATTTAATGCGAGAAACACGTTCTCTGGTTGTTTTCACCACTCCACAGTTCGTTTGATATGCAGAATAGGCGATATCTTGATTTTCGAGGTGTTTCCAGCTGAGATATGCATTTTCTGCGATAATCTTGGTGAGTCTTTTGTCAGAAGTATGCTGAATCATCGAGATCGCTCCTTTCGAGCTAGTTAGTGCGAGAAACACGTTATCTGGTGTTTTCACCACTCCACAGTGCGTTTGATATGCAGAACAGTAGATATCTTGGTTTTCGTGGGGTTTCAAGCTGAGATATGCATTTTCTGCGATAATCTTGTTGAGACTTCTGTCCGAAGTCTGCAGAATCATCGAGATCGCTCGTTTCGAGCTACTTAATGCGAGAAACACGTTATCTGGTGTTTTCACCACTCCACAGTGCGTTGGATATGCAGAACCGGCGATATTTTGGTTTTCGTCGGGTTTCAAGCTGAGATATGCATTTTCTACGATAAGCTTGGTGAAACATCTGTCCAAAGTATGCAGAAACATCGCGAGCGCTCTTTTCGAGCTATTTAATGCACGAAACACGTTTTCTGGTGTTTTCACCACTCCACAGTACGTTTGACATGCAGAACCGGAGATATCTTGGTTTCGGTCGGGTTTCAAGCTGAGATATGCATTTTCTACGATAATCCTGGTGAGACTTCTGTCAGAAGTATGCAGAATCTTCGAGAACGCTCTTTTCGAGCTACTTAATGCGCGAAACACGTTTTCTGGTGTTTTCACCACTCCACGGTACGTTTGATGTGCAGAACCGGAGATAACTCTGTTTTCGTCGGGTTTCAAGCTGAGATATGCATTTTCTGCGATAATATTGGTGAGACTTCAGTCAGAAGTATGCAGAATCATCGAGATCGCTCGTTTCGAGCTACTTAATGCGAGAAACACGTTATCTGGTGTTTTCACCACTCCACGGTACGTTTGAAGTGCAGAACCGGAGATAACTCGGTTTTCGTGGGGTTTCAAGCTGAGATATGCATTTTCTGCGATAATCTTGGTGAGACTTCTGTTAGAAGTATGCAGAATCATCGAGATCGTTCTTTTCGAGCTATTTAATGCGAGAAACACGTAATCTGGTGTTTTCACCACTCCACAGTACGCTTGACATGCAGAACCGGAGATATCTTGGTTTCGGTCGGGTTTCAAGCTGAGATATGCATTTTCTGCGATAATCTTGGTGAAACATCTGTCCGAAGTATGCAGAAACATCGAGAGCGCTCTTTTCGAGCTATTTAATGCGAGAAACACGTTTTCTGGTGTTTTCACCACTCCACAGTACGTTTGACATGCAGAACCGGAGATAACTCGGTTTTCGTCGGGTTTCAAGCTGAGATATGCATTTTCTACGATAATCTTGTTGAGACTTCTGTCAGAAGTATGCAGGATCTTCGAGAACGCTCTTTTCGAGCTATTTAATGCGAGAAACACGTAATCTGGTGTTTTCACCACTCCACAGTACGTTTGACATGCAGAACCGTAGATATCTTGGTTTCGGTCGGGTTTCAAGCTGAGATATGCATTTTCTGCGATAATCTTGGTGAGACTTCTGTCCGAAGTATGCAAAATCATCGAGATCGCTCTTTTCGAGCTAGTTAATGCGAGAAAAACCTTATCCGGTGTTTTCACCACTCCACAGTGCGTTTGATATGCAGAACCAGCGATATCTTGGCTTTCGTTGGGTTTCAAGCTGAGATATGCATTCTTTACGATATCTTGGTGAGACTTCTGTCCGAAGTATGCTGAAACATCGAGATCGCTCTTCTCGAGCTATTTAATGCGAGAAACACGTTCTCTGGTTGTTTTCACCACTCCACAGTTCGTTTGATATGCAGAATAGGCGATATCTTGATTTTCGAGGTGTTTCCAGCTGAGATATGCATTTTCTGCGATAATCTTGGTGAGTCTTTTGTCAGAAGTATGCTGAATCATCGAGATCGCTCTTTTCGAGCTATTTAATGCACGAAACACGTTTTCTGGTGTTTTCACCACTCCACAGTACGTTTGACATGCAGAACCGGAGATAACTCTGTTTTCGTCGGGTTTCAAGCTGAGATATGCATTTTCTGCGATAATATTGGTGAGACTTCAGTCAGAAGTATGCAGAATCATCGAGATCGCTCGTTTCGAGCTACTTAATGCGAGAAACACGTTATCTGGTGTTTTCACCACTCCACAGTGCGTTGGATATGCAGAACCGGCGATATTTTGGTTTTCGTCGGGTTTCAAGCTGAGATATGCATTTTCTACGATAATCCTGGTGAGACTTCTGTCAGAAGTATGCAGAAACATCGCGAGCGCTCTTTTCGAGCTATTTAATGCACGAAACACGTTTTCTGGTGTTTTCACCACTCCACAGTACGTTTGACATGCAGAACCGGAGATATCTTGGTTTCGGTCGGGTTTCAAGCTGAGATATGCATTTTCTACGATAATCCTGGTGAGACTTCTGTCAGAAGTATGCAGAATCTTCGAGAACGCTCTATTCGAGCTACTTAATGCGCGAAACACGTTTTCTGGTGTTTTCACCACTCCACGGTACGTTTGATGTGCAGAACCGGAGATAACTCTGTTTTCGTCGGGTTTCAAGCTGAGATATGCATTTTCTGCGATAATATTGGTGAGACTTCAGTCAGAAGTATGCAGAATCATCGAGATCGCTCGTTTCGAGCTACTTAATGCGAGAAACACGTTATCTGGTGTTTTCACCACTCCACGGTACGTTTGAAGTGCAGAACCGGAGATAACTCGGTTTTCGTCGGGTTTCAAGCTGAGATATGCATTTTCTACGATAATCTCGGTGAGACTTCTGTCAGAAGGATGCAGGATCTTCGAGAACGCTCTTTTCGAGCTATTTAATGCGAGAAACACGTTATCTGGTGTTTTCACCACTCCACAGTGCGTATGATATGCAGAACCGGCGATATCTTGGTTTTCGTGGGGTTTCAAGCTGAGATATGCATTTTCTACGATAATCCTGGTGACACATCTGTCCCAAGTATGCTGAAACATCGAGATCGCTCTTTTCGAGCTAGTTAATGCGAGAAAAACCTTATCCGGTGTTTTCACCACTCCACAGTGCGTTTGATATGCAAAACCGGCGATATCTTGGTTTTCGTGGGGTTTCAAGCTGAGATATGCATTTTCTGCGATAATATTGGTGAGACTTCAGTCAGAAGTATGCAGAATCATCGAGATCGCTCGTTTCGAGCTACTTAATGCGAGAAACACGTTATCTGGTGTTTTCACCACTCCACAGTGCGTTGGATATGCAGAACCGGCGATATTTTGGTTTTCGTCGGGTTTCAAGCTGAGATATGCATTTTCTACGATAATCCTGGTGAGACTTCTGTCAGAAGTATGCAGAATCTTCGAGAACGCTCTTTTCGAGCTACTTAATGCGCGAAACACGTTTTCTGGTCTTTTCACCACTCCACGGTACGTTTGATGTGCAGAACCGGAGATAACTCGGTTTTCGTCGGGTTTCAAGCTGAGATATGCATTTTCTGCGATAATATTGGTGAGACTTCAGTCAGAAGTATGCAGAATCATCTAGATCGCTCTTTTCGAGCTACTTACTGCACGAAACACGTTTTCTGCTGTTTTCACCACTCCACAGTACGTTTGAGATGCAGAACCGGAGATATCTTGGTTTCGGTCGGGTTTCAAGCTGAGATATGCATTTTCTACGATAATCCTGGTGAGACTTCTGTCAGAAGTATGCAGAATCTTCGAGAACGCTCTTTTCGAGCTAGTTAATGCGCGAAGTACGTTTTCTGGTGTTTTCACCACTCCACGGTACGTTTGAAGTGCAGAACCGGAGATAACTCGGTTTTCGTCGGGTTTCAAGCTGAGATATGCATTTTCTACGATAATCCTGGTGAGACTTCTGTCCGAAGTATGCTGAAACATCGAGATCGCTCTTTTCGAGCTAGTTAATGCGAGAAAAACCTTATCCGGTGTTTTCACCACTCCACAGTGCGTTTGATATGCAAAACCGGCGATATCTTGGTTTTCGTGGGGTTTCAAGCTGAGATATGCATTTTCTGCGATAATCTTGGTGAGACTTCTGTTAGAAGTATGCAGAATCATCGAAATCGCACTTTTCGAGCTATTTAATGCGAGGAACACGTTATCTGGTGTTTTCACCACTCCACAGTTGGTTTGATATGCAGAACCGGCGATATTTTCGTTTTCGTCGGGTTTCAAGCTGAGATATGCATTTTCTGCGATAATATTGGTGAGACATCAGTCAGAAGTATGCAGAATCATCTAGATCGCTCTTTTCGAGCTACTTACTGCACGAAACACGTTTTCTGCTGTTTTCACCACTCCACAGTACGTTTGAGATGCAGAACCGGAGATATCTTGGTTTCGGTCGGGTTTCAAGCTGAGATATGCATTTTCTACGATAATCCTGGTGAGACTTCTGTCAGAAGTATGCAGAATCTTCGAGAACGCTCTTTTCGAGCTACTTAATGCGCGAAGTACGTTTTCTGGTGTTTTCACCACTCCACGGTACGTTTGAAGTGCAGAACCGGAGATAACTCGGTTTTCGTCGGGTTTCAAGCTGAGATATGCATTTTCTACGATAATCCTGGTGAGACTTCTGTCCGAAGTATGCTGAAACATCGAGATCGCTCTTTTCGAGCTAGTTAATGCGAGAAAAACCTTATCCGGTGTTGTCACCACTCCACAGTGCGTTTGATATGCAAAACCGGCGATATCTTGGTTTTCGTGGGGTTTCAAGCTGAGATATGCATTTTCTGCGATAATCTTGGTGAGACTTCTGTCCGAAGTATGAAGAATTATCGAGATCGCTCTTTTCTAGCTACTTAATGCACGAAACACGTTTTCTGGTGTTTTCACCACTCCACAGTACGTTTGACATGCAAAACCGGCGATATTTTGGTTTTCGTCGGGTTTCAAGCTGAGATATGCATTTTCTGCGATAATCTTGTTGAGACTTCTGTCCGAAGTATGCAGAATCATCGAGATCGCACTTTTCGAGCTATTTAATGCGAGAAACACGTTATCTGGTGTTTTCACCACTCCACAGTGCGTTGGATATGCAGAACCGGCGATATTTTGGTTTTCGTCGGGTTTCAAGCTGAGATATGCATTTTCTACGATAATCCTGGTGAGACTTCTGTCAGAAGTATGCAGAATCTTCGAGAACGCTCTTTTCGAGCTACTTAATGCGCGAAACACGTTTTCTGGTCTTTTCACCACTCCACGGTACGTTTGATGTGCAGAACCGGAGATAACTCGGTTTTCGTCGGGTTTCAAGCTGAGATATGCATTTTCTGCGATAATATTGGTGAGACTTCAGTCAGAAGTATGCAGAATCATCTAGATCGCTCTTTTCGAGCTACTTACTGCACGAAACACGTTTTCTGCTGTTTTCACCACTCCACAGTACGTTTGAGATGCAGAACCGGAGATATCTTGGTTTCGGTCGGGTTTCAAGCTGAGATATGCATTTTCTACGATAATCCTGGTGAGACTTCTGTCAGAAGTATGCAGAATCTTCGAGAACGCTCTTTTCGAGCTACTTAATGCGCGAAGTACGTTTTCTGGTGTTTTCACCACTCCACGGTACGTTTGAAGTGCAGAACCGGAGATAACTCGGTTTTCGTCGGGTTTCAAGCTGAGATATGCATTTTCTACGATAATCCTGGTGAGACTTCTGTCCGAAGTATGCTGAAACATCGAGATCGCTCTTTTCGAGCTAGTTAATGCGAGAAAAACCTTATCCGGTGTTTTCACCACTCCACAGTGCGTTTGATATGCAAAACCGGCGATATCTTGGTTTTCGTGGGGTTTCAAGCTGAGATATGCATTTTCTGCGATAATCTTGTTGAGACTTCTGTCCGAAGTATGCAGAATCATCGAGATCGCACTTTTCGAGCTATTTAATGCGAGAAACACGTTATCTGGGGTTTTCCCCACTCCACAGTTCGTTGGATATGCCGAACAGTAGTTATCTTTGTTTTCGTGGGGTTTCAAGCTGAGATATGCATTTTATGCGATAATCTTGGTGGGTCTTTTGTCAGAAGTATGCAGAATCAACTAGATCGCACTTTTCGAGCTACTTAATGCACGAAACACGTTTTCTGGTGTTTTCACCACTCCACAGTACGTTTGACATGCAGAACCGGAGATATCTTGGTTTCGGTCGGGTTTCAAGCTGAGATATGCATTTTCTACGATAATCTTGGTGAGACTTCTGTCCGAAGTATGCTTAATTATCGAGATCGCTCGTTTAGAGCTATTCAATGCGAGAAACACGTTTTCTGGATGTTTTCACCACTCCACAGTACGTTTGACATGCAGAACCGGAGATATCTTGGTTTCGGTCGGGTTTCAAGCTGAGATATGCATTTTCTACGATAATCTTGGTGAGACTTCTGTCCGAAGTATGCTTAATTATCGAGATCGCTCGTTTAGAGCTATTCAATGCGAGAAACACGTTTTCTGGATGTTTTCACCACTCCACAGTGCGTGTGATATGCAAAACCGGCGATATCTTTGTTTTCGTGGGGTTTCAAGCTGAGATATGCATTTTCTACGATAAGCTTGGAGAAACATCTGTCCGAAGTATGCAGAAACATCGAGAGCGCTCTTTTCGAGCTATTTATTGCGAGAAACACGTTCTCTGGTGTTTTCACCACTCCACAGTTGGTTTGATATGCAGAACCGGCGATATTTTGGTTTTCGTCGGGTTTCAGGATGAGATATGCATTTTCTACGATAATCTTGGTGAAACATCTGTCCGAAGTATGCAGAAACATCGAGAGCGTTCTTTTCGAGCTACCTAATGCGAGAAACACGTTATCTGGTGTTTTCACCACTCCACAGTGCGTTTGATATGCAGAACCGGAGATATCTTGGTTTTCGTGGGGTTTCAAGCTGAGATATGCATTTCCTGCGACAATCTTGGTGAGACTTCTGTCCGAAGTATGCTGAATCATCGAGATCGCTCTCCTCGAGCTATTTAATGCGAGAAACACGTTATCTGGTGTTTTCACCACTCCACAGTGCGTGTGATATGCAAAACCGGCGATATCTTTGTTTTCGTGGGGTTTCAAGCTGAGATATGCATTTTCTACGATAAGCTTGGAGAAACATCTGTCCGAAGTATGCAGAAACATCGAGAGCGCTCTTTTCGAGCTATTTATTGCGAGAAACACGTTCTCTGGTGTTTTCACCACTCCACAGTTGGTTTGATATGCAGAACCGGCGATATTTTGGTTTTCGTCGGGTTTCAGGATGAGATATGCATTTTCTACGATAATCTTGGTGAAACATCTGTCCGAAGTATGCAGAAACATCGAGAGCGTTCTTTTCGAGCTACCTAATGCGAGAAACACGTTATCTGGTGTTTTCACCACTCCACAGTGCGTTTGATATGCAGAACAGTAGATATCTTGGTTTTCGTTGGGTTTCTAGCTGAGATATGCATTTTCTGCGATAATCTTGTTGAGACATCTGTCCGAAGTATGCAAAAACATCGAGAGCGCTCTTTTCGAGCTATTTATTGCGAGAAACACGTTATCTGGTGTTTTCACCACTCCACAGTGCGTTGGATATGCAGAACCGGCGATATCTTGATTTTCTTGCTGTTTCCAGCTGAGATATGCATTTTCTGCGATAATCTTGGTGGGTCTTTTGTCAGAAGTATGCAGAATCATCTAGATCGCTCTTCTCGAGCTATTTAATGCGAGAAACACGTTATCTGGTGTTTTCACCACGCCACAGTGCGTTTGATATGCAGAACCGGCGACATCTTTGATTTCGTCGGGGTTCAAGTTGAGATATGCATTTTCTACGATAATCTTGGTGAGACTTCTGTCAGAAGGATGCAGAATCATCGTGATCGTCCTTTTCGTGCTATTTAACGCGAGAAACACGTACTCTGGTTGTTTTCACCACTCCACAGTGCGTTTGATATGCAGAACCGGAAACATCTTGATTTTCGTGAGGTTTCAAGCTGAGATATGCATTTTCTACGATAAGCTTGGTGAAACATCTGTCCGAAGTATGCAGAAACATCGGGAGCGCTCTTTTCGAGCTATTTAATGCGAGAAGCACGTTATCTGGTGTTTTCACCACTCCACAGTGCGTTTGATATGCAGAACAGTAGATATCTTGGTTTTCGTGGGGTTTCAAGCTGAGATATGCATTTTCTGCGATAATCTTGTTGAGACTTCTGTCCGAAGTATGCAGAATCATCGAGATCGCTCTTTTCGAGCTACTTAATGCACGAAACACGTTTTCTGGTGTTTTCACCACTCCACAGTACGTTTGACATGCAGAACCGGAGATATCTTGGTTTCGGTCGGGTTGCAAGCTGAGATGTGCATTTTCTACGATAATCCTGGTGAGACTTCTGTCACAACTATGCAGAATCTTCGAGAACGCTCTTTTCGAGCTACTTACTGCGCGAAACACGTTTTCTGGTGTTTTCAGCACTCCACGGTACGTTTCATGTGCAGAACCGGAGATAACTCGGTTTTCGTCGGGTTTCAAGCTGAGATATGCATTTTCTACGATAATCTTTGTGAGACTTCTGTCAGAAGGATGCAGGATCTTCGAGAACGCTCTTTTCGAGCTATTTAATGCGAGAAACACGTAATCTGGTGTTTTCACCACTCCACAGTGCGTATGATATGCAGAACCGGCGATATTTTGGTTTTCGTGGGGTTTTAAGGTGAGATATGCATTTTCTGCGATAATCTTGGTGAAACATCTGTCCGAAGTATGCTGAATCATCTAGATCGCTCTTTTCGAGCTATTTAATGCGAGAAAAACCTTATCCGGTGTTTTCACCACTCCACAGTGCGTTTGATATGCAGAAACAGCGATATCTTGGCTTTCGTTGGGTTTCAAGCTGAGATATGCATTTTTTACGATAATCTTGGTGAGACTTCTGTCCGAAGCATGAAGAATTATCGAGATCGCTCTATTCGAGCTATTTAATGCGAGAAACACGTTTTCAGGGGGTTTTCACCACTCCACAGTGCGTTGGATATGCAGAACCGGAGATATTTTGGTTTTCGTCGGGTTTCAAGCTGAGATATGCATTTTCTACGATAAGCATGGTGAAACATCTGTCCGAAGTATGCAGAAACATCGAGAGCGCTCTTTTGGAGCTGTTTAATGCGAGAAGCACGTTATCTGGTGTTTGCACCACACCACAGTGCGTTTGATATGCAGAACAGTAGATATCTTGGTTTTCGTGGGGTTTCAAGCTGAGATATGCATTTTCTGCGATAATCTTGTTGAGACATCTGTCCGAAGTATGCAGAAACATCGAGAGCGCTCTTTTCGAGCTATTTATTGCGAGAAACACGTTCTCTGGTTGTTTTCACCACTCCACAGTGCGTTTGATATCCAGAACCGGCGATATCTTGGTTTTCGTGCTGTTTCCAGCTGAGATATGCATTTTCTACGATAAGCTTGGTAAAACATCTGTCCGAAGTATGCAGAAACATCGAGAGCGCTCTTTTGGAGCTATTTAATGCGAGAAGCACGTTATCTGGTGTTTGCACCACACCACAGTGCGTTTGATATGCAGAACAGTAGATATCTTGTTTTTCGTGGTGTTTCAAGCTGAGATATGCATTTTCTGCGATAATCTTGTTGAGACTTCTGTCCGAATTATGCAGAATCATCGAGATCGCTCTTTTCGAGCTACTTAATGCACGAAACACGTTTTCTGGTGTTTTCACCACTCCACAGTAAGTTTGACATGCAGAACCGGAGATATCTTGGTTTCGGTTGGGTTGCAAGGTGAGATGTGCATTTTCTACGATAATCCTGGTGAGACTTCTGTCACAAGTATGCAGAATCTTCGAGAACGCTCTTTTCGAGCTACTTACTGCGCGAAACACGTTTTCTGGTGTTTTCACCACTCCACGGTACGTTTCATGTGCAGAACCGGAGATAACTCGGTTTTCGTCGGGTTTCAAGCTGAGATATGCATTTTCTACGATAATCTTTGTGAGACTTCTGTCAGAAGGATGCAGGATCTTCGAGAACGCTCTTTTCGAACTATTTAATGCGAGAAACACGTAATCTGGTGTTTTCACCACTCCACAGTGCGTTTGATATGCAGAACCGGAAACATCTTGATTTTCGTGAGGTTTCAAGCTGAGATATGCATTTTCTACGATAAGCTTGGTGAAACATCTGTCCGAAGTATGCAGAAACATCGAGAGCGTTCTTTTCGAGCTACCTAATGCGAGAAACACGTTATCTGGTGTTTTCACCACTCCACAGTGCGTTTGATATGCAGAACAGTAGATATCTTGGTTTTCGTTGGGTTTCTAGCTGAGATATGCATTTTCTGCGATAATCTTGTTGAGACATCTGTCCGAAGTATGCAAAAACATCGAGAGCGCTCTTTTCGAGCTATTTATTGCGAGAAACACGTTATCTGGTGTTTTCACCACTCCAGAGTGCGTTGGATATGCAGAACCGGCGATATCTTGATTTTCTTGCTGTTTCCAGCTGAGATATGCATTTTCTGCGATAATCTTGGTGGGTCTTTTGTCAGAAGTATGCAGAATCATCTAGATCGCTCTTCCCGAGCTATTTAATGCGAGAAACACGTTATCTGGTGTTTTCACCACTCCACAGTGCGTTTGATATGCAGAACCGGCGACATCTTTGATTTCGTCGGGGTTCAAGTTGAGATATGCATTTTCTACGATAATCTTGGTGAGACTTCTGTCAGAAGGATGCAGAATCATCGTGATCGTCCTTTTCGTGCTATTTAACGCGAGAAACACGTACTCTGGTTGTTTTCACCACTCCACAGTGCGTTTGATATGCAGAACCGGAAACATCTTGATTTTCGTGAGGTTTCAAGCTGAGATATGCATTTTCTACGATAAGCTTGGTGAAACATCTGTCCGAAGTATGCAGAAACATCGGGAGCGCTCTTTTCGAGCTATTTAATGCGAGAAGCACGTTATCTGGTGTTTTCACCACTCCACAGTGCGTTTGATATGCAGAACAGTAGATATCTTGGTTTTCGTGGGGTTTCAAGCTGAGATATGCATTTTCTGCGATAATCTTGTTGAGACTTCTGTCCGAAGTATGCAGAATCATCGAGATCGCTCTTTTCGAGCTACTTAATGCACGAAACACGTTTTCTGGTGTTTTCACCACTCCACAGTACGTTTGACATGCAGAACCGGAGATATCTTGGTTTCGGTCGGGTTGCAAGCTGAGATGTGCATTTTCTACGATAATCCTGGTGAGACTTCTGTCACAACTATGCAGAATCTTCGAAAACGCTCTTTTCGAGCTACTTACTGCGCGAAACACGTTTTCTGGTGTTTTCAGCACTCCACGGTACGTTTCATGTGCAGAACCGGAGATAACTCGGTTTTCGTCGGGTTTCAAGCTGAGATATGCATTTTCTACGATAATCTTTGTGAGACTTCTGTCAGAAGGATGCAGGATCTTCGAGAACGCTCTTTTCGAGCTATTTAATGCGAGAAACACGTAATCTGGTGTTTTCACCACTCTACAGTGCGTATGATATGCAGAACCGGCGATATTTTGGTTTTCGTGGGGTTTCAAGGTGAGATATGCATTTTCTGCGATAATCTTGGTGAAACATCTGTCCGAAGTATGCTGAATCATCTAGATCGCTCTTTTCGAGCTATTTAATGCGAGAAAAACCTTATCCGGTGTTTTCACCACTCCACAGTGCGTTTGATATGCAGAAACAGCGATATCTTGGCTTTCGTTGGGTTTCAAGCTGAGATATGCATTTTTTACGATAATCTTGGTGAGACTTCTGTCCGAAGTATGAAGAATTATCGAGATCGCTCTATTCGAGCTATTTAATGCGAGAAACACGTTTTCAGGGGGTTTTCACCACTCCACAGTGCGTTGGATATGCAGAACCGGAGATATTTTGGTTTTCGTCGGGTTTCAAGCTGAGATATGCATTTTCTACGATAAGCATGGTGAAACATCTGTCCGAAGTATGCAGAAACATCGAGAGCGCTCTTTTGGAGCTATTTAATGCGAGAAGCACGTTATCTGGTGTTTGCACCACACCACAGTGCGTTTGATATGCAGAACAGTAGATATCTTGGTTTTCGTGGGGTTTCAAGCTGAGATATGCATTTTCTGCGATAATCTTGTTGAGACATCTGTCCGAAGTATGCAGAAACATCGAGAGCGCTCTTTTCGAGCTATTTATTGCGAGAAACACGTTCTCTGGTTGTTTTCACCACTCCACAGTGCGTTTGATATCCAGAACCGGCGATATCTTGGTTTTCGTGCTGTTTCCAGCTGAGATATGCATTTTCTACGATAAGCTTGGTGAAACATCTGTCCGAAGTATGCAGAAACATCGAGAGCGCTCTTTTGGAGCTATTTAATGCGAGAAGCACGTTATCTGGTGTTTGCACCACACCACAGTGCGTTTGATATGCAGAACAGTAGATATCTTGTTTTTCGTGGGGTTTCAAGCTGAGATATGCATTTTCTGCGATAATCTTGTTGAGACTTCTGTCCGAATTATGCAGAATCATCGAGATCGCTCTTTTCGAGCTACTTAATGCACGAAACACGTTTTCTGGTGTTTTCACCACTCCACAGTAAGTTTGACATGCAGAACCGGAGATATCTTGGTTTCGGTTGGGTTGCAAGGTGAGATGTGCATTTTCTACGATAATCCTGGTGAGACTTCTGTCACAAGTATGCAGAATCTTCGAGAACGCTCTTTTCGAGCTACTTACTGCGCGAAACACGTTTTCTGGTGTTTTCACCACTCCACGGTACGGTTCATGTGCAGAACCGGAGATAACTCGGTTTTCGTCGGGTTTCAAGCTGAGATATGCATTTTCTACGATAATCTTTGTGAGACTTCTGTCAGAAGGATGCAGGATCTTCGAGAACGCTCTTTTCGAACTATTTAATGCGAGAAACACGTAATCTGGTGTTTTCACCACTCCACAGTGCGTATGATATGCAGAACCGGCGATATTTTGGTTTTCGTGGGGTTTCAAGGTGAGATATGCATTTTCTGCGATAATCTTGGTGAAACATCTGTCCGAAGTATGCTGAATCATCTAGATCGCTCTTCTCGAGCTATTTAATGCGAGAGACACGTTTTCTGGTTGTTTTCACCAATCCACAGTGCGTTTGATATGCAGAACCGGAAACATCTTGATTTTCGTGATGTTTCAAGCTGAGATATGCATTTTCTACGATAAGCTTGGTGAAACATCTGTCCGAAGTATGCAGAAACATCGAGAGCGCTCTTTTCGAGCTATTTAATGCGAGAAGCACGTTATCTGGTGTTTTCACCACTCCACAGTGCGTTTGATATGCAGAACAGTAGATATCTTGGTTTTCGTGGGGTTTCAAGCTGAGATATGCATTTTCTCCGATAATCTTGTTGAGACTTCTGTCCGAATTATGCAGAATCATCGAGATCGCTCTTTTCGAGCTACTTAATGCACGAAACACGTAATCTGGTGTTTTCACCACTCCACAGTGCGTTTGATATGCAGAACCGGCAACATCTTGATTTTCGTGAGGTTTCGAGCTGAGATATGCATTTTCTGCGATAATCTTGGGGAGACTTCTGTCAGAAGTATGCAGGATCTTCGAGAACGCTCTTTTCGAGCTACCTAATGCGCGAAATACGTTTTCTGGTGTTTTCACCACTCCACAGTGCGTTTGATATGCAGAACCGGCAACATCGTGATTTTCGTGAGGTTTCGAGTTGAGATATGCATTTTCTGCGATAATCTTGGTGAGACTTCTGTCCGAAGTATGCTTAATTATCGAGATCGCTCGTTTAGAGCTATTCAATGCGAGAAACACGTTTTCTGGATGTTTTCACCACTCCACAGTGCGTGTGATATGCAAAACCGGCGATATCTTTGTTTTCGTGGGGTTTCAAGCTGAGATATGCATTTTCTACGATAAGCTTGGAGAAACATCTGTCCGAAGTATGCAGAAACATCGAGAGCGCTCTTTTCGAGATATTTATTGCGAGAAACACGTTCTCTGGTGTTTTCACCACTCCACAGTTGGTTTGATATGCAGAACCGGCGATATTTTGGTTTTCGTCGGGTTTCAGGATGAGATATGCATTTTCTACGATAATCTTGGTGAAACATCTGTCCGAAGTATGCAGAAACATCGAGAGCGTTCTTTTCGAGCTACCTAATGCGAGAAACACGTTATCTGGTGTTTTCACCACTCCACAGTGCGTGTGATATGCAAAACCGGCGATATCTTTGTTTTCGTGGGGTTTCAAGCTGAGATATGCATTTTCTACGATAAGCTTGGAGAAACATCTGTCCGAAGTATGCAGAAACATCGAGAGCGCTCTTTTCGAGCTATTTATTGCGAGAAACACGTTCTCTGGTGTTTTCACCACTCCACAGTTGGTTTGATATGCAGAACCGGCGATATTTTGGTTTTCGTCGGGTTTCAGGATGAGATATGCATTTTCTACGATAATCTTGGTGAAACATCTGTCCGAAGTATGCAGAAACATCGAGAGCGTTCTTTTCGAGCTACCTAATGCGAGAAACACGTTATCTGGTGTTTTCACCACTCCACAGTGCGTTTGATATGCAGAACAGTAGATATCTTGGTTTTCGTTGGGTTTCTAGCTGAGATATGCATTTTCTGCGATAATCTTGTTGAGACATCTGTCCGAAGTATGCAAAAACATCGAGAGCGCTCTTTTCGAGCTATTTATTGCGAGAAACACGTTATCTGGTGTTTTCACCACTCCACAGTGCGTTGGATATGCAGAACCGGCGATATCTTGATTTTCTTGCTGTTTCCAGCTGAGATATGCATTTTCTGCGATAATCTTGGTGGGTCTTTTGTCAGAAGTATGCAGAATCATCTAGATCGCTCTTCTCGAGCTATTTAATGCGAGAAACACGTTATCTGGTGTTTTCACCACTCCACAGTGCGTTTGATATGCAGAACCGGCGACATCTTTGATTTCGTCGGGGTTCAAGTTGAGATATGCATTTTCTACGATAATCTTGGTGAGACTTCTGTCAGAAGGATGCAGAATCATCGTGATCGTCCTTTTCGTGCTATTTAACGCGAGAAACACGTACTCTGGTTGTTTTCACCACTCCACAGTGCGTTTGATATGCAGAACCGGAAACATCTTGATTTTCGTGAGGTTTCAAGCTGAGATATGCATTTTCTACGATAAGCTTGGTGAAACATCTGTCCGAAGTATGCAGAAACATCGGGAGCGCTCTTTTCGAGCTATTTAATGCGAGAAGCACGTTATCTGGTGTTTTCACCACTCCACAGTGCGTTTGATATGCAGAACAGTAGATATCTTGGTTTTCGTGGGGTTTCAAGCTGAGATATGCATTTTCTGCGATAATCTTGTTGAGACTTCTGTCCGAAGTATGCAGAATCATCGAGATCGCTCTTTTCGAGCTACTTAATGCACGAAACACGTTTTCTGGTGTTTTCACCACTCCACAGTACGTTTGACATGCAGAACCGGAGATATCTTGGTTTCGGTCGGGTTGCAAGCTGAGATGTGCATTTTCTACGATAATCCTGGTGAGACTTCTGTCACAACTATGCAGAATCTTCGAGAACGCTCTTTTCGAGCTACTTACTGCGCGAAACACGTTTTCTGGTGTTTTCAGCACTCCACGGTACGTTTCATGTGCAGAACCGGAGATAACACGGTTTTCGTCGGGTTTCAAGCTGAGATATGCATTTTCTACGATAATCTTTGTGAGACTTCTGTCAGAAGGATGCAGGATCTTCGAGAACGCTCTTTTCGAGCTATTTAATGCGAGAAACACGTAATCTGGTGTTTTCACCACTCCACAGTGCGTATGATATGCAGAACCGGCGATATTTTGGTTTTCGTGGGGTTTCAAGGTGAGATATGCATTTTCTGCGATAATCTTGGTGAAACATCTGTCCGAAGTATGCTGAATCATCTAGATCGCTCTTTTCGAGCTATTTAATGCGAGAAAAACCTTATCCGGTGTTTTCACCACTCCACAGTGCGTTTGATATGCAGAAACAGCGATATCTTGGCTTTCGTTGGGTTTCAAGCTGAGATATGCATTTTTTACGATAATCTTGGTGAGACTTCTGTCCGAAGTATGAAGAATTATCGAGATCGCTCTATTCGAGCTATTTAATGCGAGAAACACGTTTTCAGGGGGTTTTCACCACTCCACAGTGCGTTGGATATGCAGAACCGGAGATATTTTGGTTTTCGTCGGGTTTCAAGCTGAGATATGCATTTTCTACGATAAGCATGGTGAAACATCTGTCCGAAGTATGCAGAAACATCGAGAGCGCTCTTTTGGAGCTATTTAATGCGAGAAGCACGTTATCTGGTGTTTGCACCACACCACAGTGCGTTTGATATGCAGAACAGTAGATATCTTGGTTTTCGTGGGGTTTCAAGCTGAGATATGCATTTTCTGCGATAATCTTGTTGAGACATCTGTCCGAAGTATGCAGAAACATCGAGAGCGCTCTTTTCGAGCTATTTATTGCGAGAAACACGTTCTCTGGTTGTTTTCACCACTCCACAGTGCGTTTGATATCCAGAACCGGCGATATCTTGGTTTTCGTGCTGTTTCCAGCTGAGATATGCATTTTCTACGATAAGCTTGGTGAAACATCTGTCCGAAGTATGCAGAAACATCGAGAGCGCTCTTTTGGAGCTATTTAATGCGAGAAGCACGTTATCTGGTGTTTGCACCACACCACAGTGCGTTTGATATGCAGAACAGTAGATATCTTGTTTTTCGTGGGGTTTCAAGCTGAGATATGCATTTTCTGCGATAATCTTGTTGAGACTTCTGTCCGAATTATGCAGAATCATCGAGATCGCTCTTTTCGAGCTACTTAATGCACGAAACACGTTTTCTGGTGTTTTCACCACTCCACAGTAAGTTTGACATGCAGAACCGGAGATATCTTGGTTTCGGTTGGGTTGCAAGGTGAGATGTGCATTTTCTACGATAATCCTGGTGAGACTTCTGTCACAAGTATGCAGAATCTTCGAGAACGCTCTTTTCGAGCTATTTATTGCGAGAAACACGTTCTCTGGTTGTTTTCACCACTCCACAGTGCGTATGATATGCAGAACCGGCGATATTTTGGTTTTCGTGGGGTTTCAAGGTGAGATATGCATTTTCTGCGATAATCTTGGTGAAACATCTGTCCGAAGTATGCTGAATCATCTAGATCGCTCTTCTCGAGCTATTTAATGCGAGAGACACGTTTTCTGGTTGTTTTCACCAATCCACAGTGCGTTTGATATGCAGAACCGGAAACATCTTGATTTTCGTGATGTTTCAAGCTGAGATATGCATTTTCTCCGATAATCTTGTTGAGACTTCTGTCCGAATTATGCAGAATCATCGAGATCGCTCTTTTCGAGCTACTTAATGCACGAAACACGTAATCTGGTGTTTTCACCACTCCACAGTGCGTTTGATATGCAGAACCGGCAACATCTTGATTTTCGTGAGGTTTCGAGCTGAGATATGCATTTTCTGCGATAATCTTGGTGAGACTTCTGTCAGAAGTATGCAGGATCTTCGAGAACGCTCTTTTCGAGCTACCTAATGCGCGAAATACGTTTTCTGGTGTTTTCACCACTCCACAGTGCGTTTGATATGCAGAACCGGCAACATCTTGATTTTCGTGAGGTTTCGAGTTGAGATATGCATTTTCTGCGATAATATTGGTGAGACTTCAGTCAGAAGTATGCAGAATCATCTAGAACGCTATTTCGAGCTACTAAATGCACAAAACACGTTTTCTGGTGTTTTCACCACTCCACAGTACGTTTGACATGCAGAACCGGAGATATCTTGGTTTCGGTCGGGTTGCAAGCTGAGATGTGCATTTTCTACGATAATCCTGGTGAGACTTCTGTCACAACTATGCAGAATCTTCGAGAACGCTCTTTTCGAGCTACTTACTGCGCGAAACACGTTTTCTGGTGTTTTCAGCACTCCACGGTACGTTTCATGTGCAGAACAGTAGATATCTTGGTTTTCGTGGGGTTTCAAGCTGAGATATGCATTTTCTGCGATAATCTTGTTGAGACATCTGTCCGAAGTATGCAGAAACATCGAGAGCGCTCTTTTCGAGCTATTTATTGCGAGAAACACGTTCTCTGGTTGTTTTCACCACTCCACAGTGCGTTTGATATCCAGAACCGGCGATATCTTGGTTTTCGTGCTGTTTCCAGCTGAGATATGCATTTTCTACGATAAGCTTGGTGAAACATCTGTCCGAAGTATGCAGAAACATCGAGAGCGCTCTTTTGGAGCTATTTAATGCGAGAAGCACGTTATCTGGTGTTTGCACCACACCACAGTGCGTTTGATATGCAGAACAGTAGATATCTTGTTTTTCGTGGGGTTTCAAGCTGAGATATGCATTTTCTGCGATAATCTTGTTGAGACTTCTGTCCGAATTATGCAGAATCATCGAGATCGCTCTTTTCGAGCTACTTAATGCACGAAACACGTTTTCTGGTGTTTTCACCACTCCACAGTAAGTTTGACATGCAGAACCGGAGATATCTTGGTTTCGGTTGGGTTGCAAGGTGAGATGTGCATTTTCTACGATAATCCTGGTGAGACTTCTGTCACAAGTATGCAGAATCTTCGAGAACGCTCTTTTCGAGCTACTTACTGCGCGAAACACGTTTTCTGGTGTTTTCACCACTCCACGGTACGTTTCATGTGCAGAACCGGAGATAACTCGGTTTTCGTCGGGTTTCAAGCTGAGATATGCATTTTCTACGATAATCTTTGTGAGACTTCTGTCAGAAGGATGCAGGATCTTCGAGAACGCTCTTTTCGAACTATTTAATGCGAGAAACATGTAATCTGGTGTTTTCACCACTCCACAGTGCGTATGATATGCAGAACCGGCGATATTTTGGTTTTCGTGGGGTTTCAAGGTGAGATATGCATTTTCTGCGATAATCTTGGTGAAACATCTGTCCGAAGTATGCTGAATCATCTAGATCGCTCTTTTCGAGCTATTTAATGCGAGAAAAACCTTATCCGGTGTTTTCACCACTCCACAGTGCGTTTGATATGCAGAAACAGCGATATCTTGGCTTTCGATGGGTTTCAAGCTGAGATATGCATTTTTTACGATAATCTTGGTGAGACTTCTGTCCGAAGTATGAAGAATTATCGAGATCGCTCTATTCGAGCTATTTAATGCGAGAAACACGTTTTCAGGGGGTTTTCACCACTCCACAGTGCGTTGGATATGCAGAACAGTAGATATCTTGGTTTTCGTGGGGTTTCAAGCTGAGATATGCATTTTCTGCGATAATCTTGTTGAGACATCTGTCCGAAGTATGCAGAAACATCGAGAGCGCTCTTTTCGAGCTATTTATTGCGAGAAACACGTTCTCTGGTTGTTTTCACCACTCCACAGTGCGTTTGATATCCAGAACAGGCGATATCTTGGTTTTCGTGCTGTTTCCAGCTGAGATATACATTTTCTGCGATAATCTTGGTGGGTCTTTTGTCAGAAGTATGCAGAATCATCTAGATCGCTCTTCTCGAGCTATTTAATGCGAGAAACACGTTATCTGGTGTTTTCACCACTCCACAGTGCGTTTGATATGCAGAACCGGCGACATCTTTGATTTCGTGCTGTTTCCAGCTGAGATATGCATTTTCTGCGATAATCTTGGTGGGTCTTTTGTCAGATGTATGCAGAATCATCTAGATCGCTCTTCTCGAGCAATTTAATGCGAGAGACACGTTTTCTGGTTGTTTTCACCACTCCACAGTGCGTTTGATATGCAGAACCGGAAACATCTTGATTTTCGTGATGTTTCAAGCTGAGATATGCATTTTCTACGATAAGCTTGGTGAAACATCTGTCCGAAGTATGCAGAAACATCGAGAGCGCTCTTTTCGAGCTATTTAATGCGAGAAGCACGTTATCTGGTGTTTTCAGCACTCCACAGTGCGTTTGATATGCAGAACAGTAGATATCTTGGTTTTCGTGGGGTTTCAAGCTGAGATATGCATTTTCTCCGATAATCTTGTTGAGACTTCTGTCCGAATTATGCAGAATCATCGAGATCGCTCTTTTCGAGCTACTTAATGCACGAAACACGTAATCTGGTGTTTTCACCACTCCACAGTGCGTTTGATATGCAGAACCGGCAAGATCTTGATTTTCGTGAGGTTTCGAGCTGAGATATGCATTTTCTGCGATAATCTTGGTGAGACTTCTGTCAGAAGTATGCAGGATCTTCGAGAACGCTCTTTTCGAGCTACCTAATGCGCGAAATACGTTTTCTGGTGTTTTCACCACTCCACAGTGCGTTTGATATGCAGAACCGGCAACATCTTGATTTTCGTGAGGTTTCGAGTTGAGATATGCATTTTCTGCGATAATATTGGTGAGACTTCAGTCAGAAGTATGCAGAATCATCTAGAACGCTCTTTTCGAGCTACTTAATGCACGAAACACGTTTTCTGGTGTTTTCACCACTCCACAGTACGTTTGACATGCAGAACCGGAGATATCTTGGTTTCGGTCGGGTTGCAAGCTGAGATGTGCATTTTCTACGATAATCCTGGTGAGACTTCTGTCACAGGTATGCAGAATCTTCGAGAACGCTCTTTTCGACCTGCTTACTGCGCGAAACACGTTTTCTGGTGTTTTCACCACTCCACGGTACGTTTCATGTGCAGATCCGGAGATAACTCGGTTTTCGTCGGGTTTCAAGCTGAGATATGCATTTTCTACGATAATCTTTGTGAGACTTCTGTCAGAAGGATGCAGGATCTTCGAGAACGCTCTTTTCGAGCTATTTAATGCGAGAAACAGGTAATCTGGTGTTTTCACCACTCCACAGTGCGTATGATATGCAGAACCGGCGATATTTTGGTTTTCGTGGGGTTTCAAGGTGAGATATGCATTTTCTGCGATAATCTTGGTGAAACATCTGTCCGAAGTATGCTGAATCATCTAGATCGCTCTTTTCGAGCTATTTAATGCGAGAAAAACCTTATCCGGTGTTTTCACCACTCCACAGTGCGTTTGATATGCAGAAACAGCGATATCTTGGCTTTCGTTGGGTTTCAAGCTGAGATATGCATTTTTTACGATAATCTTGGTGAGACTTCTGTCCGAAGTATGAAGAATTATCGAGATCGCTCTATTCGAGCTATTTAATGCGAGAAACACGTTTTCAGGGGGTTTTCACCACTCCACAGTGCGTTGGATATGTAGAACCGGAGATATTTTGGTTTTCGTCGGGTTTCAAGCTGAGATATGCATTTTCTACGATAAGCTTGGTGAAACATCTGTCCGAAGTATGCAGAAACGTCGAGAGCGCTCTTTTCGAGCTATTTAATGCGAGAAACACGTTATCTGGTGTTTTCACCACTCCACAGTGCGTTTGATATGCAGAACAGTAGATATCTTGGTTTTCGTGGGGTTTCAAGCTGAGATATGCATTTTCTGCGACAATCTTGTTGAGACATCTGTCCGAAGTATGCAGAAACATCGAGAGCGCTCTTTTCGAGCTATTTATTGCGAGAAACACGTTCTCTGGTTGTTTTCACCACTCCACAGTGCGTTTGATATCCAGAACCGGCGATATCTTGGTTTTCGTGCTGTTTGCAGCTGAGATATGCATTTTCTGCGATAATCTTGGTGGGTCTTTTGTCAGAAGTATGCAGAATCATCTAGATCGCTCTTCTCGAGCTATTTAATGCGAGAAACACGTTTTCTGGTTGTTTTCACCACTCCACAGTGCGTTTGATATGCAGAACCGGAAGCATCTTGATTTTCGTGAGGTTTCAAGCTGAGATATGCATTTTCTACGATAAGCATGGTGAAACATCTGTCCGAAGTATGCAGAAACATCGAGAGCGCTCTTTTGGAGCTATTTAATGCAAGAAGCACGTTATCTGGTGTTTGCACCACACCACAGTGCGTTTGATATGCAGAACAGTAGATATCTTGTTTTTCGTGGGGTTTCAAGCTGAGATATGCATTTTCTGCGATAATCTTGTTGAGACTTCTGTCCGAATTATGCAGAATCATCGAGATCGCTCTTTTCGAGCTACTTAATGCACGAAACACGTTTTCTGGTGTTTTCACCACTCCACAGTAAGTTTGACATGCAGAACCGGAGATATCTTGGTTTCGGTTGGGTTGCAAGGTGAGATGTGCATTTTCTACGATAATCCTGGTGAGACTTCTGTCACAAGTATGCAGAATCTTCGAGAACGCTCTTTTCGAGCTACTTACTGCGCGAAACACGTTTTCTGGTGTTTTCACCACTCCACGGTACGTTTCATGTGCAGAACCGGAGATAACTCGGTTTTCGTCGGGTTTCAAGCTGAGATATGCATTTTCTACGATAATCTTTGTGAGACTTCTGTCCGAAGTATGTAGAATTATCGAGATCGCTCTATTCGAGCTATTTAATGCGAGAAACACGTTTTCAGGGGGTTTTCACCACTCCACAGTGCGTTGGATATGCAGAACAGTAGATATCTTGGTTTTCGTGGGGTTTCAAGCTGAGATATGCATTTTCTGCGATGATCTTGTTGAGACATCTGTCCGAAGTATGCAGAAACATCGAGAGCGCTCTTTTCGAGCTATTTATTGCGAGAAACACGTTCTCTGGTTGTTTTCACCACTCCACAGTGCGTTTGATATCCAGAACCGGCGATATCTTGGTTTTCGTGCTGTTTCCAGCTGAGATATGCATTTTCTGCGATAATCTTGGTGGGTCTTTTGTCAGAAGTATGCAGAATCATCTAGATCGCTCTTCTCGAGCTATTTAATGCGAGAAACACGTTATCTGGTGTTTTCACCACTCCACAGTGCGTTTGATATGCAGATCCGGCGACATCTTTGATTTCGTGCTGTTTCCAGCTGAGATATGCATTTTCTGCGATAATCTTGGTGGGTCTTTTGTCAGAAGTATGCAGAATCATCTAGATCGCTCTTCTCGAGCTATTTAATGCGAGAGACACGTTTTCTGGTTGTTTTCACCACTCCACAGTGCGTTTGATATGCAGAACCGGAAACATCTTGATTTTCGTGATGTTTCAAGCTGAGATATGCATTTTCTACGATAAGCTTGGTGAAACATCTGTCCGAAGTATGCAGAAACATCGAGAGCGCTCTTTTCGAGCTATTTAATGCGAGAAGCACGTTATCTGGTGTTTTCACCACTCCACAGTGCGTTTGATATGCAGAACAGTAGATATCTTGGTTTTCGTGGGGTTTCAAGCTGAGATATGCATTTTCTGCGATAATCTTGGTGAGACTTCTGTCAGAAGTATGCAGGATCTTCGAGAACGCTCTTTTCGAGATACCTAATGCGCGAAATACGTTTTCTGGTGTTTTCACCACTCTACAGTGCGTTTGATATGCAGAACCGGCAACATCTTGATTTTCGTGAGGTTTCGAGTTGAGATATGCATTTTCTGCGATAATATTGGTGAGACTTCAGTCAGAAGTATGCAGAATCATCTAGATCGCTCTTTTCGAGCTACTTAATGCACGAAACACGTTTTCTGGTGTTTTCACCACTCCACGGTACGTTTGATGTGCAGAACCGGAGATAACTCGGTTTTCGTCGGGTTTCAAGCTGAGATATGCATTTTCTACGATAATCTTGGTCAGACTTCTGTCAGAAGTATCCAGGATCTTCGAGAACGCTCTTTTCGAGCTATTTAATGCGAGAAACACGTAATCTGGTGTTTTCACCACTCCACAGTGCGTTTGATATGCAGAACCGGCAACATCTTGATTTTCGTGAGGTTTCGAGCTGAGATATGCATTTTCTGCGATAATCTTGGTGAGACTTCTGTCAGAAGTATGCAGGATCTTCGAGAACGCACTTTTCGAGATACCTAATGCGCGAAATACGTTTTCTGGTGTTTTCACCACTCTACAGTGCGTTTGATATGCAGAACCGGCAACATCTTGATTTTCGTGAGGTTTCGAGTTGAGATATGCATTTTCTGCGATAATATTGGTGAGACTTCAGTCAGAAGTATGCAGAATCATCTAGATCGCTCTTTTCGAGCTACTTAATGCACGAAACACGTTTTCTGGTGTTTTCACCACTCCACAGTACGTTTGACATGCAGAACCGGAGATATCTTGGTTTCGGTCGGGTTGCAAGCTGAGATATGCATTTTCTACGATAATCTTTGTGAGACTTCTGTCAGAAGGATGCAGGATCTTCGAGAACGCTCTTTTCGAGCTATTTAATGCGAGAAACACGTAATCTGGTGTTTTCACCACTCCACAGTGCGTATGATATGCAGAACCGGCGATATTTTGGTTTTCGTGGGGTTTCAAGGTGTGATATGCATTTTCTGCGATAATCTTGGTGAAACATCTGTCCGAAGTATGCTGAATCATCTAGATCGCTCTTTTCGAGCTATTTAATGCGAGAAAAACCTTATCCGGTGTTTTCACCACTTCACAGTGCGTTTGATATGCAGAAACAGCGATATCTTGGCTTTCGTTGGGTTTCAAGCTGAGATATGCATTTTTTACGATAATCTTGGTGAGACTTCTGTCCGAAGTATGAAGAATTATCAAGATCGCTCTATTCGAGCTATTTAATGCGAGAAACACGTTTTCAGGGGGTTTTCACCACTCCACAGTGCGTTGGATATGTAGAACCGGAGATATTTTGGTTTTCGTCGGGTTTCAAGCTGAGATATGCATTTTCTACGATAAGCTTGGTGAAACATCTGTCCGAAGTATGCAGAAACGTCGAGAGCGCTCTTTTCGAGCTATTTAATGCGAGAAACACGTTATCTGGTGTTTTCACCACTCCACAGTGCGTTTGATATGCAGAACAGTAGATACCTTGGTTTTCGTGGGGTTTCAAGCTGAGATATGCATTTTCTGCGATAATCTTGTTGAGACATCTGTCCGAAGTATGCAGAAACATCGAGAGCGCTCTTTTCGAGTTATTTATTGCGAGAAACACGTTCTCTGGTTGTTTTCACCACTCCACAGTGCGTTTGATATCCAGAACCGGCGATATCTTGGTTTTCGTGCTGTTTCCAGCTGAGATATGCATTTTCTGCGATAATCTTGGTGGGTCTTTTGTCAGAAGTATGCAGAATCATCTAGATCGCTCTTCTCGAGCTATTTAATGCGAGAAACACGGTTTCTCGTGTTTTCACCACTCCACAGTGCGTTTGATATGCAGAACCGGCAACATCTTGATTTTCGTGAGGTTTCGAGCTGAGATATGCATTTTCTGCGATAATCTTGGTGAGACTTCTGTCAGAAGTATGCAGAATCATCTAGATCGCTCTTTTCGAGCTACTTAATGCACGAAACACGTTTTCTGGTGTTTTCACCACTCCACAGTACGTTTGACATGCAGAACCGGAGATATCTTGGTTTCGGTCGGGTTGCAAGCTGAGATGTGCATTTTCTACGATAATCTTTGTGAGACTTCTGTCAGAAGGATGCAGGATCTTCGAGAACGCTCTTTTCGAGCTATTTAATGCGAGAAACAGGTAATCTGGTGTTTTCACCACTCCACAGTGCGTATGATATGCAGAACCGGCGATATTTTGGTTTTCGTGGGGTTTCAAGGTGAGATATGCATTTTCTGCGATAATCTTGGTGAAACATCTGTCCGAAGTATGCTGAATCATCTAGATCGCTCTTTTCGAGCTATTTAATGCGAGAAAAACCTTATCCGGTGTTTTCACCACTCCACAGTGCGTTTGATATGCAGAAACAGCGATATCTTGGCTTTCGTTGGGTTTCAAGCTGAGATATGCATTTTTTACGATAATCTTGGTGAGACTTCTGTCCGAAGTATGAAGAATTATCGAGATCGCTCTATTCGAGCTATTTAATGCGAGAAACACGTTTTCAGGGGGTTTTCACCACTCCACAGTGCGTTTGATATGCAGAGCAGTAGATATCTTGGTTTTCGTGGGGTTTCAAGCTGAGATATGCATTTTCTGCGATAATCTTGTTGAGACATCTGTCCGAAGTATGCAGAAACATCGAGAGCGCTCTTTTCGAGTTATTTATTGCGAGAAACACGTTCTCTGGTTGTTTTCACCACTCCACAGTGCGTTTGATATCCAGAACCGGCGATATCTTGGTTTTCGTGCTGTTTCCAGCTGAGATATGTATTTTCTGCGATAATCTTGGTGGGTCTTTTGTCAGAAGTATGCAGAATCATCTAGATCGCTCTTCTCGAGCTATTTAATGCGAGAAACACGTTTTCTGGTTGTTTTCACCACTCCACAGTGCGTTTGATATGCAGAACCGGAAACATCTTGATTTTCGTGATGTTTCAAGCTGAGATATGCATTTTCTACGATAAGCTTGGTGAAACATCTGTCCGAAGTATGCAGAAACATCGAGAGCGCTCTTTTCGAGCTATTTAATGCGAGAAGCACGTTATCTGGTGTTTTCACCACTCCACAGTGCGTTTGATATGCAGAACAGTAGATATCTTGGTTTTCGTGGGGTTTCAAGCTGAGATATGCATTTTCTGCGATAATCTTGTTGAGACTTCTGTCCGAATTATGCAGAATCATCGAGATCGCTCTTTTCGAACTACTTAATGCACGAAACACGTTTTCTGGTGTTTTCACCACTCCACAGTACGTTTGACATGCAGAACCGGAGATATCTTGGTTTCGGTTGGGTTGCAAGCTGAGATGTGCATTTTCTACGATAATCCTGGTGAGACTTCTGTCACAAGTATGCAGAATCTTCGAGAACGCTCTTTTCGAGCTACTTACTGCGCGAAACACGTTTTCTGGTGTTTTCACCACTCCACGGTACGTTTCATGTGCAGAACCGGAGATAACTCGGTTTTCGTCGGGTTTCAAGCTGAGATATGCATTTTCTGCGATAATCTTGGTGAAACATCTGTCCGAAGTATGCTGAATCATCTAGATCGCTCTTTTCGAGCTATTTAATGCGAGAAACACGTTTTCAGGGGGTTTTCACCACTCCACAGTGCGTTTGATATCCAGAACCGGCGATATCTTGGTTTTCGTGCTGTTTCCAGCTGAGATATGCATTTTCTGCGATAATCTTGGTGGCTCTTTTGTCAGAAGTATGCAGAATCATCTAGATCGCTCTTCTCGAGCTATTTAATGCGAGAAACACGTTTTCTGGTTGTTTTCACCACTCCACAGTGCGTTTGATATGCAGAACCGGAAACATCTTGATTTTCGTGAGGTTTCAAGCTGAGATATGCATTTTCTACGATAAGCTTGGTGAAACATCTGTCCGAAGTATGCAGAAACATCGAGAGCGCTCTTTTGGAGCTATTTAATGCGAGAAGCACGTTATCTGGTGTTTGCACCACACCACAGTGCGTTTGATATGCAGAACAGTAGATATCTTGTTTTTCGTGGGGTTTCAAGCTGAGATATGCATTTTCTGCGATAATCTTGTTGAGACTTCTGTCCGAATTATGCAGAATCATCGAGATCGCTCTTTTCGAGCTACTTAATGCACGAAACACGTTTTCTGGTGTTTTCACCACTCCACAGTAAGTTTGACATGCAGAACCGGAGATGTCTTGGTTTCGGTTGGGTTGCAAGGTGAGATGTGCATTTTCTACGATAATCCTGGTGAGACTTCTGTCACAAGTATGCAGAATCTTCGAGAACGCTCTTTTCGAGCTACTTACTGCGCGAAACACGTTTTCTGGTGTTTTCACCACTCCACGGTACGTTTCATGTGCAGAACCGGAGATAACTCGGTTTTCGTCGGGTTTCAAGCTGAGATATGCATTTTCTACGATAATCTTTGTGAGACTTCTGTCAGAAGGATGCAGGATCTTCGAGAACGCTCTTTTCGAACTATTTAATGCGAGAAACACGTAATCTGGTGTTTTCACCACTTCACAGTGCGTATGATATGCAGAACCGGCGATATTTTGGTTTTCGTGGGGTTTCTAGGTGAGATATGCATTTTCTGCGATAATCTTGGTGAAACATCTGTCCGAAGTATGCTGAATCATCTAGATCGCTCTTTTCGAGCTATTTAATGCGAGAAAAACCTTATCCGGTGTTTTCACCACTCCACAGTGCGTTTGATATGCAGAAACAGCGATATCTTGGCTTTCGATGGGTTTCAAGCTGAGATATGCATTTTTTACGATAATCTTGGTGAGACTTCTGTCCGAAGTATGAAGAATTATCGAGATCGCTCTATTCGAGCTATTTAATGCGAGAAACACGTTTTCAGGGGGTTTTCACCACTCCACAGTGCGTTGGATATGTAGAACCGGAGATATTTTGGTTTTCGTCGGGTTTCAAGCTGAGATATGCATTTTCTACGATAAGCTTGGTGAAACATCTGTCCGAAGTATGCAGAAACGTCGAGAGCGCTCTTTTCGAGCTATTTAATGCGAGAAACACGTTATCTGGTGTTTTCACCACTGCACAGTGCGTTTGATATGCAGAACAGTAGATACCTTGGTTTTCGTGGGGTTTCAAGCTGAGATATGCATTTTCTGCGATAATCTTGTTGAGACATCTGTCCGAAGTATGCAGAAACATCGAGAGCGCTCTTTTCGAGTTATTTATTGCGAGAAACACGTTCTCTGGTTGTTTTCACCACTCCACAGAGCGTTTGATATCCAGAACCGGCGATATCTTGGTTTTCGTGCTGTTTCCAGCTGAGATATGCATTTTCTGCGATAATCTTGGTGGGTCTTTTGTCAGAAGTATGCAGAATCATCTAGATCGCTCTTCTCGAGCTATTTAATGCGAAAAAACACGTTTTCTGGTTGTTTTCACCACTCCACAGTGCGTTTGATATGCAGAACCGGAAACATCTTGATTTTCGTGATGTTTCAAGTTGAGATATGCATTTTCTACGATAAGCTTGGTGAAACATCTGTCCGAAGTATGCAGAAACATCGAGAGCGCTCTTTTCGAGCTATTTAATGCGAGAAGCACGTTATCTGGTGTTTTCACCACTCCACAGTGCGTTTGATATGCAGAACAGTAGATATCTTGGTTTTCGTGGGGTTTCAAGCTGAGATATGCATTTTCTGCGATAATCTTGTTGAGACTTCTGTCCGAATTATGCAGAATCATCGAGATCGCTCTTTTCGAACTACTTAATGCACGAAACACGTTTTCTGGTGTTTTCACCACTCCACAGTACGTTTGACATGCAGAACCGGAGATATCTTGGTTTCGGTTGGGTTGCAAGCTGAGATGTGCATTTTCTACGATAATCCTGGTGAGACTTCTGTCACAAGTATGCAGAATCTTCGAGAACGCTCTTTTCGAGCTACTTACTGCGCGAAACACGTTTTCTGGTGTTTTCACCACTCCACGGTACGTTTCATGTGCAGAACCGGCGACATCTTTGATTTCGTCGGGGTTCAAGTTGAGATATGCATTTTCTACGATAATCCTGGTGAGACTTCTGTCACAAGTATGCAGAATCTTCGAGAACGCTCTTTTCGAGCTACTTACTGCGCGAAACACGTTTTCTGGTGTTTTCACCACTCCACGGTACGTTTCATGTGCAGAACCGGCGACATCTTTGATTTCGTCGGGGTTCAAGTTGAGATATGCATTTTCTACGATAATCTTGGTGAGACTTCAGTCAGAAGTATGCAGAATCATCTAGATCGCTCTTTTCGGGCTACTTAATGCACGAAACACGTTTTCTGGTGTTTTCACCACTCCACAGTACGTTTGACATGCAGAACCGGAGATATCTTGGTTTCGGTCGGGTTTCAAGCTGAGATATGCATTTTCTACGATAATCCTGGTGATACTTCTGTCAGAAGTATGCAGAATCTTCGAGAATGCTCTTTTCGAGCTACTTACTGCGCGAAACACGTTTTCTGGTGTTTTCACCACTCCACGGTACGTTTGATGTGCAGATCCGGAGATAACTCGGTTTTCGTCGGGTTTCAAGCTGAGATATGCATTTTCTTCGATAATCTTGGTGAGACTTCTGTCAGAAGTATGCAGGATCTTCGAGAACGCTCTTTTCGAGCTATTTAATGCGAGAATCACGTAATCTGGTGTTTTCACCACTCCACAGTGCGTTTGATATGCAGAACCGGCAACATCTTGATTTTCGTGAGGTTTCGAGCTGAGATATGCATTTTCTGCGATAATCTTGGTGAGACTTCTGTCAGAAGTATGCAGGATCTTCGAGAACGCTCTTTTCGAGCTACCTAATGCGCGAAATACGTTTTCTGCTGTTTTCACCACTCCACAGTGCGTTTGATATGCAGAACCGGCAACATCTTGATTTTCGTGAGGTTTCGAGTTGAGATATGCATTTTCTGCGATAATATTGGTGAGACTTCAGTCAGAAGTATGCAGAATCATCTAGATCGCTCTTTTCGAGCTAGTTAATGCGAGAAAAACCTTATCCGGTGTTTTCACCACTCCACGGTACGTGTGATGTGCAGAACCGGAGATAACTCGGTTTTCGTCGGGTTTCAAGCTCAGATATGCATTTTCTGCGATAATATTGGTGAGACTTCAGTCAGAAGTATGCAGAATCATCTAGATCGCTCTTTTCGAGCTACTTAATGCACGAAACACGTTTTCTGCTGTTTTCACAACTCCACAGTACGTTTGACATGCAGAACCGGAGATATCTTGGTTTCGGCCGGGTTTCAAGCTGAGATATGCATTTCCTGCGATAGTCTTGGTGAGACTCCTGTCCGAAGTATGCTGAATCATCGAGATCGCTCTTCTCGATCTATTTAATGCACGAAACACGTTTTCTGGTGTTTTCACCACTCCACAGTACGTTTGACATGCAGAACCGGAGATATCTTGGTTTCGGTCGGGTTTCAAGCTGAGATATGCATTTTCTACGATAATCCTGGTGAGACTTCTGTCAGAAGTATGCAGAATCTTCGAGAACGCTCTTTTCGATCTACTTAATGCGCGAAACACGTTTTCTGGTGTTTTCACCACTCCACGGTACGTTTGATGTGCAGAACCGGAGATAACTCGGTTTTCGTCGGGTTTCAAGCTGAGATATGCATTTTCTGCGATAATATTTGTGAGACTTCAGTCAGAAGTATACAGAATCATCGAGATCGCTCGTTTCGAGCTACTTAATGCGAGAAACACGTTTTCTGGTGTTTTCACCACTCCACAGTGCGTTGTATATGCAGAACCGTCGATATTTTGGTTTTGGTCGGGTTTCAAGCTGAGATATGCATTTTCTACGATAATCCTGGTGAGACTTCTGTCCGAAGTATGCAGAAACTTCGAGAACGCTCTGTTCGAGCTACTTAATGCGCGAAACACGTTTTCTGGTGTTTTCACCACTCCACGGTACGTTTGATGTGCAGAACCGGAGATAACTCGGTTTTCGTCGGGTTTCAAGCTGAGATATGCATTTTCTGCGATAATATTGGTGAGACTTCAGTCAGAAGTATGCAGAATCATCTAGATCGCTCTTTTCGAGCTACTTAATGCACGAAACACGTTTTCTGGTGTTTTCACCACTCCACAGTACGTTTGACATGCAGAACCGGCGATATCTTGGTTTCGGTCGGGAATCAAGCTGAGATATGCATTTTCTACGATAATCCTGGTGAGACTTCTGTCAGAAGTATGCAGAATCTTCGAGAACGCTCTTTTCGAGCTACTTAATGCGCGAAGTACGTTTTCTGGTGTTTTCACCACTCCACGGTACGTTTGATGTGCAGAACCGGAGATAACTCGGTTTTCGTCGGGATTCAAGCTGAGATATGCATTTTCTGCGATAATCTTGGTGAGACTTCTGTTAGAAGTATGCAGAATCATCGAGATCGCTCTTTTCGAGTTATTTATTGCGAGAAACACGTTCTCTGGTTGTTTTCACCACTCCACAGTGCGTTTGATATCCAGAACCGGCGATATCTTGGTTTTCGTGCTGCTTCCAGCTGAGATATGCATTTTCTGCGATAATCTTGGTGGGTCTTTTGTCAGAAGTATGCAGAATCATCTAGATCGCTCTTCTCGAGATATTTAATGCGAGAAACACGTTTTCTGCTTGTTTTCTCCACTCCACAGTGCGTTTGATATGCAGAACCGGAAACATCTTGATTTTCGTGATGTTTCAAGCTGAGATATGCATTTTCTACGATAAGCTTGGTGAAACATCTGTCCGAAGTATGCAGAAACATCGAGAGCGCTCTTTTCGAGCTATTTAATGCGAGAAGCACGTTATCTGGTGTTTTCACCACTCCACAGTGCGTTTGATATGCAGAACAGTAGATATCTTGGTTTTCGTAGGGTTTCAAGCTGAGATATGCATTTTCTGCGATAATCTTGTTGAGACTTCTGTCCGAATTATGCAGAATCATCGAGATCGCTCTTTTCGAACTACTTAATGCACGAAACACGTTTTCTGGTGTTTTCACCACTCCACAGTACGTTTGACATGCAGAACCGGAGATATCTTGGTTTCGGTTGGGTTGCAAGCTGAGATGTGCATTTTCTACGATAATCCTGGTGAGACTTCTGTCACAAGTATGCAGAATCTTCGAGAACGCTCTTTTCGAGCTACTTACTGCGCGAAACACGTTTTCTGGTGTTTTCACCATTCCACAGTGCGTTTGATATGCAGAAACAGCGATATCTTGGCTTTCGTTGGGTTTCAAGCTGAGATATGCATTATTTACGATAATCTTGGTGAGACTTCTGTCCGAAGTATGAAGAATTATCGAGATCGCTCTATTCGAGCTATTTATTGCGAGAAACACGTTCTCTGGTTGTTTTCACCACTCCACAGTGCGTTTGATATGCAGAAACAGCGATATCTTGGCTTTCGTTGGGTTTCAAGCTGAGATATGCATTTTTTACGATAATCTTGGTGAGACTTCTGTCCGAAGTATGAAGAATTATCGAGATCGCTCTATTCGAGCTATTTAATGCGAGAAACACGTTTTCAGGGGGTTTTCACCACTCCACAGTGCGTTGGATATGCAGAACAGTAGATATCTTGGTTTTCGTGGGGTTTCAAGCTGAGATATGCATTTTCTGCGACAATCTTGTTGAGACATCTGTCCGAAGTATGCAGAAACATCGAGAGCGCTCTTTTCGAGCTATTTATTGCGAGAAACACGTTCTCTGGTTGTTTTCACCACTCCACAGTGCGTTTGATATCCAGAACCGGCGATATCTTGGTTTTCGTGCTGTTTCCAGCTGAGATATGCATTTTCTGCGATAATCTTGGTGGGTCTTTTGTCAGAAGTATGCAGAATCATCTAGATCGCTCTTCTCGAGCTATTTAATGCGAGAAACACGTTTTCTGGTTGTTTTCACCACTCCACAGTGCGTTTGATATGCAGAACCGGAAACATCTTGATTTTCGTGAGGTTTCAAGCTGAGATATGCATTTTCTACGATAAGCTTGGTGAAACATCTGTCCGAAGTATGCAGAAACATCGAGAGCGCTCTTTTGGAGCTATTTAATGCGAGAAGCACGTTATCTGGTGTTTGCACCACACCACAGTGCGTTTGATATGCAGAACAGTAGATATCTTGTTTTTCGTGGGGTTTCAAGCTGAGATATGCATTTTCTGCGATAATCTTGTTGAGACTTCTGTCCGAATTATGCAGAATCATCGAGATCGCTCTTTTCGAGCTACTTAATGCACGAAACACGTTTTCTGGTGTTTTCACCACTCCACAGTAAGTTTGACATGCAGAACCGGAGATATCTTGGTTTCGGTTGGGTTGCAAGGTGAGATGTGCATTTTCTACGATAATCCTGGTGAGACTTCTGTCACAAGTATGCAGAATCTTCGAGAACGCTCTTTTCGAGCTACTTACTGCGCGAAACACGTTTTCTGGTGTTTTCACCACTCCACAGTGCGTTTGATATGCAGAAACAGCGATATCTTGGCTTTCGTTGGGTTTCAAGCTGAGATATGCATTTTTTACGATAATCTTGGTGAGACTTCTGTCCGAAGTATGAAGAATTATCGAGATCGCTCTATTCGAGCTATTTATTGCGAGAAACACGTTCTCTGGTTGTTTTCACCACTCCACAGTGCGTTTGATATGCAGAAACAGCGATATCTTGGCTTTCGTTGGGTTTCAAGCTGAGATATGCATTTTTTACGATAATCTTGGTGAGACTTCTGTCCGAAGTATGAAGAATTATCGAGATCGCTCTATTCGAGCTATTTAATGCGAGAAACACGTTTTCAGGGGGTTTTCACCACTCCACAGTGCGATGGATATGCAGAACAGTAGATATCTTGGTTTTCGTGGGGTTTCAAGCTGAGATATGCATTTTCTGCGACAATCTTGTTGAGACATCTGTCCGAAGTATGCAGAAACATCGAGAGCGCTCTTTTCGAGCTATTTATTGCGAGAAACACGTTCTCTGGGTGTTTTCACCACTCCACAGTGCGTTTGATATCCAGAACCGGCGATATCTTGGTTTTCGTGCTGTTTCCAGCTGAGATATGCATTTTCTGCGATAATCTTGGTGGGTCTTTTGTCAGAAGTATGCAGAATCATCTAGATCGCTCTTCTCGAGCTATTTAATGCGAGAAACACGTTTTCTGGTTGTTTTCTCCACTCCACAGTGCGTTTGATATGCAGAACCGGAAACATCTTGATTTTCGTGAGGTTTCAAGCTGAGATATGCATTTTCTACGATAAGCTTGGTGAAACATCTGTCCGAAGTATGCAGAAACATCGAGAGCGCTCTTTTGGAGCTATTTAATGCGAGAAGCACGTTATCTGGTGTTTGCACCACACCACAGTGCGTTTGATATGCAGAACAGTAGATATGTTGTTTTTCGTGGGGTTTCAAGCTGAGATATGCATTTTCTGCGATAATCTTGTTGAGACTTCTGTCCGAATTATGCAGAATCATCGAGATCGCTCTTTTCGAGCTACTTAATGCACGAAACACGTTTTCTGGTGTTTTCACCACTCCACATTAAGTTTGACATGCAGAACCGGAGATATCTTGGTTTCGGTTGGGTTGCAAGGTGAGATGTGCATTTTCTACGATAATCCTGGTGAGACTTCTGTCACAAGTATGCAGAATCTTCGAGAACGCTCTTTTCGAGCTACTTACTGCGCGAAACACGTTTTCTGGTGTTTTCACCACTCCACGGTACGTTTAATGTGCAGAACCGGAGATAACTCGGTTTTCGTCGGGTTTCAAGCTGAGATATGCATTTTCTACGATAATCTTTGTGAGACTTCTGTCCGAAGTATGAAGAATTATCGAGATCGCTCTATTCGAGCTATTTAATGCGAGAAACACGTTTTCAGGGGGTTTTCACCACTCCACAGTGCGTTTGATATCCAGAACCGGCGATATCTTGGTTTTCGTGCTGTTTCCAGCTGAGATATGCATTTTCTGCGATAATCTTGGTGGGTCTTTTGTCAGAAGTATGCAGAATCATCTAGATCGCTCTTCTCGAGCTATTTAATGCGAGAAACACGTTATCTGGTGTTTTCACCACTCCACAGTGCGTTTGATATGCAGAACCGGCTACATCTTTGATTTCGTGCTGTTTCCAGCTGAGATATGCATTTTCTGCGATAATCTTGGTGGGTCTTTTGTCAGAAGTATGCAGAATCATCTAGATCGCTCTTCTCGAGCTATTTAATGCGAGAGACACGTTTTCTGGTTGTTTTCACCACTCCACAGTGCGTTTGATATGCAGAACCGGAAACATCTTGATTTTCGTGATGTTTCAAGCTGAGATATGCATTTTCTACGATAAGCTTGGTGAAACATCTGTCCGAAGTATGCAGAAACATCGAGAGCGCTCTTTTCGAGCTATTTAATGCGAGAAGCACGTTATCTGGTGTTTTCACCACTCCACAGTGCGTTTGATATGCAGAACAGTAGATATCTTGGTTTTCGTGGGGTTTCAAGCTGAGATATGCATTTTCTCCGATAATCTTGTTGAGACTTCTGTCCGAATTATGCAGAATCATCGAGATCGCTCTTTTCGAGCTACTTAATGCACGAAACACGTTTTCTGGTGTTTTCACCACTCCACAGTACGTTTGACATGCAAAACCGGAGATATCTTGGTTTCGGTTGGGTTGCAAGCTGAGATGTGCATTTTCTACGATAATCCTGGTGAGACTTCTGTCACAAGTATGCAGAATCTTCGAGAACGCTCTTTTCGAGCTACTTACTGCGCGAAACACGTTTTCTGGTGTTTTCACCACTCCACGGTACGTTTGATGTGCAGAACCGGAGATAACACGGTTTTCGTCGGGTTTCAAGCTGAGATATGCATTTTCTACGATAATCTTGGTGAGACTTCTGTCAGAAGTATCCAGGATCTTCGAGAACGCTCTTTTCGAGCTATTTAATGCGAGAAACACGTAATCTGGTGTTTTCACCACTCCACAGTGCGTTTGATATGCAGAACCGGCAACATCTTGATTTTCGTGAGGTTTCGAGCTGAGATATGCATTTTCTGCGATAATCTTGGTGAGACTTCTGTCCGAAGTATGAAGAATTATCGAGATCGCTCTATTCGAGCTATTTAATGCGAGAAACACGTTTTCAGGGGGTTTTCACCACTCCACAGTGCGTTTGATATCCAGAACCGGCGATATCTTGGTTTTCGTGCTGTTTCCAGCTGAGATATGCATTTTCTGCGATAATCTTGGTGGGTCTTTTGTCAGAAGTATGCAGAATCATCTAGATCGCTCTTCTCGAGCTATTTAATGCGAGAAACACGTTATCTGGTGTTTTCACCACTCCACAGTGCGTTTGATATGCAGAACCGGCGACATCTTTGATTTCGTGCTGTTTCCAGCTGAGATATGCATTTTCTGCGATAATCTTGGTGGGTCTTTTGTCAGAAGTATGCAGAATCATCTAGATCGCTCTTCTCGAGCTATTTAATGCGAGAGACACGTTTTCTGGTTGTTTTCACCACTCCACAGTGCGTTTGATATGCAGAACCGGAAACATCTTGATTTTCGTGATGTTTCAAGCTGAGA
The DNA here is from genome assembly GCA_951804975.1 of Anthophora plumipes. NCBI lineage: Eukaryota > Metazoa > Arthropoda > Insecta > Hymenoptera > Apidae > Anthophora > Anthophora plumipes. The sequence goes on along the minus strand of OX638123.1, from coordinate 3,822,620 downwards.
TATGCATTTTCTACGATAAGCTTGGTGAAACATCTGTCCGAAGTATGCAGAAACATCGAGAGCGCACTTTTCGAGCTATTTAATGCGAGAAGCACGTTATCTGGTGTTTTCACCACTCCACAGTGCGTTTGATATGCAGAACAGTAGATATCTTGGTTTTCGTGGGGTTTCAAGCTGAGATATGCATTTTCTCCGATAATCTTGTTGAGACTTCTGTCCGAATTATGCAGAATCATCGAGATCGCTCTTTTCGAGCTACTTAATGCACGAAACACGTTTTCTGGTGTTTTCACCACTCCACAGTACGTTTGACATGCAGAACCGGAGATATCTTGGTTTCGGTTGGGTTGCAAGCTGAGATGTGCATTTTCTACGATAATCCTGGTGAGACTTCTGTCACAAGTATGCAGAATCTTCGAGAACGCTCTTTTCGAGCTACTTACTGCGCGAAACACGTTTTCTGGTGTTTTCACCACTCCACGGTACGTTTCATGTGCAGAACCGGAGATAACTCGGTTTTCGTCGGGTTTCAAGCTGAGATATGCATTTTCTACGATAATCTTTGTGAGACTTCTGTCAGAAGGATGCAGGATCTTCGAGAACGCTCTTTTCGAGCTATTTAATGCGAGAAACAGGTAATCTGGTGTTTTCACCACTCCACAGTGCGTATGATATGCAGAACCGGCGATATTTTGGTTTTCGTGGGGTTTCAAGGTGTGATATGCATTTTCTGCGATAATCTTGGTGAAACATCTGTCCGAAGTATTCTGAATCATCTAGATCGCTCTTTTCGAGCTATTTAATGCGAGAAAAACCTTATCCCGTGTTTTCACCACTCCACAGTGCGTTTGATATGCAGAAACAGCGATATCTTGGCTTTCGTTGGGTTTCAAGCTGAGATATGCATTTTTTACGATGATCTTGGTGAGACTTCTGTCCGAAGTATGAAGAATTATCAAGATCGCTCTATTCGAGCTATTTAATGCGAGAAACACGTTTTCAGGGGGTTTTCACCACTCCACAGTGCGTTGGATATGTAGAACCGGAGATATTTTGGTTTTCGTCGGGTTTCAAGCTGAGATATGCATTTTCTACGATAAGCTTGGTGAAACATCTGTCCGAAGGATGCAGAAACGTCGAGAGCGCTCTTTTCGAGCTATTTAATGCGAGAAACACGTTATCTGGTGTTTTCACCACTCCACAGTGCGTTTGATATGCAGAACAGTAGATACCTTGGTTTTCGTGGGGTTTCAAGCTGAGATATGCATTTTCTGCGATAATCTTGTTGAGACATCTGTCCGAAGTATGCAGAAACATCGAGAGCGCTCTTTTCGAGTTATTTATTGCGAGAAACACGTTCTCTGGTTGTTTTCACCACTCCACAGTGCGTTTGATATCCAGAACCGGCGATATCTTGGTTTTCGTGCTGTTTCCAGCTGAGATATGCATTTTCTGCGATAATCTTGGTGGGTCTTTTGTCAGAAGTATGCAGAATCATCTAGATCGCTCTTCTCGAGCTATTTAATGCGAGAAACACGTTTTCTGGTGTTTTCACCACTCCACAGTGCGTTTGATATGCAGAACCGGCAACATCTTGATTTTCGTGAGGTTTCGAGCTGAGATATGCATTTTCTGCGATAATCTTGGTGAGACTTCTGTCAGAAGTATGCAGGATCTTCGAGAACGCTCTTTTCGAGCTACCTAATGCGCGAAATACGTTTTCTGGTGTTTTCACCACTCCACAGTGCGTTTGATATGCAGAACCGGCAACATCTTGATTTTCGTGAGGTTTCGAGTTGAGATATGCATTTTCTGCGATAATATTGGTGAGACTTCAGTCAGAAGTATGCAGAATCATCTAGAACGCTCTTTTCGAGCTACTTAATGCACGAAACACGTTTTCTGGTGTTTTCACCACCCCACAGTACGTTTGACATGCAGAACCGGAGATATCTTGGTTTCGGTCGGGTTGCAAGCTGAGATGTGCATTTTCTACGATAATCCTGGTGAGACTTCAGTCACAAGTATGCAGAATCTTCGAGAACGCTCTTTTCGAGCTACTTACTGCGCGAAACACGTTTTCTGGTGTTTTCACCACTCCACGGTACGTTTCATGTGCAGAACCGGAGATAACTCGGTTTTCGTCGGGTTTCAAGCTGAGATATGCATTTTCTACGATAATCTTTGTGAGACTTCTGTCAGAAGGATGCAGGATCTTCGAGAACGCTCTTTTCGAGCTATTTAATGCGAGAAACAGGTAATCTGGTGTTTTCACCACTCCACAGTGCGTATGATATGCAGAACCGGCGATATTTTGGTTTTCGTGGGGTTTCAAGGTGAGATATGCATTTTCTGCGATAATCTTGGTGAAACATCTGTCCGAAGTATGCTGAATCATCTAGATCGCTCTTTTCGAGCTATTTAATGCGAGAAAAACCTTATCCGGCGTTTTCACCACTCCACAGTGCGTTTGATATGCAGAAACAGCGATATCTTGGCTTTCGTTGGGTTTCAAGCTGAGATATGCATTTTTTACGATAATCTTGGTGAGACTTCTGTCCGAAGTATGAAGAATTATCGAGATCGCTCTATTCGAGCTATTTAGTGCGAGAAACACGTTATCTGGTGTTTTCACCACTCCACAGTGCGTTTGATATGCAGAACCGGAAACATCTTGATTTTCGTGATGTTTCAAGCTGAGATATGCATTTTCTGCGATAATCTTGGTGGGTCTTTTGTCAGAAGTATGCAGAATCATCTAGATCGCTCTTCTCGAGCTATTTAATGCGAGAGACACGTTTTCTGGTTGTTTTCACCACTCCACAGTGCGTTTGATATGCAGAACCGGAAACATCTTGATTTTCGTGATGTTTCAAGCTGAGATATGCATTTTCTACGATAAGCTTGGTGAAACATCTGTCCGAAGTATGCAGAAACATCGAGAGCGCACTTTTCGAGCTATTTAATGCGAGAAGCACGTTATCTGGTGTTTTCACCACTCCACAGTGCGTTTGATATGCAGAACAGTAGATATCTTGGTTTTCGTGGGGTTTCAAGCTGAGATATGCATTTTCTCCGATAATCTTGTTGAGACTTCTGTCCGAATTATGCAGAATCATCGAGATCGCTCTTTTCGAGCTACTTAATGCACGAAACACGTTTTCTGGTGTTTTCACCACTCCACAGTACGTTTGACATGCAGAACCGGAGATATCTTGGTTTCGGTTGGGTTGCAAGCTGAGATGTGCATTTTCTACGATAATCCTGGTGAGACTTCTGTCACAAGTATGCAGAATCTTCGAGAACGCTCTTTTCGAGCTACTTACTGCGCGAAACACGTTTTCTGGTGTTTTCACCACTCCACGGTACGTTTCATGTGCAGAACCGGAGATAACTCGGTTTTCGTCGGGTTTCAAGCTGAGATATGCATTTTCTACGATAATCTTTGTGAGACTTCTGTCAGAAGGATGCAGGATCTTCGAGAACGCTCTTTTCGAGCTATTTAATGCGAGAAACAGGTAATCTGGTGTTTTCACCACTCCACAGTGCGTATGATATGCAGAACCGGCGATATTTTGGTTTTCGTGGGGTTTCAAGGTGTGATATGCATTTTCTGCGATAATCTTGGTGAAACATCTGTCCGAAGTATTCTGAATCATCTAGATCGCTCTTTTCGAGCTATTTAATGCGAGAAAAACCTTATCCCGTGTTTTCACCACTCCACAGTGCGTTTGATATGCAGAAACAGCGATATCTTGGCTTTCGTTGGGTTTCAAGCTGAGATATGCATTTTTTACGATGATCTTGGTGAGACTTCTGTCCGAAGTATGAAGAATTATCAAGATCGCTCTATTCGAGCTATTTAATGCGAGAAACACGTTTTCAGGGGGTTTTCACCACTCCACAGTGCGTTGGATATGTAGAACCGGAGATATTTTGGTTTTCGTCGGGTTTCAAGCTGAGATATGCATTTTCTACGATAAGCTTGGTGAAACATCTGTCCGAAGGATGCAGAAACGTCGAGAGCGCTCTTTTCGAGCTATTTAATGCGAGAAACACGTTATCTGGTGTTTTCACCACTCCACAGTGCGTTTGATATGCAGAACAGTAGATACCTTGGTTTTCGTGGGGTTTCAAGCTGAGATATGCATTTTCTGCGATAATCTTGTTGAGACATCTGTCCGAAGTATGCAGAAACATCGAGAGCGCTCTTTTCGAGTTATTTATTGCGAGAAACACGTTCTCTGGTTGTTTTCACCACTCCACAGTGCGTTTGATATCCAGAACCGGCGATATCTTGGTTTTCGTGCTGTTTCCAGCTGAGATATGCATTTTCTGCGATAATCTTGGTGGGTCTTTTGTCAGAAGTATGCAGAATCATCTAGATCGCTCTTCTCGAGCTATTTAATGCGAGAAACACGTTTTCTGGTGTTTTCACCACTCCACAGTGCGTTTGATATGCAGAACCGGCAACATCTTGATTTTCGTGAGGTTTCGAGCTGAGATATGCATTTTCTGCGATAATCTTGGTGAGACTTCTGTCAGAAGTATGCAGGATCTTCGAGAACGCTCTTTTCGAGCTACCTAATGCGCGAAATACGTTTTCTGGTGTTTTCACCACTCCACAGTGCGTTTGATATGCAGAACCGGCAACATCTTGATTTTCGTGAGGTTTCGAGTTGAGATATGCATTTTCTGCGATAATATTGGTGAGACTTCAGTCAGAAGTATGCAGAATCATCTAGAACGCTCTTTTCGAGCTACTTAATGCACGAAACACGTTTTCTGGTGTTTTCACCACCCCACAGTACGTTTGACATGCAGAACCGGAGATATCTTGGTTTCGGTCGGGTTGCAAGCTGAGATGTGCATTTTCTACGATAATCCTGGTGAGACTTCAGTCACAAGTATGCAGAATCTTCGAGAACGCTCTTTTCGAGCTACTTACTGCGCGAAACACGTTTTCTGGTGTTTTCACCACTCCACGGTACGTTTCATGTGCAGAACCGGAGATAACTCGGTTTTCGTCGGGTTTCAAGCTGAGATATGCATTTTCTACGATAATCTTTGTGAGACTTCTGTCAGAAGGATGCAGGATCTTCGAGAACGCTCTTTTCGAGCTATTTAATGCGAGAAACAGGTAATCTGGTGTTTTCACCACTCCACAGTGCGTATGATATGCAGAACCGGCGATATTTTGGTTTTCGTGGGGTTTCAAGGTGAGATATGCATTTTCTGCGATAATCTTGGTGAAACATCTGTCCGAAGTATGCTGAATCATCTAGATCGCTCTTTTCGAGCTATTTAATGCGAGAAAAACCTTATCCGGCGTTTTCACCACTCCACAGTGCGTTTGATATGCAGAAACAGCGATATCTTGGCTTTCGTTGGGTTTCAAGCTGAGATATGCATTTTTTACGATAATCTTGGTGAGACTTCTGTCCGAAGTATGAAGAATTATCGAGATCGCTCTATTCGAGCTATTTAGTGCGAGAAACACGTTATCTGGTGTTTTCACCACTCCACAGTGCGTTTGATATGCAGAACCGGAAACATCTTGATTTTCGTGATGTTTCAAGCTGAGATATGCATTTTCTACGATAAGCTTGGTGAAACATCTGCCCGAAGTATGCAGAAACATCGAGAGCGCTCTTTTCGAGCTATTTAATGCGAGAAGCACGTTAGCTGGTGTTTTCACCACTCCACAGTGCGTTTGATATGCAGAACAGTAGATATCTTGGTTTTCGTGGGGTTTCAAGCTGAGATATGCATTTTCTGCGATAATCTTGTTGAGACTTCTGTCCGAATTATGCAGAATCATCGAGATCGCTCTTTTCGAACTACTTAATGCACGAAACACGTTTTCTGGTGTTTTCACCACTCCACAGTACGTTTGACATGCAGAACCGGAGATATCTTGGTTTCGGTTGGGTTGCAAGCTGAGATGTGCATTTTCTACGATAATCCTGGTGAGACTTCTGTCACAAGTATGCAGAATCTTCGAGAACGCTCTTTTCGAGCTACTTACTGCGCGAAACACGTTTTCTGGTGTTTTCACCACTCCACGATACGTTTCATGTACAGAACCGGAGATAACTCGGTTTTCGTCGGGTTTCAAGCTGAGATATGCATTTTCTGCGATAATCTTGGTGAAACATCTGTCCGAAGTATGCTGAATCATCTAGATCGCTCTTTTCGAGCTATTTAATGCGAGAAAAACCTTATCCGGTGTTTTCACCACTCCACAGTGCGTTTGATATGCAGAAACAGCGATATCTTGGCTTTCGATGGGTTTCAAGCTGAGATATGCATTTTTTACGATAATCTTGGTGAGACTTCTGTCCGAAGTATGAAGAATTATCGAGATCGCTCTATTCGAGCTATTTAATGCGAGAAACACGTTTTCAGGGGATTTTCACCACTCCACAGTGCGTTGGATATGCAGAACAGTAGATATCTTGGTTTTCGTGGGGTTTCAAGCTGAGATATGCATTTTCTGCGATAATCTTGTTGAGACATCTGTCCGAAGTATGCAGAAACATCGAGAGCGCTCTTTTCGTGCTATTTATTGCGAGAAACACGTTCTCTGGTTGTTTTCACCACTCCACAGTGCGTTTGATATCCAGAACCGGCGATATCTTGGTTTTCGTGCTGTTTCCAGCTGAGATATGCATTTTCTGCGATAATCTTGGTGGGTCTTTTGTCAGAAGTATGCAGAATCATCTAGATCGCTCTTCTCGAGCTATTTAATGCGAGAAACACGTTATCTGGTGTTTTCACCACTCCACAGTGCGTTTGATATGCAGAACCGGCGACATCTTTGATTTCGTGCTGTTTCCAGCTGAGATATGCATTTTCTGCGATAATCTTGGTGGGTCTTTTGTCAGAAGTATGCAGAATCATCTAGATCGCTCTTCTCGAGCTATTTAATGCGAGAGACACGTTTTCTGGTTGTTTTCACCACTCCACAGTGCGTTTGATATGCAGAACCGGAAACATCTTGATTTTCGTGATGTTTCAAGCTGAGATATGCATTTTCTACGATAAGCTTGGTGAAACATCTGTCCGAAGTATGCAGAAACATCGAGAGCGCTCTTTTCGAGCTATTTAATGCGAGAAGCACGTTATCTGGTGTTTTCACCACTCCACAGTGCGTTTGATATGCAGAACAGTAGATATCTTGGTTTTCGTGGGGTTTCAAGCTGAGATATGCATTTTCTCCGATAATCTTGTTGAGACTTCTGTCCGAATTATGCAGAATCATCGAGATCGCTCTTTTCGAGCTACTTAATGCACGAAACACGTTTTCTGGTGTTTTCACCACTCCACAGTACGTTTGACATGCAGAACCGGAGATATCTTGGTTTCGGTTGGGTTGCAAGCTGAGATGTGCATTTTCTACGATAATCCTGGTGAGACTTCTGTCACAAGTATGCAGAATCTTCGAGAACGCTCTTTTCGAGCTACTTACTGCGCGAAACACGTTTTCTGGTGTTTTCACCACTTCACAGTGCGTTTGATATGCAGAACCGGCAACATCTTGATTTTCGTGAGGTTTCGAGCTGAGATATGCATTTTCTGCGATAATCTTGGTGAGACTTCTGTCAGAAGTATGCAGGATCTTCGAGAACGCTCTTTTCGTGCTACCTAATGCGCGAAATACGTTTTCTGGTGTTTTCACCACTCCACAGTGCGTTTGATATGCAGAACCGGCAACATCTTGATTTTCGTGAGGTTTCGAGTTGAGATATGCATTTTCTGCGATAATATTGGTGAGACTTCAGTCAGAAGTATGCAGAATCATCTAGATCGCTCTTTTCGAGCTACTTAATGCACGAAACACGTTTTCTGGTGTTTTCACCACTCCACAGTACGTTTGACATGCAGAACCGGAGATATCTTGGTTTCGGTCGGGTTGCAAGCTGAGATATGCATTTTCTACGATAATCCTGGTGAGACTTCTGTCACAAGTATGCAGAATCTTCGAGAACGCTCTTTTCGAGCTACTTACTGCGCGAAACACGTTTTCTAGTGTTTTCACCACTCCACGGTACGTTTCATGTGCAGAACCGGAGATAACTCGGTTTTCGTCGGGTTTCAAGCTGAGATATGCATTTTCTACGATAATCTTTGTGAGACTTCTGTCAGAAGGATGCAGGATCTTCGAGAACGCTCTTTTCGAGCTATTTAATGCGAGAAAAACCTTATCCGGTGTTTTCACCACTCCACAGTGCGTTTGATATGCAGAAACAGCGATATCTTGGCTTTCGATGGGTTTCAAGCTGAGATATGCATTTTTTACGATAATCTTGGTGAGACTTCTGTCCGAAGTATGAAGAATTATCGAGATCGCTCTATTCGAGCTATTTAATGCGAGAAACACGTTTTCAGGGGGTTTTCACCACTCCACAGTGCGTTGGATATGCAGAACAGTAGATATCTTGGTTTTCGTGGGGTTTCAAGCTGAGATATGCATTTTCTGCGATAATCTTGTTGAGACATCTGTCCGAAGTATGCAGAAACATCGAGAGCGCTCTTTTCGAGCTATTTATTGCGAGAAACACGTTCTCTGGTTGTTTTCACCACTCCACAGTGCGTTTGATATCCAGAACCGGCGATATCTTGGTTTTCGTGCTGTTTCCAGCTGAGATATGCATTTTCTGCGATAATCTTGGTGGGTCTTTTGTCAGAAGTATGCAGAATCATCTAGATCGCTCTTCTCGAGCTATTTAATGCGAGAAACACGTTATCTGGTGTTTTCACCACTCCACAGTGCGTTTGATATGCAGAACCGGCGACATCTTTGATTTCGTGCTGTTTCCAGCTGAGATATGCATTTTCTGCGATAATCTTGGTGGGTCTTTTGTCAGAAGTATGCAGAATCATCTAGATCGCTCTTCTCGAGCTATTTAATGCGAGAGACACGTTTTCTGGTTGTTTTCACCACTCCACAGTGCGTTTGATATGCAGAACCGGAAACATCTTGATTTTCGTGATGTTTCAAGCTGAGATATGCATTTTCTACGATAAGCTTGGTGAAACATCTGTCCGAAGTATGCAGAAACATCGAGAGCGCTCTTTTCGAGCTATTTAATGCGAGAAGCACGTTATCTGGTGTTTTCACCACTCCACAGTGCGTTTGATATGCAGAACAGTAGATATCTTGGTTTTCGTGGGGTTTCAAGCTGAGATATGCATTTTCTCCGATAATCTTGTTGAGACTTCTGTCCGAATTATGCAGAATCATCGAGATCGCTCTTTTCGAGCTACTTAATGCACGAAACACGTTTTCTGGTGTTTTCACCACTCCACAGTACGTTTGACATGCAGAACCGGAGATATCTTGGTTTCGGTTGGGTTGCAAGCTGAGATGTGCATTTTCTACGATAATCCTGGTGAGACTTCTGTCACAAGTATGCAGAATCTTCGAGAACGCTCTTTTCGAGCTACTTACTGCGCGAAACACGTTTTCTGGTGTTTTCACCACTTCACAGTGCGTTTGATATGCAGAACCGGCAACATCTTGATTTTCGTGAGGTTTCGAGCTGAGATATGCATTTTCTGCGATAATCTTGGTGAGACTTCTGTCAGAAGTATGCAGGATCTTCGAGAACGCTCTTTTCGTGCTACCTAATGCGCGAAATACGTTTTCTGGTGTTTTCACCACTCCACAGTGCGTTTGATATGCAGAACCGGCAACATCTTGATTTTCGTGAGGTTTCGAGTTGAGATATGCATTTTCTGCGATAATATTGGTGAGACTTCAGTCAGAAGTATGCAGAATCATCTAGATCGCTCTTTTCGAGCTACTTAATGCACGAAACGCGTTTTCTGGTGTTTTCACCACTCCACAGTACGTTTGACATGCAGAACCGGAGATATCTTGGTTTCGGTCGGGTTGCAAGCTGAGATATGCATTTTCTACGATAATCCTGGTGAGACTTCTGTCACAAGTATGCAGAATCTTCGAGAACGCTCTTTTCGAGCTACTTACTGCGCGAAACACGTTTTCTAGTGTTTTCACCACTCCACGGTACGTTTCATGTGCAGAACCGGAGATAACTCGGTTTTCGTCGGGTTTCAAGCTGAGATATGCATTTTCTACGATAATCTTTGTGAGACTTCTGTCAGAAGGATGCAGGATCTTCGAGAACGCTCTTTTCGAGCTATTTAATGCGAGAAAAACCTTATCCGGTGTTTTCACCACTCCACAGTGCGTTTGATATGCAGAAACAGCGATATCTTGGCTTTCGTTGGGTTTCAAGCTGAGATATGCATTTTTTACGATAATCTTGGTGAGACTTCTGTCCGAAGTATGAAGAATTATCAAGATCGCTCTATTCGAGCTATTTAATGCGAGAAACACGTTTTCAGGGGGTTTTCACCACTCCACAGTGCGTTGGATATGTAGAACCGGAGATATTTTGGTTTTCGTCGGGTTTCAAGCTGAGATATGCATTTTCTACGATAAGCTTGGTGAAACATCTGTCCGAAGTATGCAGAAACGTCGAGAGCGCTCTTTTCGAGCTATTTAATGCGAGAAACACGTTATCTGGTGTTTTCACCACTCCACAGTGCGTTTGATATGCAGAACAGTAGATACCTTGGTTTTCGTGGGGTTTCAAGCTGAGATATGCATTTTCTGCGATAATCTTGTTGAGACATCTGTCCGAAGTATGCAGAAACATCGAGAGCGCTCTTTTCGAGTTATTTATTGCGAGAAACACGTTCTCTGGTTGTTTTCACCACTCCACAGTGCGTTTGATATCCAGAACCGGCGATATCTTGGTTTTCGTGCTGTTTCCAGCTGAGATATGCATTTTCTGCGATAATCTTGGTGGGTCTTTTGTCAGAAGTATGCAGAATCATCTAGATCGCTCTTCTCGAGCTATTTAATGCGAGAAACACGTTTTCTGGTTGTTTTCACCACTCCACAGTGCGTTTGATATGCAGAACCGGAAACATCTTGATTTTCGTGATGTTTCAAGTTGAGATATGCATTTTCTACGATATGCTTGGTGAAACATCTGTCCGAAGTATGCAGAAACATCGAGAGCGCTCTTTTCGAGCTATTTAATGCGAGAAGCACGTTATCTGGTGTTTTCACCACTCCACAGTGCGTTTGATATGCAGAACAGTAGATATCTTGGTTTTCGTGGGGTTTCAAGCTGAGATATGCATTTTCTGCGATAATCTTGTTGAGACTTCTGTCCGAATTATGCAGAATCATCGAGATCGCTCTTTTCGAACTACTTAATGCACGAAACACGTTTTCTGGTGTTTTCACCACTCCACAGTACGTTTGACATGCAGAACCGGAGATATCTTGGTTTCGGTTGGGTTGCAAGCTGAGATGTGCATTTTCTACGATAATCCTGGTGAGACTTCTGTCACAAGTATGCAGAATCTTCGAGAACGCTCTTTTCGAGCTACTTACTGCGCGAAACACGTTTTCTGGTGTTTTCACCACTCCACGGTACGTTTCATGTGCAGAACCGGAGATAACTCGGTTTTCGTCGGGTTTCAAGCTGAGATATGCATTCTCTGCGATAATCTTGGTGAAACATCTGTCCGAAGTATGCTGAATCATCTAGATCGCTCTTTTCGAGCTATTTAATGCGAGAAAAACCTTATCCGGTGTTTTCACCACTCCACAGTGCGTTTGATATGCAGAAACAGCGATATCTTGGCTTTCGTTGGGTTTCAAGCTGAGATATGCATTTTTTACGATAATCTTGGTGAGACTTCTGTCCGAAGTATGAAGAATTATCGAGATCGTTCTATTCGAGCTATTTAATGCGAGAAATACGTTTTCAGGGGGTTTTCACCACTCCACAGTGCGTTGGATATGCAGAACAGTAGATATCTTGGTTTTCGTGGGGTTTCAAGCTGAGATATGCATTTTCTGCGACAATCTTGTTGAGACATCTGTCCGAAGTATGCAGAAACATCGAGAGCGCTCTTTTCGAGCTATTTATTGCGAGAAACACGTTCTCTGGTTGTTTTCACCACTCCACAGTGCGTTTGATATCCAGAACCGGCGATATCTTGGTTTTCGTGGGGTTTCAAGCTGAGATATGCATTTTCTGCGATAATCTTGTTGAGACATCTGTCCGAAGTATGCAGAAACATCGAGAGCGCTCTTTTCGAGCTATTTATTGCGGGAAACACGTTATCTGGTGTTTTCACCACTCCACAGTGCGTTTGATATGCAGAACCGGCGACATCTTTGATTTCGTCGGGGTTCAAGTTGAGATATGCAGTTTCTACGATAATCTTGGTGAGACTTCAGTCAGAAGTATGCAGAATCATCTAGATCGCTCTTTTCGGGCTACTTAATGCACGAAACACGTTTTCTGGTGTTTTCACCACTCCACAGTACGTTTGACATGCAGAACCGGAGATATCTTGGTTTCGGTCGGGTTTCAAGCTGAGATATGCATTTTCTACGATAATCCTGGTGATACTTCTGTCAGAAGTATGCAGAATCTTCGAGAATGCTCTTTTCGAGCTACTTACTGCGCGAAACACGTTTTCTGGTGTTTTCACCACTCCACGGTACGTTTGATGTGCAGATCCGGAGATAACTCGGTTTTCGTCGGGTTTCAAGCTGAGATATGCATTTTCTACGATAATCTTGGTGAGACTTCTGTCAGAAGTATGCAGGATCTTCGAGAACGCTCTTTTCGAGCTATTTAATGCGAGAATCACGTAATCTGGTGTTTTCACCACTCCACAGTGCGTTTGATATGCAGAACCGGCAACATCTTGATTTTCGTGAGGTTTCGAGCTGAGATATGCATTTTCTGCGATAATCTTGGTGAGACTTCTGTCAGAAGTATGCAGGATTTTCGAGAACGCTCTTTTCGAGCTACCTAATGCGCGAAATACGTTTTCTGCTGTTTTCACCACTCCACAGTGCGTTTGATATGCAGAACCGGCAACATCTTGATTTTCGTGAGGTTTCGAGTTGAGATATGCATTTTCTGCGATAATATTGGTGAGACTTCAGTCAGAAGTATGCAGAATCATCTAGATCGCTCTTTTCGAGCTACTTAATGCACGAAACACGTTTTCTGGTGTTTTCACCACTCCACAGTACGTTTGACATGCAGAACCGGAGATATCTTGGTTTCGGTCGGGTTTCAAGCTGAGATATGCATTTTCTACGATAATCCTGGTGAGACTTCTGTCAGAAGTATGCAGAATCTTCGAGAACGCTCTTTTCGAGCTAGTTAATGCGAGAAAAACCTTATCCGGTGTTTTCACCACTCCACGGTACGTTTGATGTGCAGAACCGGAGATAACTCGGTTTTCGTCGGGTTTCAAGCTCAGATATGCATTTTCTGCGATAATATTGGTGAGACTTCAGTCAGAAGTATGCAGAATCATCTAGATCGCTCTTTTCGAGCTACTTAATGCACGAAACACGTTTTCTGCTGTTTTCACCACTCCACAGTACGTTTGACATGCAGAACCGGAGATATCTTGGTTTCGGCCGGGTTTCAAGCTGAGATATGCATTTCCTGCGATAGTCTTGGTGTGACTCCTGTCCGAAGTATGCAGAATCTTCGAGAACGCTCTTTTCGATCTACTTAATGCGCGAAACACGTTTTCTGGTGTTTTCACGACTCCACGGTACGTTTGATGTGCAGAACCGGAGATAACTCGGTTTTCGTCGGGTTTCAAGCTGAGATATGCATTTACTGCGATAATATTTGTGAGACTTCAGTCAGAAGTATACAGAATCATCGAGATCGCTCGTTTCGAGCTACTTAATGCGAGAAACACGTTTTCTGGTGTTTTCACCACTCCACAGTGCGTTGTATATGCAGAACCGGCGATATTTTGGTTTTGGTCGGGTTTCAAGCTGAGATATGCATTTTCTACGATAATCCTGGTGAGACTTCTGTCCGAAGTATGCAGAAACTTCGAGAACGCTCTGTTCGAGCTACTTAATGCGCGAAACACGTTTTCTGGTGTTTTCACCACTCCACGGTACGTTTGATGTGCAGAACCGGAGATAACTCGGTTTTCGTCGGGTTTCAAGCTGAGATATGCATTTTCTGCGATAATATTGGTGAGACTTCAGTCAGAAGTATGCAGAATCATCTAGATCGCTCTTTTCGAGCTACTTAATGCACGAAACACGTTTTCTGGTGTTTTCACCACTCCACAGTACGTTTGACATGCAGAACCGGCGATATCTTGGTTTCGGTCGGGATTCAAGCTGAGATATGCATTTTCTACGATAATCCTGGTGAGACTTCTGTCAGAAGTATGCAGAATCTTCGAGAACGCTCTTTTCGAGCTACTTAATGCGCGAAGTACGTTTTCTGGTGTTTTCACCACTCCACGGTACGTTTGATGTGCAGAACCGGAGATAACTCGGTTTTCGTCGGGATTCAAGCTGAGATATGCATTTTCTGCGATAATCTTGGTGAGACTTCTGTTAGAAGTATGCAGAATCATCGAGATCGCACTTTTCGAGCTATTTAATACGAGAAACGCGTTATCTGGTGTTTTCACCACTCCACAGTTTGTTTGATATGCAGAACAGGCGATATCTTGATTTTCGTGCGGTTTCCAGCGGAGATATGCATTTTCTACGATAATCCTGGTGAGACTTCTGTCAGAAGTATGCAGGATCTTCGAGAACGCTATTTTCGAGCTATTTAATGCGAGAAACACGTAATCTGGTGTTTTCACCACTCCACAGTGCGTATGATATGCAGAACCGGCGATATTTTGGTTTTCGTGGGGTTTCAAGGTGAGATATGCATTTTCTGCGATAATCTTGGTGAGACTTCTGTCCGAAGTATGCTGAATCATCGAGATCGCTCTTTTCGTGCTAGTTAATGCGAGAAAAACCTTATCCGGTGTTTTCACCACTCCACAGTGCGTTTGACATGCAAAACCGCCGATATCTTGGTTTTCGTGGGGTTTCAAGCTGAGATATGCATTTGCTGCGATAATCTTGGTGAGACTTCTGTTAGAAGTATGCAGAATCATCGAGATCGCACTTTTCGAGCTATTTAATGCGAGAAACACGTTATCTGGTGTATTCGCCACTCCACAGTTGTTTTGATATGCAGAAGCGGCGATATTTTGGTTTTTGTCGGGTTTCAAGCTGAGATATGCATTTTCTACGATAATCTTGGTGAAACATCTGTCCGAAGTATGCAGAAACATCGAGAGCGCTCTTTTCGAGCTATTTAATGCGAGAAACTCGTTTTCTGGGGTTTTCACCACTCCACAGTTCGTTGGATATGCAGAACCGGAGATATCTTGGTTTTCGTGGGGTTTCAAGCTGAGATATGCATTTCCTGCGATAATCTTGGTGAGACTCCTGTCCGAAATATGCTGAATCATCGAGATCGCTCTTTTCGAGCTATTTAATGCCAGAAACACGTTCTCTGGTTGTTTTCACCACTCCACAGTGCGTTTGATATGCAGAACAGGCGATATCTTGATTTTCGTGGTCTTTCCAGCTGAGAGATGCATTTTCTGCGATAATCTTGGTGGGTCTTTTGTCAGAAGTATGCAGAATCAACTAGATCGCTCTTTTCGTTCTACTTAATGCACGAAACACGTTTTCTGGTGTTTTCACCACACCACAGCACGTTTGACATGCAGAACCGGAGATATCTTTGTTTCGGTCGGGTTTCAAGCTGAGATATGCATTTTCTACGATAATCTTGGTGAAACATCTGTCTGAAGTATGCAGAAACATCGAGAGCGCTCTTTTCGAGCTAGTTAATGCGAGAAACTCGTTTTCTGGGGTTTTCACCACTCCACAGTTCGTTGGATATGCAGAACCGGAGATATCTTGGTTTTCGTGGGGTTTCAAGATGAGATATGCATTTCCTGCGATAATCTTGGTGAGACTTCTGTCCGAAGTATGCTGAATCATCGAGATCGCTCTTCTCGAGCTATTTTATGCGAGAAACACGTTCTCTGATTGTTTTCACCACTCCACAGTGCGTTTGATATGCAGAACAGGCGATATCTTGATTTTCGTGGTGTTTCCAGCTGAGATATGCATTTTCTACGATAATCCTGGTGAGACTTCTGTCAGAAGTATGCAGAATCTTCGAGAACGCTCTTTTCGAGCTACTTAATGTGCGAAACACGTTTTCTGGTGGTTTCACCACTCCACGGTACGTTTGATGTGCAGAACCGGAGATAACTCGGTTTTCGTCGGGTTTCAAGCTGAGATATGCATTTCCTGCGATAATCTTGGTGAGACTTCTGTCCGAAGTATGCTGAATCATCGAGATCGCTCTTTTCGAGCTATTTAATGCGAGAAACACGTTCTCTGGTTGTTTTCACCACTCCACAGTGAGTTTGATATGCAGAACAGGCGATATCTTGATTTTCGTGGTGGTTCCAGCTGAGATATATATTTTCTGCGATAATCTTGGTGGGTCTTTTGTCAGAAGTATGCAGAATCAACTAGATCGCTCTTTGCGAACTACTTAATGCACGAAACACGTATTCTGGTGTTTTCACCACTCCACAGTACGTTTGACATGCAGAACCGGAGATATCTTGGTTTCGGTCGGGTTTCAAGCTGAGATATGCATTTTCTACGATAATCTTGGTGAAACATCTGTCCGAAGTATGCAGAAACATCGAGAGCGCTCTTTTCGAGCTATTTAATGCGAGAAACTCGTTTTCTGGGGTTTTCACCACTCCACAGTACGTTGGATATGCAGAACCGGAGATATCTTGGTTTTCGTGGGGTTTCAAGATGAGATATGCATTTCCTGCGATAATCTTAGTGAGACTTCTGTCCGAAGTATGCTGAATCATCGAGATTGCTCTTCTCGAGCTATTTAATGCGAGAAACACGTTCTCTGGTTGTTTTCACCACTCCACAGTGCGTTTGATATGCAGAACAGGCGATATCTTAATTTTCGTGGTGTTTCCAGCTGAGATATGCATTTTCGACGATAATCTTGGTGAAACTTCGGTCAGAAGTATGCAGGATCTTCGAGAACGCTCTTTGCGAGCTATTTAATGCGAGAAACACGTAATCTGGTGTTTTCACCACTCCACAGTGCGTATGATATGCAGAACCGGCGATATTTTGGTTTTCGTGGGGTTTCAAGGTGAGATATGCATTTTCTGCGATAATCTTGGTGAGACTTCTGTCCGAAGTATGCTGAAACATCGAGATCGCTCTTTTCGTGCTAGTTAATGCGAGAAAAACCTTATCCGGTGTTTTCACCACTCCACAGTGCGTTTGATATGCAGAACAGGCGATATCTTGGTTTTCGTGGGGTTTCAAGCTGAGATATGCATTTTCTGCGATAATCTTGGTGGGTCTTTTGTAAGAAGTATGCAGAATCAACTAGATCGCTCTTTACGAACTACTTAATGCACGAAACACGTATTCTGGTGTTTTCACCACTCCACAGTACGTTTGACATGCAGAACCGGAGATATCTTGGTTTCGGTCGGGTTTCAAGCTGAGATATGCATTTTCTACGATAATCTTGGTGAAACATCTGTCCGAAGTATGCAGAAACATCGAGAGCGCTCTTTTCGAGCTATTTAATGCGAGAAACTCGTTTTCTGGGGTTTTCACCACTCCACAGTACGTTGGATATGCAGAACCGGAGATATCTTGGTTTTCGTGGGGTTTCAAGATGAGATATGCATTTCCTGCGATAATCTTGGTGAGACTTCTGTCCGAAGTATGCTGAATCATCGAGATTGCTCTTCTCGAGCTATTTAATGCGAGAAACACGGTCTCTGGTTGTTTTCACCACTCCACAGTGCGTTTGATATTCAGAACAGGCGATATCTTGATTTTCGTGGTGTTTCCAGCTGAGATATGCATTTCCTACGATAATCTTGGTGAGACTTCTGTCAGAAGTATGCAGGATCTTCGAGAACGCTCTTTTCGAGCTATTTAATGCGAGAAACACGTAATCTGGTGTTTTCACCACTCCACAGTGCGTATGATATGCAGAACCGGCGATATTTTGGTTTTCGTGGGGTTTCAAGGTGAGATATGCATTTTCTGCGATAATCTTGGTGAGACTTCTGTCCGAAGTATGCTGAAACATCGAGATCGCTCTTTTCGTGCTAGTTAATGCGAGAAAAACCTTATCCGGTGTTTTCACCACTCCACAGTGCGTTTGATATGCAGAACAGGCGATATCTTGGTTTTCGTGGGGTTTCAAGCTGAGATATGCATTTTCTGCGATAATCATGTTGAGACTTCTGTCCGAAGTATGCAGAATCATCGAGATCGCTCGTTTCGAGCTACTTAATGCGAGAAACACGTTATCTGGTGTTTTCACCACTCCACAGTGCGTTGGATATGCAGAACCGGCGATATTTTGGTTTTCGTCGGGTTTCAAGCTGAGATATGCATTTTCTACGATAAGCTTGGTGAAACATCTGTCCGAAGTATGCAGAAACATCGAGAGCGCTCTTTTCGAGCTATTTAATGCGAGAAACACGATATCTGGTGTTTTCACCACTCCACAGTGCGTTTGATATGCAGAACAGTAGATATCTTGGTTTTCGTGGGGTTTCAAGCTGAGATATGCATTTCCTGCGATAATCTTGGTGAGAATCCTGTCCGAAATATGCTGAATCATCGAGATCGCTCTTTTCGAGCTATTTAATGCGAGAAACACGTTCTCTGGTTGTTTTCACCACTCCACAGTGCGTTTGATATGCAGAACAGGCGATATCTTGTTTTTCGTGGTATTTCCAGCTGAGATATGCATTTTCTGCGATAATCTTGGTGGGTCTTTTGTCAGAAGTATGCAGAATCAACTACATCGCTCTTTTCGAGCTACTTAATGCACGAAACACGTTTTCTGGTGTTTTCACCACTCCACAGTACGTTTGACATGCAGAACCGGAGATATCTTGGTTTCGGTGGGGATTCAAGCTGAGATATGCATTTTCTACGATAATCCTGGTGAGACTTCTGTCAGAAGTATGCAGAATCTTCGAGAACGCTCTTTTCGAGCTACTTAATGCGCGAAATACGTTTTCTGGTGTTTTCACCACTCCACGGTACGTTTGATGTGCAGAACCGGCGATATTTTGGTTTTCGTCGGGTTTCAAGCTGAGATATGCATTTTCTACGATAATACTGGTGAGACTTCTGTCAGAAGTATGCAGAATCTTCGAGAACGCTCTGTTCGAGCTGCGTAATGCGCGAAACACGTTTTCTGGTGTTTTCACCACTCCACGGTACGTTTGATGTGCAGAACCGGAGATAACTCGGTTTTCGTCGGGTTTCAAGCTGAGATATGCATTTTCTGCGATAATATAGGTGAGACTTCAGTCAGAAGTATGCAGAATCATCTAGATCGCTCTTTGCGAGCTACTTAATGCACGAAACACGTTTTCTGGTGTTTTCACAACTCCACAGTACGTTTGACATGCAGAACCGGCGATATTTTGGTTTTCGTCGGGTTTCAAGCTGAGATATGCATTTTCTACGATAATCCTGGTGAGACTTCTGTCAGTTGTATGCAGAATCTTCGAGAACGCTCTTTTCGAGCTACGTAATGCGAGAAACACGTTCTCTGGTTGTTTTCACCACTCCACAGTGCGTTTGATATGCAGAACAGGCGATATCTTGATTTTCGTGGTGGTTCCAGCTGAGATATGCATTTTCTGCGATAATCTTGGTGGGTCTTCTGTCCGAAGTATGCTGAAACATCGAGATCGCTCTTTTCGAGCTAGTTCATGCGAGAAAAACCTTATCCGGTGTTTTCACCACTCCACAGTGCGTTTGATATGCAAAACCGGCGATATCTTGGTTTTCGTGGGGTTTCAAGCTGAGATATGCATTTTCTGCGATAATCTTGGTGAGACTTCTGTTAGAAGTATGCAGAATCATCGAGATCGCACTTTGCGAGCTATTTAATGCGAGAAACACGTTATCTGGTGTTTTCACCACTCCACAGTGCGTTTTATATGCAGAACATGCGATATCTTGGTTTTCGTGGGGTTTCAAGCTGAGATATGCATTATCTACGATAATCTTGGTGAAACATCATTCCGAAGTATGCAGAAACATCGAGAGCGCTCTTTTCGAGCTATTTAATGCGAGAAACACGTTCTCTGGTTGTTTTCACCACTCCACAGTGCGTGTGATTTGCAGAACAGGCGATATCTTGTTTTTCGTGGTGTTTCCAGCTGAGATATGCATTTTCTGCGATAATCTTGGTGGGTCTTTTGTCAGAAGTATGCAGAATCAACTACATCGCTCTTTTCGAGCTACTGAATGCACGAAACACGTTTTCTGGTGTTTTCACCACTCCACAGTACGTTTGACATGCAGAACCGGAGATATCTTGGTTTCGGCGGGGATTCAAGCTGAGATATGCATTTTCTACGATAATCCTGGTGAGACTTCTGTCAGAAGTATGCAGAATCTTCGAGAACGCTCTGTTCGAGCTGCGTAATGCGCGAAACACGTTTTCTGGTGTTTTCACCACTCCACGGTACGTTTGATGTGCAGAACCGGAGATAACTCGGTTTTCGTCGGGTTTCAAGCTGAGATATGCATTTTCTGCGATAATATAGGTGAGACTTCAGTCAGAAGTATGCAGAATCATCTAGATCGCTCTTTTCGAGCTACTTAATGCACGAAACACGTTTTCAGGTGTTTTCACAACTCCACAGTACGTTTGACATGCAGAACCGGCGATATTTTGGTTTTCGTCGGGTTTCAAGCTGAGATATGCATTTTCTACGATAATCCTGGTGAGACTTCTGTCAGAAGTATGCAGAATCTTCGAGAACGCTCTGTTCGAGCTACGTAATGCGCGAAGCACGTTTTCTGGTGTTTTCACCACTCCACGGTACGTTTGATGTGCAGAACCGGAGATAACTCGGTTTTCGTCGGGTTTCAAGCTGAGATATGCATTTTCTACGATAATCTTGGTGCGACTTCTGTCAGAAGTATGCAGGATCTTCGAGAACGCTCTTTTCGAGCTATTTAATGCGAGAAACACGTTATCTGGAGTTTTCACCACTCCACAGTGCGTATGAAATGCAGAACCGGCGATATCTTGGTTTTCGTGGGGTTTCAAGCTGAGATATGCATTTTCTGCGATAATCTTGGTGAGTCTTCTGTCCGAAGTATGCTGAAACATCGAGATCGCTCTTTTCGAGCTAGTTCATGCGAGAAAAACCTTATCCGGTGTTTTCACCACTCCACAGTGCGTTTGATATGCAAAACCGGCGATATTTTGGTTTTCGTCGGGTTTCAAGCTGTGATATGCATTTTCTACGATAAGCTTGGTGAAACCTCTGTCCGAAGTATGCAGAAACATCGAGAGCGCTCTTTTCGAGCTATTTAATGCGAGAAACACGATATCTGGTGTTTTCACCACTCCACAGTGCGTTTGATATGCAGAACAGTAGATATCTTGGTTTTCGTGGGGTTTCAAGCTGAGATATGCATTTTCTACGATAATCTTGGTGAAACATCTGTCCGAAGTATGCAGAAACATCGAGAGCGCTCTTTTCGAGCTATTTTATGCGAGAAACTCGTTTTCTGGGGTTTTCACCTCTCCACAGTTCGTTGGATATGCAGAACCGGAGATATCTTGGTTTTCGTGGGGTTTCAAGCTGAGATATGCATTTAATGCGATAATCTTGGTGAGACTCCTGTCCGAAATATGCTGAATCATCGAGATCGCTCTTTTCGAGCTATTTAATGCGAGAAACACGTTCTCTGGTTGTTTTCACCACTCCACAGTGCGTTTGATATGCAGAAGAGGCGATATCTTGATTTTCGTGGTGGTTCCAGCTGAGATATGCATTTTCTGCGATAATCTTGGTGGGTCTTTTGTCAGAAGTATGCAGAATCAACTAGATCGCTCTTTTCGAGCTACTTAATGCACGAAACATGTTTTCTGGTGTTTTCACCACTCCACAGTACGTTTGACATGCAGAACCGGAGATATCTTGGTTTCGGTCGGGTTTCAAGCTGAGATATGCATTTTCTGCGATAATATTGGTGAGACTTCAGTCAGAAGTATGCAGAATCATCTAGATCGCTCTTTTCGAGCTACTTAATGCACGAAACATGTTTTCTGGTGTTTTCACCACTCCACAGTACGTTTGACATGCAGAACCGGAGATATCTTGGTTTCGGTCGGGTTTCAATCTGAGATATGCATTTGTTACGATAATCTTGGTGAGATTTCTGTCCGAAGTATGCAGAATCATCGAGATCGCGCAATTCGAGCTATTTAATGCGACAAACACGTTATCTGGTGTTTCCAGCACTCCACAGTGCGTTTGATATGCAGAACTAGCGATATCTTGGTTTTCGTGGGGTTTCAAGCTGAGATATGCATTTTCTGCGATAATCTTGGTGAGACTTCTGTCCGAAGTATGCTAAATCATCGAGATCGCTCTTTTCGAGCTAGTTAATTCGAGAATCACGTTATCTGGTGTCTTCACCACTTCACAGTGCGTTTGATATGCAGTACCAACGATATCTTGGATTTCGTGGGGTTTCAAGCTGAGATATGCAGTTTTTACGATAATCTTGGTGAGACTTCTGTCCGAAGTATGCAGAATCATCGAGATCGCTCTATTCGAGCTATATAATGCGAGAAACACGTTCTCTGTTTGTTTTCACCACTCCACAGTGCGTTTGATATGCAGAACCGGCAACATCTTGATTTTCGTGAGGTTTCGAGCTAAGATATGCATTTTCTGCGATAATATTGGTGAGACTTCAGTCAGAAGTATGCAGAATCATCTAGATCGCTCTTTTCGAGCTACTTAATGCACGAAACACGTTTTCTGGTGTTTTCACCACTCCACAGTACGTTTGACATGCAGAACCGGAGATACCTTGGTTTCGGTCGGGTTTCATGCTGAGATATGCATTATCTATGATAATCCTGGTGAGACTTCAGTCAGAAGTATGCAGAATCTTCGAGAACGCCCTTTTCGAGCTACTTAATGTGCGAAACACGTTTTCTCGTGTTTTCACCACTCTACGGTACGTTTGATATGCAGAACTGGCGATATCTTGGTTTTCGTGGGGTTTCAAGCTGAGATATGCAGTTTTTACGATAATCTTGGTGAGACTTCTGTTAGAAGTATGCAGAATCACCGAGATCGCGCTTTTCGAGCTATTTAATGCGAGAAATACGATATCTGGTGTTTTCACCACTCCACAGTGCGTTTGATATGCAGAACAGTAGATATCTTGGTTTTCGTGGGGTTTCAAGCTGAGATATGCATTTTCCGCGATAATCTTGGTGAGACTTCTGTCCGAAGTATGCTGAATCATCGAGATCGCTCTTTTCGAGTTAGTTCATGCGAGAAAAACCTTATCCGGTGTTTTCACCACTCCACAGTGCGTTTGATATGCAGAACAGTAGATATCTTGGTTTTCGTGGGGTTTCAAGCTGAGATATGCATTTTCTGCGATAATATTGGTGAAACTTCAGTCAGAAGTATGCTGAATCATCGAGATCGCTCTTTTCGAGCTAGTTAGTGCGAGAAACACGTTATCTGGTGTTTTCACCACTCCACAGTGCGTTTGATATGCAGAACAGTAGATATCTTGGTTTTCGTGGGGTTTCAAGATGAGATATGCATTTTCTGCGATAATCTTGTTGAGACTTCTGTCCGAAGTATGCAGAATCATCGAGATCGCTCGTTTCGAGCTACTTAATGCGAGAAACACGTTATCTGGTGTTTTCAGCACTCCACAGTGCATTTTATATGCAGAACCAGCGATATCTTGGTTTTCGTGAGGTTTCAAGCTGAGATATGCATTTTTTACGATAATCTTGGTGAGACTTCTGTCCGAAGTATAAAGAATTATCGAGATCGCTCTATTCGAGCTATTTAATGCGAGAAACACGTTTTCAGGGGGTTTTCACCACTCCACAGTGCGTTTGACATGCAGAACCAGCGATATCTTGGTTTTCGTGGGGTTTCAAGCTGAGATATGCATTTTCTGCGATAATATTGGTGAGACTTCAGTCAGAAGTATGCAGAATCATCTAGATCGCTCTTTTCGAGCTACTTAATGCACGAAACACGTTTTCTGGTGTTTTCACCACTCCACAGTACGTTTGACATGCAGAACCGTAGATATCTTGGTTTCGGTCGGGTTTCAAGCTAAGATATGCATTTGTTACGATAATCTTGGTGAGATTTCTGTCCGAAGTATGCAGAATCATCGAGATCGCGCAATTCGAGCTATTTAATGCGACAAACACGTTATCTGGTGTTTTCAGCACTCCACAGTGCGTTTGATATGCAGAACAGTAGATATCTTGGTTTTCGTGGGGTTTCAAGATGAGATATGCATTTTCTGCGATAATCTTGTTGAGACTTCTGTCCGAAGTATGCAGAATCATCGAGATCGCTCGTTTGGAGCTACTTAATGCGAGAAACACGTTATCTGGTGTTTTCAACACTCCACAGTGCGTTGGATATGCAGAACCGGCGATATCTTGGTTTTCGTGGGGTTTCAAGCTGAGAAATGCAGTTTTTACGATAATCTTGGTGAGACTTCTGTCCGAAGTATGCAGAACCATCGAGATCGCTCTATTCGAGCTATTTAATGCGAGAAACACGTTCTCTGGTTGTTTTCACCACTCCACAGTGCGTTTGATATGCAGAACCGGCAACATCTTGATTTTCGTGAGGTTTCGAGCTAAGATATGCATTTTCTGCGATAATATTGGTGAGACTTCAGTCAGAAGTATGCAGAATCATCTAGATCGCTCTTTTCGAGCTACTTAATGCACGAAACACGTTTTCTGGTGTTTTCACCACTCCACAGTACGTTTGACATGCAGAACCGGAGATATCTTGGTTTCGGTCGGGTTTCATGCTGAGATATGCATTATCTACGATAATCCTGGTGAGACTTCTGTCAGAAGTATGCAGAATCTTCGAGAACGCCCTTTTCGAGCTACTTAATGTGCGAAACACGTTTTCTGGTGTTTTCACCACTCTACGGTACGTTTGATGTGCAGAACCGGAGATGACTCGGTTTTCGTCGGGTTTCAAGATGAGATATGCATTTTCTACGATAATCTTGGTGAGACTTCTGTCAGAAGTATGCAGGATCTTCGAGAACGCTCTTTTCGAGCTATTTAATGCGACAAACACGTTATCTGGTGTTTTCACCACTCCACAGTGCGTATGATATGCAGAACCGGCGATATCTTGGTTTTCGTGGGGTTTCAAGCTGAGATATGCAGTTTTTACGATAATCTTGGTGAGACTTCTGTTAGAAGTATGCAGATTCATCGAGATCGCGCTTTTCGAGCTATTTAATGCGAGAAACACGTTATCTGGTGTTTTCACCACTCCACAGTTGGTTTGATATGCAGAACCGGCGATATTTTGGTTTTCGTCGGGTGTCAAGCTGAGATATGTATTTTCTACGATAATCTTGGTGAAACATATGTCCGAAGTATGCTGAATCATCTAGATCGCTCTTTTCGAGCTATTTAATGCGAGAAACACGTTATCTGATGTTTTCACCACTCCACAGTGCGCTTGATATGCAGAACCAGCGATATCCTGGTTTTCGTGGGGTTTCAAGCTGAGATATGAATTTTTTACGATAATCTTGGTGAGACTTCTGTCCGAAGTATGCTAAATCATCGAGATCGCTCTTTTCGAGCTAGTTAATGCGAGAAACACGTTATCTGGTGTCTTCACCACTTCACAGTGCGTTTGATATGCAGTACCAGCGATATCTTGGATTTCGTGGGGTTTCAAGCTGAGAAATGCAGTTTTTACGATAATCTTGGTGAGACTTCTGTCCGAAGTATGCAGAACCATCGAGATCGCTCTATTCGAGCTATTTAATGCGAGAAACACGTTCTCTGGTTGTTTTCACCACTCCACAGTGCGTTTGATATACAGAACCGGCAACATCTTGATTTTCGTGAGGTTTCGAGCTAAGATATTCATTTTCTGCGATAATATTGGTGAGACTTCAGTCAGAAGTATGCAGAATCATCTAGATCGCTCTTTTCGAGCTACTTAATGCACGAAACACGTTTTCTGGTGTTTTCACCACTCCACAGTACGTTTGACATGCAGAACCGGAGATATCTTGGTTTCGGTCGGGTTTCATGCTGAGATATGCATTATCTACGATAATCCTGGTGAGACTTCTGTCAGAAGTATGCAGAATCTTCGAGAACGCCCTTTTCGAGCTACTTAATGTGCGAAACACGTTTTCTGGTGTTTTCACCACTCTACGGTACGTTTGATGTGCAGAACCGGAGATGACTCGGTTTTCGTCGGGTTTCAAGATGAGATATGCATTTTCTACGATAATCTTGGTGAGACTTCTGTCAGAAGTATGCAGGATCTTCGAGAACGCTCTTTTCGAGCTATTTAATGCGACAAACACGTTATCTGGTGTTTTCACCACTCCACAGTGCGTATGATATGCAGAACCGGCGATATCTTGGTTTTCGTGGGGTTTCAAGCTGAGATATGCAGTTTTTACGATAATCTTGGTGAGACTTCTGTTAGAAGTATGCAGAATCATCGAGATCGCGCTTTTCGAGCTATTTAATGCGAGAAACACGTTATCTGGTGTTTTCACCACTCCACAGTTGGTTTGATATGCAGAACCGGCGATATTTTGGTTTTCGTCGGGTGTCAAGCTGAGATATGTATTTTCTACGATAATCTTGGTGAAACATATGTCCGAAGTATGCTGAATCATCTAGATCGCTCTTTTCGAGCTATTTAATGCGAGTAACACGTTATCTGATGTTTTCACCACTCCACAGTGCGTTTGATATGCAGAACCAGCGATATCTTGGTTTTCGTGGGGTTTCAAGCTGAGATATGCATTTTTTACGATAATCTTGGTGAGACTTCTGTCCGAAGTATAAAGAATTATCGAGATCGCTCTATTCGAGCTATTTAATGCGAGAAACACGTTTTCAGGGGGATTTCACCACTCCACAGTGCGTTGGACATGCAGAACCAGCGATATCTTGGTTTTCGAGGGGTTTCAAGCTGGGATATGCATTTTCTGCGATAATATTGGTGAGGCTTCAGTCAGAAGTATGCAGAATCATCTAGATCGCTCTTTTCGAGCTACTTAATGCAAGAAACACGTTTTCTGGTGTTTTCACCACTCCACAGTACGTTTGACGTGCAGAACCGGAGATATCTTGGTTTCGGTCGGGTTTCAAGATGAGATATGCATTTTCTACGATAATCCTGGTGAGACTTCTGTCAGAAGTATGCTGAATCATCTAGATCGCTCTTTTCGAGCTACTTAATGCGCGAAACACGTTTTGTGGTGTTTTCACCACTCTACGGTACGTTTGATGTGCAGAACCGGAGATGACTCGGTTTTCGTCGGGTTTCAAGATGAGATATGCATTTTCTACGATAATCTTGGTGAGACTTCTGTCAGAAGTATGTAGGATCTTCGAGAACGCTCTTTTCGAGCTATTTAATGCGACAAACACGTTATCTGGTGTTTTCACCACTCCACAGTGCGTATGATATGCAGAACCGGCGATATCTTGGTTTTCGTGGGGTTTCAAGCTGAGATATGCAGTTTTTACGATAATCTTGGTGAGACTTCTGTTAGAAGTATGCAGAATCATCGAGATCGCGCTTTTCGAGCTATTTAATGCGAGAAACACGTTATCTGGTGTTTTCACCACTCCACAGTTGGTTTGATATGCAGAACCGGCGATATTTTGGTTTTCGTCGGGTGTCAAGCTGAGATATGTATTTTCTACGATAATCTTGGTGAAACATATGTCCGAAGTATGCTGAATCATCTAGATCGCTCTTTTCGAGCTATTTAATGCGAGAAACACGTTATCTGATGTTTTCACCACTCCACAGTGCGTTTGATATGCAGAACCAGCGATATCTTGGTTTTCGTGGGGTTTCAAGCTGAGATATGCATTTTTTACGATAATCTTGGTGAGACTTCTGTCCGAAGTATAAAGAATTATCGAGATCGCTCTATTCGAGCTATTTAATGCGAGAAACACGTTTTCAGGGGGTTTTCACCACTCCACAGTGCGTTGGACATGCAGAACCAGCGATATCTTGGTGTTCGAGGGGTTTCAATCTGGGATATGCATTTTCTGCGATAATATTGGTGAGGCTTCAGTCAGAAGTATGCAGAATCATCTAGATCGCTCTTTTCGAGCTACTTAATGCAAGAAACACGTTTTCTGGTGTTTTCACCACTCCACAGTACGTTTGACGTGCAGAACCGGAGATATCTTGGTTTCGGTCGGGTTTCAAGCTGAGATATGCATTTTCTACGATAATCCTGGTGAGACTTCTGTCAGAATTATGCAGAATCTTCGAGAACGCTCTTTTCGAGCTACTTAATGCGCGAAACACGTTTTGTGGTGTTTTCACCACTCTACGGTACGTTTGATGTGCAGAACCGGAGATGACTCGGTTTTCGTCGGGTTTCAAGATGAGATATGCATTTTCTACGATAATCTTGGTGAGACTTCTGTCAGAAGTATGCAGGATCTTCGAGAACGCTCTTTTCGAGCTATTTAATGCGACAAACACGTTATCTGGTGTTTTCACCACTCCACAGTGCGTTTGATATGCAGAACAGTAGATATCTTGGTTTTCGTGGGGTTTCAAGCTGAGATATGCATTTTCTGCGATAATCTTGTTGAGACTTCTGTCCGAAGTATGCAGAATCATCGAGATCGCTCGTTTCGAGCTATTTAATGCGAGAAACACGTTTTCTGGGGTTTTCACCACTCCACAGTTCGTTGGATATGCAGAACAGTAGATATCTTGGTTTTCGTGGGGTTTCAAGCAGAGATATGCATTTTCTGCGATAATCTTGGTGAGACTTCTGTTAGAAGGATGCAGAATCATCGAGATCGCACTTTTCGAGCTATTTAATGCGAGGAACACGTAATAATTTTATTAAGTAGATTTATTTCTAAAATAGGATTGATTTTAATAATTTTATTTGTTTTAATTCAAAATATTTTAGTAATTTTAGAATTGTGTATATCATTTATTCAAGCTTATGTATTTTCAACTTTAAGAGTATTGTATTTTTCAGAATTTAAATAAATAAAATGATAATAAGGAATTTTCCTTTTCATTTAGTAACAGTTAGACCATGACCTTTTTTGATATCTATGAGATTAATAAATTCAATATTAGGTTTTATTAATTGATTTTATTTAAATGATTTTGAATTTATTTTTTTTAATTTATTTATTAATTTATTAATTATATATCAATGATGACGAGATATTATTCGAGAGAGTTTATATCAAGGATTTCATACTTTTATAGTTTATGGGTTTTTAAAGTTTAGGATAATTTTATTTATTATTTCAGAAATATTTTTTTTTATTTCTTTTCTTTGAACTTATTTTCATAGATGTATTTCTTTAAGAATTGAATTAGGATATATTTGACCTCCTAAAATAATTAGTCAATTTAATCCTTATGATATTCCTTTATTAAATTCTGTTATTTTAATTTCTTCAGGATTATCAGTTTCTTGAAGTCATTATAGATTGTTAAATAATAATTTTAATATAGTTAATTTAAGATTATTTTTTACAGTTATTTTAGGTATTTATTTTACTTTAATTCAATTTATTGAATATTTAGAATCTTCTTTTAGAATTAATGATGGAATTTTTGGTTCTATTTTTTATATAAGGACTGGATTTCATGGTCTTCATGTTATTGTAGGAACTTTAATATTGATATTTTCTTTATTTCGATTGAATATAAATCATTTTAGAAAAATTCATCATTTTAATTTTGAAGGTTCTTTATGATATTGACATTTTGTTGATGTTATTTGATTATTTTTATATATTTTTATTTATTGATGAATATATTATATATATAGTATAATTTAATACAGTTAACTTCCAATTAACAAATTTCTATTTTAGTAATATATATAGTGATGTTAATGGTGTTATCTTATATTAGATTAATTTTTTTAATTATAATTTTAATTTATTTATTAAATGTGTTTTCTTCTATTTTTAAGATTTCTGATAAGGAAAAAAAAAGTTCTTATGAATGTGGGTTTAATTCAATTACTAAGGCTTTTATTCCATTTTCAGTACCTTTTTATTTAATAGCTTTAATATTTTTAGTATTTGATATTGAAATTATTTTAATTGTTCCATTTATTTTATTAGTTAAGTATATAGGTTTTAGTTACATATTTATTATTTTTTTATTATTTTTTTTTATTATACTTTTTTCTTTAGTTTATGAATGATGTATACATTATTTATTGTGAATATTTTAATTTGAATATATGGATTATTAGTTAATCAATATTTAAGTCGAAATTAAATTGTAATTTTTTACTTCATATATTATTTAATTTATATAATTTAATATAAATTTTAATTAAAGCCAAATAGAGGCATTTTATTGTTAATAAGATTATTGAATAATTTATTCTAATTAAAGAAATAATTGAAAATAGAATTTCTAATTCTGTAGAGATATTAATTTATCATATTTCTTTTAATAGGTTTATATAGTTTAATTAAAACTTTATATTTTCAGTATAAAAATATTAATATACATATTTATTTATAAATAAATGTATAAAGATATATATATATATATATATATTTAAAAATAATAAATTATTTCTTTAATATTTTCAATATTATGCTCTTATATAAGCTATTTAAATTTAATAGATAAATAATATTAATAATATAAATAGAAAAAAAGAGGAAATTATATAGTTGAAGTTAAATATACTAAATTTAATAATTGTTAAATAATATAGAATATTTTTTATTAATTTTCCTATAAGTATTTCAAATAATCTTTTTTCAATAAATTTTTCATAGTTTAAAATGATTTTTACTGGTATTTTATAAATATGGGTATAGAAGATATTTATAAGTATTATTCTTTCAGTTAAATTAATTAATAGATAATTTTTTTTATTTGATTTAAAGATTTGATAGCCAATAATTATACCAATAATTAATAATTTAATAATTATTAATTTATATACTTTAGGTAGATTAATATTATAATCTAAGTAAATTATATTTAGATAAATTTTACTAAAAAATAGTGATATAATAAATATAATTAATATTCTAAAATTTATTATATTATTTTCTTTTAAATTTAAATTATTGTAGAAAGGTAAATTTTGGGGTAGTAAAGTTAAAATTAAACGAGTTGAATATGCAACTGTAAAGATAGTTCCAAGTATTAAATTTAATAATCTTATAAAATTTAATTTATTATTAAAAAAAAATTCTATAATTAAGTCTTTGGAGTAAAATCCACATAAAAATGGGAATCCACATAGAGATAAAATTGAAAATATTATAATTAATCTTTTAAATGGGTAGATTATAAATATTCCTTTATAATCACGTATATCTTGACTTCTATTTATATAATGAATAAATCTTCCTGAACATAGAAATATTAAAGATTTAAATATTGCATGAATGATTAAATGAAAAAAGGCTAAGTTTTCTAAACCTAGAAATAAAATTCTTATTATAAATCCTAGTTGTCTTAAGGTAGATAAAGCAATAATTTTTTTAAAATCTATTTCAAATATAGCTATTAATCCGGCAATTAGTATAGTTAATCTTGAAATAATTAATAAATATTTATTTAAATTTGTATTTATAATTAAAGTATTGTATCGAATTAAGATATATACTCCGGCAGTTACTAATGTAGATGAATGAACTAAAGAAGATACAGGAGTGGGAGCTATTATAGCAGCAGGTAATCAATTTCTAAAAGGAATTTGTGCTCTTTTTGTAAAGGTTATAATTACAATAAGAATAAATATTGGTAAATTTAAATTATAAAGTATTAAGTTTCATGAATTAAATTTTATTATAAAGCAAATTAATATTAAAAGACAAATATCTCCAATTCGATTTAAAATAATAGTTAATAATCCTGCTCTATAAGCTTTATTGTTATTATAATAAATAATTAAACAATAAGAGATTAATCCTAAACCATCTCATCCTAATAAAATAGTTAATATATTAGGTCTTAAAATTATAAATACTATTGATAAATAAAATAATAAAGTTAAGTATAAAAATTTATTTATAAGATTGTTATTTAATTTTATATATTCAGTTCTATAAATTAGAACTATTGCTGTAATTAATCTGACTATTATAATAAAAAATAATGTTTTATTATCAATTAAAATAAATAAATTAAATTTTATTGAATTAAAATTTAAGATTAATCATTCAATAATAATAATTTTATTAATTATAATTAAATAACAAGCAGTTATAAAAGATAAGATTCTTCATATTGTTAAAATGATTCTAAAAATTATTATTTTGATAATAATTTAAAGTAATATATATATATATATACATTTTTGATAT
The DNA here is from genome assembly GCA_951804975.1 of Anthophora plumipes. Classification (NCBI taxonomy): domain Eukaryota; kingdom Metazoa; phylum Arthropoda; class Insecta; order Hymenoptera; family Apidae; genus Anthophora; species Anthophora plumipes. The sequence continues at coordinate 3,790,212 of OX638123.1, read as the reverse complement.
CACAAATCAATATTTTAGTTAAATTATTTAAATAAATAATATTTAAATTTATAATTATTAGATTGATTGGAATTCAATGTAATATAAAAGTAAGAAAATTAATTAATTTATTAATTTTGATAGTATAAAAATTTAATATATTAGTAAATCCATGTTGAATATATCTATATAAATATAAAGTATAAATAAATCTTATTAAACAATAGATAATTATAATATAAATTAAATATTTACATCAATTAAATAATCTAATTAGTAAAGTGATTTCACTAATTAAATTTAAAGATATAGGAGCAGCTATATTTGATGATCTTAATAAGAATCATATTAAAGCTATAGAAGGTATAAGAATTATTATACCTTTATTTAAAATTATTAATCGTCTATTAGTTTGTTTATAGATAATATTAATTAGATAAAAAAGTCCTGATGAACATAAACCATGAGCAACTATTATATAAATACCTCCTTTTATTCCAATATAAGATAGTGTTATTATTCCTCTAATTATTAAAGCTATATGAATAATTGAAGATATAGCAACAATGATTTTTATATCAATTTGTCGTAAACATGAAAGTCTTAAAATTAATCTTCCAATTATTCTTAAGTAAATTAAATAAATTCTTAATTTATTTAAATTTTTTAAAATTATAATTATTCGTAATAAGCCATATCTTCCGAGTTTTAATATGATAGAAGCTAAAATTATAGATCCAATATATGAGGCTTCTACATGGGCTTTTAATAATCAATTGTGAAGTGTAAATATAGGAATTTTTACTATAAAAGATATTAGTAAATAAATTAAAATATATATAGATAATTTAAGTTTTTTAATTTCTATATAAGGAAAAGATAAATTTTTTCTATATTTTAATATGTAAAATATAATTATTAATAAAGGTAATGATAAAACTGTGGGCTGTTATGTTGACGGAGGATAGAAGGCGGAGGAATGATAGAGAGGATCGTAGGAAAAGGAAAGGTTGCGTTTCGTCCTGGGCCTCCTAGTGGACTCGTCAAGTAAGGCATTCTAGGAGACCCGTGCCTTAGACGCGGGGGACTGAAGGAGTTAGGTTGGAAGGTGTATATATACAAACAGGACCTCTCGGGAGCGCTAGCGAGAATGGTCTCCTGTGTCTCTGTCCCTCTAGCGGTGGTAGACAGAAGGGTCGCCACAAAACTAAAGTATAAAATATCAAATAATAACTTGCTAATATTCGAAATATACCATATCCTCAGAAAATGACTATAAAGAAAATTAATAATAAATTTATTTCAAATATTAAATAAAAAATAAAAAAATTTATAGCTATGAAATTTAAGATTAAGGATATTAATATTATTATAGTTAAATTGGTGTATATATTTATATTATTTTCGTACTTTATATTTAATATAATTATTCTGAAAATTCATAAAGTTAAAATAATTAAATTATAAGAATATATATTAAATCTTGGTTTTTGTGGGGTTTCTAGCTAAAATATGCATTTTCTGCGATAATCTTGGTGAGTCTTCTGTCAGAAGTATGCAGAATCATCCAGATCGCTCTGTTCGAGCTATTTAATGCGAGAAACACGTTATCTGGTGTTTTGAACACTCCACAGTGCGTTTGATATGCAGAAATGGCGAAATCTTGATTTTCGTGAGGTTTCTAGCTGAGATATGCATTTTCTGCGATAATATTGGTGAGACTTCAGTCAGAAGTATGCAGAATCACCTAGATCGCTCGTTTCCAGCTATTTAATGCGAGAAACACGTTATCTGGTTGTTTTCACCACTCCACAGTGCGTTTGATATGCAGAACCGGCGACATCTTGATTTTCGTGATGGTTCTAGCTGAGATATGCATTTCCTGCGATAATAATGGGGAGACTTCAGTCAGAAGTATGCAGAATCACCTAGATCGCTCGTTTCGAGCTATTTAATGCGAGAAACACGTTACCTGGTTGTTTTCACCACTCCACAGTGCGTTTGATATGCAGAACCGGCGTCATCTTGATTTTCGTGAGGTTTCAAGCTGTGATATGCATTTTCTGCGATAATATTGGTCAGACTTCTGTCCGAAGTATGCAGAATCATCGATATCGCTCTTTTCGAGCCATTTAATGCGAGAAACACGTTATCTGGTGTTTTGACCACTCCACAGTGCGTCTGATGTGCAGAACATTCGATATCTTGGTTTTCGTGGGGTTTCCAGCTGAGATATGCATTTTCTGCGATAATCTTGGTGAGACTTCAGTCAGAAGTATGCAGAATCACCTAGATCGCTCGTTTCGAGCTATTTAATGCGAGAAACACGTTATGTGGTTGTTTTCACCACTCCACAGTGCGTTTGATATGCAGAACCGGCGTCATCTTGATTTTCGTGAGGTTTCAAGCTGTGATATGCATTTTCTGCGATAATATTGGTCAGACTTCTGTCCGAAGTATGCAGAATCATCGATATCGCTCTTTTCGAGCCATTTAATGCGAGAAACACGTTATCTGGTGTTTTGACCACTCCACAGTGCCTATGATATGTAGAGCCGCCGATAACTTGGTTTTCGTGGGGTTTCCAGCTGAAATGTGCATTTTCTGCGATAATCTTGGTGTTTCATCTATGAGAAGTATGCAGAATCATCGAGAACGCTCTTTTCGAGCTAGTTAATGCGAGAAACACGTTTTCTGGTGTTTTCACCACTCCACAGTGCGTCTGATATGCAGAACAGGCAATATCTTGGTGTTCGTGGGGTTTCCAGCTGAGATATGCATTTTCTGCGATAATCTTGGTGAGTCATCTGTGAGAAGTATGCAGAATCATCTAGATCGCTCTTTTCGAGCTATTTAATGCGAGAAACACGTTTTCTGGTGTATTCACCACTCCACTGTACGTTTGACATGCAGAACCGGAGATATCTTGGTTACGGTCGAGTTTCAAGCTGAGATATGCATTTTCTGCGATAATATTGGTGAGACTTCAGTCAGAAGTATGCAGAATCATCGATATCGCTCTTTTCGAGCTATATAATGCGAGAAACACGTTATCTGGTGTTTTGACCACTCCACAGTGCGTTTAATATGTAGAGCCGCCGATAACTTGGTTTTCGTGGGGTTTCCAGCTGAAATATGCACTTTCTGCGATAATCTTGGTGTTTCATCTATGAGAAGTATGCAGAATCATCGAGAACGCTCTTTTCGAGCTACTTAATGCGAGAAACACGTTTTCTGGTGTTTTCAGCACTCCACAGTGCGTCTGATATGCAGAACCGGCGATATCTTGATTTTCGTGGTGTTTCCAGCTGAGAAATGCATTTTCTGCGATAATCTTGGTGAGTCTTCTGTCAGAAGTATGCACAATCTTCTAGACCGCTCTTTTCGAGCTATTTAATGCGAAAAAACAAGTTTTCCGGTGTTTTGACCACTCCACAGTGCGTTTGATATGTAGAGCCGCCGGCAACTTGGTTTTCGTGGGGTTTCCAGCTGAAATATGCATTTTCTGCGATAATCTAGGTGTTTCATCTATGAGAAGTATGCAGAATCATCGAGAACGCTCTTTTCGAGTTAGTTAATACGAGAAACACGTTTTCTGGTGTTTTCAACATTCCACAGTGCGTCTGATATGCACAACCGACGATATCTTGGTTTTCGTGGGGTTTCCAGCTGAGAAATGCATTTTCTGCGATAATCTTGGTGAGTCTTCTGTCAGAAGTATGCACAATCATCTAGACCGCTCTTTTCGAGCTATTTAATGCGAGAAACACGTTATCTGGTGTTTTGACCACTCCACAGTGCCTATGATATGTAGAGCCGCCGATAACTTGGTTTTCGTGGGGTTTCCAGCTGAAATGTGCATTTTCTGCGATAATCTTGGTGTTTCATCTATGAGAAGTATGCAGAATCATCGAGAACGCTCTTTTCGAGCTAGTTAATGCGAGAAACACGTTTTCTGGTGTTTTCACCACTCCACAGTGCGTCTGATATGCAGAACAGGCAATATCTTGGTGTTCGTGGGGTTTCCAGCTGAGATATGCATTTTCTGCGATAATCTTGGTGAGTCATCTGTGAGAAGTATGCAGAATCATCTAGATCGCTCTTTTCGAGCTATTTAATGCGAGAAACACGTTTTCTGGTGTATTCACCACTCCACTGTACGTTTGACATGCAGAACCGGAGATATCTTGGTTACGGTCGAGTTTCAAGCTGAGATATGCATTTTCTGCGATAATATTTGTGAGACTTCAGTCAGAAGTATGCAGAATCATCGATATCGCTCTTTTCGAGCTATATAATGCGAGAAACACGTTATCTGGTGTTTTGACCACTCCACAGTGCGTTTAATATGTAGAGCCGCCGATAACTTGGTTTTCGTGGGGTTTCCAGCTGAAATATGCACTTTCTGCGATAATCTTGGTGTTTCATCTATGAGAAGTATGCAGAATCATCGAGAACGCTCTTTTCGAGCTACTTAATGCGAGAAACACGTTTTCTGGTGTTTTCAGCACTCCACAGTGCGTCTGATATGCAGAACCGGCGATATCTTGATTTTCGTGGTGTTTCCAGCTGAGAAATGCATTTTCTGCGATAATCTTGGTGAGTCTTCTGTCAGAAGTATGCACAATCATCTAGACCGCTCTTTTCGAGCTATTTAATGCGAAAAAACAAGTTTTCCGGTGTTTTGACCACTCCACAGTGCGTTTGATATGTAGAGCCGCCGGCAACTTGGTTTTCGTGGGGTTTCCAGCTGAAATATGCATTTTCTGCGATAATCTAGGTGTTTCATCTATGAGAAGTATGCAGAATCATCGAGAACGCTCTTTTCGAGTTAGTTAATACGAGAAACACGTTTTCTGGTGTTTTCAACATTCCACAGTGCGTCTGATATGCACAACCGACGATATCTTGGTTTTCGTGGGGTTTCAAGCTGAGATATGCATTTTCTGCGATAATCTTGGTGAGTCTTCTGTCAGAAGTATGCAGAATCATCTAGATCGCACTTTTCGAGCTAGTTAATGCGAGAAACACGTTTTCTGGTGTTTTCACCACTCCACAGTGCGCCTGATATGCAGAACAGGCGATATCTTGGTTTTCGTGGGGTTTCCAGCTGAGATATGCATTTTCTGCGATAATCTTGGTGAGTCTTCTGTCAGAACTATGCAGAATCATCTAGATCGCTCTTTTCGAGCTATCTAATGCGAGAAACACGTTTCCTGGTGCATTCACCACTCCACTGTACGTTTGACATGCAGAACCGGAGATATCTTGGTTTCGGTCGAGTTTCAATCTGAGATATGCATTTTCTACGATAATATTAGTGAGACCTCTGTCAGAAGTATGCAGAATCTTCGAGAACGCTCTTTTCGAGCTAGTTAATGCGAGAAACACGTTTTCTGGTGTTTTCACCACTCCACAGTGCGTCTGATATGCAGAACAGGCAATATCTTGGTGTTCGTGGGGTTTCCAGCTGAGATATGCATTTTCTGCGATAATCTTGGTGAGTCATCTGTGAGAAGTATGCAGAATCATCTAGATCGCTCTTTTCGAGCTATTTAATGCGAGAAACACGTTTTCTGGTGTATTCACCACTCCACTGTACGTTTGACATGCAGAACCGGAGATATCTTGGTTACGGTCGAGTTTCAAGCTGAGATATGCATTTTCTGCGATAATATTGGTGAGACTTCAGTCAGAAGTATGCAGAATCATCGATATCGCTCTTTTCGAGCTATATAATGCGAGAAACACGTTATCTGGTGTTTTGACCACTCCACAGTGCGTTTAATATGTAGAGCCGCCGATAACTTGGTTTTCGTGGGGTTTCCAGCTGAAATATGCACTTTCTGCGATAATCTTGGTGTTTCATCTATGAGAAGTATGCAGAATCATCGAGAACGCTCTTTTCGAGCTACTTAATGCGAGAAACACGTTTTCTGGTGTTTTCAGCACTCCACAGTGCGTCTGATATGCAGAACCGGCGATATCTTGATTTTCGTGGTGTTTCCAGCTGAGAAATGCATTTTCTGCGATAATCTTGGTGAGTCTTCTGTCAGAAGTATGCACAATCATCTAGACCGCTCTTTTCGAGCTATTTAATGCGAAAAAACAAGTTTTCCGGTGTTTTGACCACTCCACAGTGCGTTTGATATGTAGAGCCGCCGATAACTTGGTTTTCGTGGGGTTTCCAGCTGAAATATGCACTTTCTGCGATAATCTTGGTGTTTCATCTATGAGAAGTATGCAGAATCATCGAGAACGCTCTTTTCGAGCTACTTAATGCGAGAAACACGTTTTCTGGTGTTTTCAGCACTCCACAGTGCGTCTGATATGCAGAACCGGCGATATCTTGATTTTCGTGATGTTTCTAGCTGAGATATGCATTTTCTGCGATAATATTGGTGTTTCATCTATGAGAAGTATGCAGAATCATCAAGAACGCTCTTTTCGAGCTAGTTAATGCGAGAAACACGTTTTCTGGTGTTTTCACCACTCCACAGTGCGCCTGATATGCAGAACAGGCGATATCTTGGTTTTCGTGGGGTTTCCAGCTGAGATATGCATTTTCTGCGATAATCTTGGTGAGTCTTCTGTCAGAACTATGCAGAATCATCTAGATCGCTCTTTTCGAGCTATCTAATGCGAGAAACACGTTTCCTGGTGCATTCACCACTCCACTGTACGTTTGACATGCAGAACCGGAGATATCTTGGTTTCGGTCGAGTTTCAATCTGAGATATGCATTTTCTACGATAATATTAGTGAGACCTCTGTCAGAAGTATGCAGAATCTTCGAGAACGCTCTTTTCGAGCTAACTAATGCGAGAAACACGTATTCTGGTGTATTCACCACTCCACAGTACGTTTGATGTGCAGAACCGGAGATATCTTGGTTTTCGTGAGGTTTCAAGCTGAGATATGCACTTTCTGCGATAATCTTGGTGAGTCTTCTGTCAGAAGTATGCACAATTATCTAGATCGCTCTTTTCGAGCTACTTAATGCGAGAAACACGTTCTCTGGTGTTTTCACCACTCCACAGTACGTTTGATGTGCAGAACCGGAAATATCTTGGTTTTCGTGAGGTTTCAAGCTGAGATATGCACTTTCTGCGATAATCTTGGTGAGTCTTCTGTCAGAAGTATGCACAATTATCTAGATCGCTCTTTTCGAGCTACTTAATGCGAGAAACACGTTCTCTGGTGTTTTCACCACTCCACAGTGCGTCTGATATGCAGAACAGGCAATATCTTGGTGTTCGTGGGGTTTCCAGCTGAGATATGCATTTTCTGCGATAATCTTGGTGAGTCATCTGTGAGAAGTATGCAGAATCATCTAGATCGCTCTTTTCGAGCTATTTAATGCGAGAAACACGTTTTCTGGTGTATTCACCACTCCACTGTACGTTTGACATGCAGAACCGGAGATATCTTGGTTACGGTCGAGTTTCAAGCTGAGATATGCATTTTCTGCGATAATATTTGTGAGACTTCAGTCAGAAGTATGCAGAATCATCGATATCGCTCTTTTCGAGCTATATAATGCGAGAAACACGTTATCTGGTGTTTTGACCACTCCACAGTGCGTTTAATATGTAGAGCCGCCGATAACTTGGTTTTCGTGGGGTTTCCAGCTGAAATATGCACTTTCTGCGATAATCTTGGTGTTTCATCTATGAGAAGTATGCAGAATCATCGAGAACGCTCTTTTCGAGCTACTTAATGCGAGAAACACGTTTTCTGGTGTTTTCAGCACTCCACAGTGCGTCTGATATGCAGAACCGGCGATATCTTGATTTTCGTGGTGTTTCCAGCTGAGAAATGCATTTTCTGCGATAATCTTGGTGAGTCTTCTGTCAGAAGTATGCACAATCATCTAGACCGCTCTTTTCGAGCTATTTAATGCGAAAAAACAAGTTTTCCGGTGTTTTGACCACTCCACAGTGCGTTTGATATGTAGAGCCGCCGGCAACTTGGTTTTCGTGGGGTTTCCAGCTGAAATATGCATTTTCTGCGATAATCTAGGTGTTTCATCTATGAGAAGTATGCAGAATCATCGAGAACGCTCTTTTCGAGTTAGTTAATACGAGAAACACGTTTTCTGGTGTTTTCAACATTCCACAGTGCGTCTGATATGCACAACCGACGATATCTTGGTTTTCGTGGGGTTTCAAGCTGAGATATGCATTTTCTGCGATAATCTTGGTGAGTCTTCTGTCAGAAGTATGCAGAATCATCTAGATCGCACTTTTCGAGCTAGTTAATGCGAGAAACACGTTTTCTGGTGTTTTCACCACTCCACAGTGCGCCTGATATGCAGAACAGGCGATATCTTGGTTTTCGTGGGGTTTCCAGCTGAGATATGCATTTTCTGCGATAATCTTGGTGAGTCTTCTGTCAGAACTATGCAGAATCATCTAGATCGCTCTTTTCGAGCTATCTAATGCGAGAAACACGTTTCCTGGTGCATTCACCACTCCACTGTACGTTTGACATGCAGAACCGGAGATATCTTGGTTTCGGTCGAGTTTCAATCTGAGATATGCATTTTCTACGATAATATTAGTGAGACCTCTGTCAGAAGTATGCAGAATCTTCGAGAACGCTCTTTTCGAGCTAGTTAATGCGAGAAACACGTTTTCTGGTGTTTTCACCACTCCACAGTGCGTCTGATATGCAGAACAGGCAATATCTTGGTGTTCGTGGGGTTTCCAGCTGAGATATGCATTTTCTGCGATAATCTTGGTGAGTCATCTGTGAGAAGTATGCAGAATCATCTAGATCGCTCTTTTCGAGCTATTTAATGCGAGAAACACGTTTTCTGGTGTATTCACCACTCCACTGTACGTTTGACATGCAGAACCGGAGATATCTTGGTTACGGTCGAGTTTCAAGCTGAGATATGCATTTTCTGCGATAATATTGGTGAGACTTCAGTCAGAAGTATGCAGAATCATCGATATCGCTCTTTTCGAGCTATATAATGCGAGAAACACGTTATCTGGTGTTTTGACCACTCCACAGTGCGTTTAATATGTAGAGCCGCCGATAACTTGGTTTTCGTGGGGTTTCCAGCTGAAATATGCACTTTCTGCGATAATCTTGGTGTTTCATCTATGAGAAGTATGCAGAATCATCGAGAACGCTCTTTTCGAGCTACTTAATGCGAGAAACACGTTTTCTGGTGTTTTCAGCACTCCACAGTGCGTCTGATATGCAGAACCGGCGATATCTTGATTTTCGTGGTGTTTCCAGCTGAGAAATGCATTTTCTGCGATAATCTTGGTGAGTCTTCTGTCAGAAGTATGCACAATCATCTAGACCGCTCTTTTCGAGCTATTTAATGCGAAAAAACAAGTTTTCCGGTGTTTTGACCACTCCACAGTGCGTTTGATATGTAGAGCCGCCGATAACTTGGTTTTCGTGGGGTTTCCAGCTGAAATATGCACTTTCTGCGATAATCTTGGTGTTTCATCTATGAGAAGTATGCAGAATCATCGAGAACGCTCTTTTCGAGCTACTTAATGCGAGAAACACGTTTTCTGGTGTTTTCAGCACTCCACAGTGCGTCTGATATGCAGAACCGGCGATATCTTGATTTTCGTGATGTTTCTAGCTGAGATATGCATTTTCTGCGATAATATTGGTGTTTCATCTATGAGAAGTATGCAGAATCATCAAGAACGCTCTTTTCGAGCTAGTTAATGCGAGAAACACGTTTTCTGGTGTTTTCACCACTCCACAGTGCGCCTGATATGCAGAACAGGCGATATCTTGGTTTTCGTGGGGTTTCCAGCTGAGATATGCATTTTCTGCGATAATCTTGGTGAGTCTTCTGTCAGAACTATGCAGAATCATCTAGATCGCTCTTTTCGAGCTATCTAATGCGAGAAACACGTTTCCTGGTGCATTCACCACTCCACTGTACGTTTGACATGCAGAACCGGAGATATCTTGGTTTCGGTCGAGTTTCAATCTGAGATATGCATTTTCTACGATAATATTAGTGAGACCTCTGTCAGAAGTATGCAGAATCTTCGAGAACGCTCTTTTCGAGCTAACTAATGCGAGAAACACGTATTCTGGTGTATTCACCACTCCACAGTACGTTTGATGTGCAGAACCGGAGATATCTTGGTTTTCGTGAGGTTTCAAGCTGAGATATGCACTTTCTGCGATAATCTTGGTGAGTCTTCTGTCAGAAGTATGCACAATTATCTAGATCGCTCTTTTCGAGCTACTTAATGCGAGAAACACGTTCTCTGGTGTTTTCACCACTCCACAGTACGTTTGATGTGCAGAACCGGAAATATCTTGGTTTTCGTGAGGTTTCAAGCTGAGATATGCACTTTCTGCGATAATCTTGGTGAGTCTTCTGTCAGAAGTATGCACAATTATCTAGATCGCTCTTTTCGAGCTACTTAATGCGAGAAACACGTTCTCTGGTGTTTTCACCACTCCACAGTGCGTCTGATGTGCAGAACAGGCGATATCTTGGTTTTCGTGGGGTTTCCAGCTGAGATATGCATTTTCTGCGATAATCTTGGTGAGACTTCAGTCAGAAGTATGCAGAATCACCTAGATCGCTCGTTTCGAGCTATTTAATGCGAGAAACACGTTATCTGGTTGTTTTCACCACTCCACAGTGCGTTTGATATGCAGAACCGGCGTCATCTTGATTTTCGTGAGGTTTCAAGCTGTGATATGCATTTTCTGCGATAATATTGGTCAGACTTCTGTCCGAAGTATGCAGAATCATCGATATCGCTCTTTTCGAGCCATTTAATGCGAGAAACACGTTATATGGTGGTTTGACCACTCCACAGTGCCTTTGATATGTAGAGCCGCCGATAACTTGGTTTTCGTGGAGTTTCCAGCTGAAATGTGCATTTTCTGCGATAATCTTGGTGTTTCATCTATGAGAAGTATGCAGAATCATCGAGAACGCTCTTTTCGAGCTAGTTAATGCGAGAAACACGTTTTCTGGTGTTTTCACCACTCCACAGTGCGTCTGATATGCAGAACAGGCGATATCTTGGTGTTCGTGGGGTTTCCAGCTGAGATATGCATTTTCTGCGATAATATTGGTGAGACTTCAGTCAGAAGTATGCCGAATCATCGAGATCGCTCTATTCGAGCTATTTAATGCGAGAAACACGTTATCTGGTTGTTTTCACCACTCCACAGTGCGTTTGATATGCAGAACCGGCGACATCGTGGTTTTCGTCGGGTTTCAAGCTGAGATATGCATTTTCTGCGATAATATTGGTGAGACTTCAGTCAGAAGTATGCAGAATCACCTAGATCGCTCGTTTCCAGCTATTTAATGCGAGAAACACGTTATCTGGTTGTTTTCACCACTCCACAGTGCGTTTGATATGCAGAACCGGCGTCATCTTGATTTTCGTGAGGTTTCTAGCTGAGATATGCATTTTCTGCGATAATATTGGTGAGACTTCAGTCAGAAGTATGCCGAATCATCGAGATCGCTCTATTCGAGCTATTTAATGCGAGAAACACGTTATCTGGTTGTTTTCACCACTCCACAGTGCGTTTGATATGCAGAACCGGCGACATCGTGGTTTTCGTCGGGTTTCAAGCTGAGATATGCATTTTCTGCGATAATATTGGTGAGACTTCAGTCAGAAGTATGCAGAATCACCTAGATCGCTCGTTTCGAGCTATTTAATGCGAGAAACACGTTACCTGGTTGTTTTCACCACTCCACAGTGCGTTTGATATGCAGAACCGGCGTCATCTTGATTTTCGTGAGGTTTCAAGCTGTGATATGCATTTTCTGCGATAATATTGGTCAGACTTCTGTCCGAAGTATGCAGAATCATCGATATCGCTCTTTTCGAGCCATTTAATGCGAGAAACACGTTATCTGGTGTTTTGACCACTCCACAGTGCGTCGGATGTGCAGAACAGGCGATATCTTGGTTTTCGTGGGGTTTCCAGCTGAGATATGCATTTTCTGCGATAATCTTGGTGAGACTTCAGTCAGAAGTATGCAGAATCACCTAGATCGCTCGTTTCGAGCTATTTAATGCGAGAAACACGTTATCTGGTTGTTTTCACCACTCCACAGTGCGTTTGATATGCAGAACCGGCGTCATCTTGATTTTCGTGAGGTTTCAAGCTGTGATATGCATTTTCTGCGATAATATTGGTCAGACTTCTGTCCGAAGTATGCAGAATCATCGATATCGCTCTTTTCGAGCCATTTAATGCGAGAAACACGTTATCTGGTGTTTTGACCACTCCACAGTGCGTCTGATGTGCAGAACATTCGATATCTTGGTTTTCGTGGGGTTTCCAGCTGAGATATGCATTTTCTGCGATAATCTTGGTGAGACTTCAGTCAGAAGTATGCAGAATCACCTAGATCGCTCGTTTCGAGCTATTTAATGCGAGAAACACGTTATGTGGTTGTTTTCACCACTCCACAGTGCGTTTGATATGCAGAACCGGCGTCATCTTGATTTTCGTGAGGTTTCAAGCTGTGATATGCATTTTCTGCGATAATATTGGTCAGACTTCTGTCCGAAGTATGCAGAATCATCGATATCGCTCTTTTCGAGCCATTTAATGCGAGAAACACGTTATCTGGTGTTTTGACCACTCCACAGTGCCTATGATATGTAGAGCCGCCGATAACTTGGTTTTCGTGGGGTTTCCAGCTGAAATGTGCATTTTCTGCGATAATCTTGGTGTTTCATCTATGAGAAGTATGCAGAATCATCGAGAACGCTCTTTTCGAGCTAGTTAATGCGAGAAACACGTTTTCTGGTGTTTTCACCACTCCACAGTGCGTCTGATATGCAGAACAGGCAATATCTTGGTGTTCGTGGGGTTTCCAGCTGAGATATGCATTTTCTGCGATAATCTTGGTGAGTCATCTGTGAGAAGTATGCAGAATCATCTAGATCGCTCTTTTCGAGCTATTTAATGCGAGAAACACGTTTTCTGGTGTATTCACCACTCCACTGTACGTTTGACATGCAGAACCGGAGATATCTTGGTTACGGTCGAGTTTCAAGCTGAGATATGCATTTTCTGCGATAATATTGGTGAGACTTCAGTCAGAAGTATGCAGAATCATCGATATCGCTCTTTTCGAGCTATATAATGCGAGAAACACGTTATCTGGTGTTTTGACCACTCCACAGTGCGTTTAATATGTAGAGCCGCCGATAACTTGGTTTTCGTGGGGTTTCCAGCTGAAATATGCACTTTCTGCGATAATCTTGGTGTTTCATCTATGAGAAGTATGCAGAATCATCGAGAACGCTCTTTTCGAGCTACTTAATGCGAGAAACACGTTTTCTGGTGTTTTCAGCACTCCACAGTGCGTCTGATATGCAGAACCGGCGATATCTTGATTTTCGTGGTGTTTCCAGCTGAGAAATGCATTTTCTGCGATAATCTTGGTGAGTCTTCTGTCAGAAGTATGCACAATCATCTAGACCGCTCTTTTCGAGCTATTTAATGCGAAAAAACAAGTTTTCCGGTGTTTTGACCACTCCACAGTGCGTTTGATATGTAGAGCCGCCGGCAACTTGGTTTTCGTGGGGTTTCCAGCTGAAATATGCATTTTCTGCGATAATCTAGGTGTTTCATCTATGAGAAGTATGCAGAATCATCGAGAACGCTCTTTTCGAGTTAGTTAATACGAGAAACACGTTTTCTGGTGTTTTCAACATTCCACAGTGCGTCTGATATGCACAACCGACGATATCTTGGTTTTCGTGGGGTTTCAAGCTGAGATATGCATTTTCTGCGATAATCTTGGTGAGTCTTCTGTCAGAAGTATGCAGAATCATCTAGATCGCACTTTTCGAGCTATTTAATGCGAGAAACACGTTTTCTGATTTTTTCTCCACCCCACAGTGCGTTTGATATGCAGAACCGGCGACATCTTGATTTTCGTGATGTTTCTAGCTGAGATATGCATTTTCTGCGATAATATTGGTGTTTCATCTATGAGAAGTATGCAGAATCATCAAGAACGCTCTTTTCGAGCTAGTTAATGCGAGAAACACGTTTTCTGGTGTTTTCACCACTCCACAGTGCGCCTGATATGCAGAACAGGCGATATCTTGGTTTTCGTGGGGTTTCCAGCTGAGATATGCATTTTCTGCGATAATCTTGGTGAGTCTTCTGTCAGAACTATGCAGAATCATCTAGATCGCTCTTTTCGAGCTATCTAATGCGAGAAACACGTTTCCTGGTGCATTCACCACTCCACTGTACGTTTGACATGCAGAACCGGAGATATCTTGGTTTCGGTCGAGTTTCAATCTGAGATATGCATTTTCTACGATAATATAAGTGAGACCTCTGTCAGAAGTATGCAGAATCTTCGAGAACGCTCTTTTCGAGCTAACTAATGCGAGAAACACGTATTCTGGTGTATTCACCACTCCACAGTATGTTTGATGTGCAGAACCGGAGATATCTTGGTTTTCGTGTGGTTTCAAGCTGAGATATGCACTTTCTGCGATAATCTTGGTGAGTCTTCTGTCAGAAGTATGCACAATTATCTAGATCGCTCTTTTCGAGCTACTTAATGCGAGAAACACGTTCTCTGGTGTTTTCACCACTCCACAGTACGTTTGATGTGCAGAACCGGAAATATCTTGGTTTTCGTGAGGTTTCAAGCTGAGATATGCACTTTCTGCGATAATCTTGGTGAGTCTTCTGTCAGAAGTATGCACAATTATCTAGATCGCTCTTTTCGAGCTACTTAATGCGAGAAACACGTTCTCTGGTGTTTTCACCACTCCACAGTGCGTCTGATGTGCAGAACAGGCGATATCTTGGTTTTCGTGGGGTTTCCAGCTGAGATATGCATTTTCTGCGATAATCTTGGTGAGACTTCAGTCAGAAGTATGCAGAATCACCTAGATCGCTCGTTTCGAGCTATTTAATGCGAGAAACACGTTATCTGGTTGTTTTCACCACTCCACAGTGCGTTTGATATGCAGAACCGGCGTCATCTTGATTTTCGTGAGGTTTCAAGCTGTGATATGCATTTTCTGCGATAATATTGGTCAGACTTCTGTCCGAAGTATGCAGAATCATCGATATCGCTCTTTTCGAGCCATTTAATGCGAGAAACACGTTATATGGTGTTTTGACCACTCCACAGTGCCTTTGATATGTAGAGCCGCCGATAACTTGGTTTTCGTGGAGTTTCCAGCTGAAATGTGCATTTTCTGCGATAATCTTGGTGTTTCATCTATGAGAAGTATGCAGAATCATCGAGAACGCTCTTTTCGAGCTAGTTAATGCGAGAAACACGTTTTCTGGTGTTTTCACCACTCCACAGTGCGTCTGATATGCAGAACAGGCGATATCTTGGTGTTCGTGGGGTTTCCAGCTGAGATATGCATTTTCTGCGATAATCTTGGTGAGTCTTCCGACAGAAGTTTGCCGAATCATCGAGATCGCTCTATTCGAGCTATTTAATGCGAGAAACACGTTATCTGGTTGTTTTCACCACTCCACAGTGCGTTTGATATGCAGAACCGGCGATATCTTGATTTTCGTGGTGTTTCCAGCTGAGATATGCATTTTCTGCGATAATCTTGGTGAGTCATCTGTGAGAAGTATGCAGAATCATCTAGATCGCTCTTTTCGAGCTATTAAATGCGAGAAACACGTTTTCTGGTGTTTTCAGCACTCCACAGTGCGTCTGATATGCAGAACCGGCGATATCTTGATTTTCGTGGTGTTTGGAGCTGAGATATGCATTTTCTGCGATAATCCTGGTGAGTCTTCTGTCAGAAGTATGCACAATCATCTAGACCGCTCTTTTCGAGCTATTTAATGCGAAAAAACAAGTTTTCCGGTGTTTTGACCACTCCACAGTGCGTTTGATATGTAGAGCCGCCGGCAACTTGGTTTTCGTGGGGTTTCCAGCTGAAATATGCATTTTCTGCGATAATCTATGTGTTTCATCTATGAGAAGTATGCAGAATCATCGAGAACGCTCTTTTCGAGTTAGTTAATACGAGAAACACGTTTTCTGGTGTTTTCAACATTCCACAGTGCGTCTGATATGCACAACCGACGATATCTTGGTTTTCGTGGGGTTTCAAGCTGAGATATGCATTTTCTGCGATAATCTTGGTGAGTCTTCTGTCAGAAGAATGCAGAATCATCTAGATCGCACTTTTCGAGCTATTTAATGCGAGAAACACGTTTTCTGATTTTTTCTCCACCCCACAGTGCGTTTGATATGCAGAACCGGCGACATCTTGATTTTCGTGATGTTTCTAGCTGAGATATGCATTTTCTGCGATAATCTTGGTGAGTCTTCTGTCAGAACTATGCAGAATCATCTAGATCGCTCTTTTCGAGCTATCTAATGCGAGAAACACGTTTCCTGGTGCATTCACCACTCCACTGTACGTTTGACATGCAGAACCGGAGATATCTTGGTTTCGGTCGAGTTTCAATCTGAGATATGCATTTTCTACGATAATATTAGTGAGACCTCTGTCAGAAGTATGCAGAATCTTCGAGAACGCTCTTTTCGAGCTATCTAATGCGAGAAACACGTATTCTGGTGTATTCACCACTCCACAGTACGTTTGATGTGCAGAACCGGAGATATCTTGGTTTTCGTGAGGTTTCAAGCTGAGATATGCACTTTCTGCGATAATCTTGGTGAGTCTTCTGTCAGAAGTATGCACAATTATCTAGATCGCTCTTTTCGAGCTACTTAATGCGAGAAACACGTTCTCTGGTGTTTTCACCACTCCACAGTGCGTCTGATATGCAGAACCGGCGATATCTTGATTTTCGTGGTGTTACCAGATGAGATGTGCATTTTCTGCGATAATCTTGGTGAGACTTCAGTCAGAAGTATGCAGAATCTTCTCGATCGTTCGTTTCGAGCTATTTAATGCGAGATACACGTTATCTGGTTGTTTTCACCACTCCATAGTGCGTTTGATATGCAGAACCGGCGACATCTTGATTTTCGTGAGGTTTCTAGCTGAGATATGCATTTTCTGCGATAATATTGGTGAGACTTCAGTCAGAAGTTTCCAGAATCACCTAGATCGCTCGTTTCGAGCTATTTAATGCGAGAAACACGTTTTCTGGAGTTTTCACCCCCCCCCCCCCCCACTGTGCGTTTGATATGCAGAACCGGAGATATCTTGGTTTCGGGCGAGTTTCAATCTGAGATATGCATTTTCTACGATAATATTAGTGAGACCTCTGTCAGAAGTATGCAGAATCTTCTCGATCGTTCGTTTCGAGCTATTTAATGCGAGATACACGTTATCTGGTTGTTTTCACCACTCCATAGTGCGTTTGATATGCAGAACCGGCGACATCTTGATTTTCGTGAGGTTTCTAGCTGAGATATGCATTTTCTGCGATAATATTGGTGAGACTTCTGTCAGAAGTTTCCAGAATCACCTAGATCGCTCGTTTCGAGCTATTTAATGCGAGAAACACGTTTTCTGGAGTTTTCACCCCCCCCCCCCCCCACTGTGCGTTTGATATGCAGAACCGGAAATATCTTGGTTTCGGTCGAGTTTCAATCTGAGATATGCATTTTCTACGATAATATTAGTGAGACCTCTGTCAGAAGTATGCAGAATCTTCGAGAACGCTCTTTTCGAGCTATCTAATGCGAGAAACACGTATTCTGGTGTATTCACCACTCCACAGTACGTTTGATGTGCAGAACCGGAGATATCTTGGTTTTCGTGAGGTTTCAAGCTGAGATATGCATTTTCTGCGATAATATTGGTGAGACTTCAGTCAGAAGTATGCACAATCATCTAGACCGCTCTTTTCGAGCTACTTAATGCGAGAAACACGTTTTCTGGTGTTTTGACCACTCCACAGTGCGTTCGATATGTAGAGCCGCCGATAACTTGGTTTTCGTGTGGTTTCCAGCTGAAATATGCATTTTCTGCGATAATCTTTGTGTTTCATCTATGAGAAGTATGCAGAATCATCGAGAACTCTCTTTTCGAGCTATTTAATGCGAAAAAACAAGTTTTCCGGTGTTTTGACCACTCCACAGTGCGTTTGATATGTAGAGCCGCCGGCAACTTGGTTTTCGTGGGGTTTCCAGCTGAAATATGCATTTTCTGCGATAATCTAGGTTAGGTGTTTTCAACATTCCACAGTGCGTCTGATATGCACAACCGACGATATCTTGGTTTTCGTGGGGTTTCAAGCTGAGATATGCATTTTCTGCGATAATCTTGGTGAGTCTTCTGTCAGAAGTATGCAGAATCATCTAGATCGCACTTTTCGGGCTATTTAATGCGAGAAACACGTTTTCTGATTTTTTCTCCACCCCACAGTGCGTTTGAAATGCAGAACCGGCGACATCTTGATTTTCGTGATGTTTCTAGCTGAGATATGCATTTTCTGCGATAATATTGGTGTTTCATCTATGAGAAGTATGCAGAATCATCAAGAACGCTCTTTTCGAGCTAGTTAATGCGAGAAACACGTTTTCTGGTGTTTTCACCACTCCACAGTGCGCCTGATATGCAGAACAGGCGATATCTTGGTTTTCGTGGGGTTTCCAGCTGAGATATGCATTTTCTACGATAATCTTGGTGAGTCTTCTGTCAGAACTATGCAGAATCATCTAGATCGCTCTTTTCGAGCTATCTAATGCGAGAAACACGTTTCCTGGTGCATTCACCACTCCACTGTACGTTTGACATGCAGAACCGGAGATATCTTGGTTTCGGTCGAGTTTCAATCTGAGATATGCATTTTCTACGATAATATTAGTGAGACCTCTGTCAGAAGTATGCAGAATCTTCGAGAACGCTCTTTTCGAGCTATCTAATGCGAGAAACACGTATTCTGGTGTATTCACCACTCCACAGTACGTTTGATGTGCAGAACCGGAGATATCTTGGTTTTCGTGAGGTTTCAAGCTGAGATATGCACTTTCTGCGATAATCTTGGTGCGTCTTCTGTCAGAAGTATGCACAATTATCTAGATCGCTGTTTTCGAGCTACTTAATGCGAGAAACACGTTCTCTGGTGTTTTCACCACTCCACAGTACGTTTGATGTGCAGAACCGGAAATATCTTGGTTTTCGTGAGGTTTCAAGCTGAGATATGCACTTTCTGCGATAATCTTGGTGAGTCTTCTGTCAGAAGTATGCAGAATAATCGAGAACGCTCTTTTCGAACTAGTTAATGCGAGAAACACGTTTTCTGGTGTTTTCAGCACTCCACAGTGCGTCTGATATGCAGAACCGGCGATATCTTGATTTTCGTGGTGTTACCAGCTGAGATGTGCATTTTCTGCGATAATCTTGGTGAGACTTCAGTCAGAAGTATGCAGAATCTTCTCGATCGTTCGTTTCGCGCTATTTAATGCGAGAAACACGTTATCTGGTTGTTTTCACCACTCCATAGTGCGTTTGATATGCAGAACCGGCGACATCTTGATTTTCGTGAGGTTTCTAGCTGAGATATGCATTTTCTGCGATAATATTGGTGAGACTTCAGTCAGAAGTTTCCAGAATCATCTAGATCGCTCGTTTCGAGCTATTTAATGCGAGAAACACGTTTTCTGGAGTTTTCACCCCCCCACTGTGCGTTTGATATGCAGAACCGGCGACATCGTGGTTTTCGTCGGGTTTCAAGCTGAGATATGCATTTTCTGCGATAATATTGGTGAGACTTCAGTCAGAAGTATGCAGAATCACCTAGATCGCTCGTTTCGATCTATTTAATGCGAGAAACACGTTATCTGGTTGTTTTCACCACTCCACAGTGCGTTTGATATGCAGAACCGGCGTCATCTTGATTTTCGTGAGGTTTCAAGCTGTGATATGCATTTTCTGCGATAATATTGGTGAGCCTTCTGTCCGAAGTATGCAGAATCATCGATATCGCTCTTTTCGAGCCATTTAATGCGAGAAACACGTTATCTGGTGTTTTGACCACTCCACAGTACGTTTGATGTGCAGAACCGGAGATATCTTGGTTTTCGTGAGGTTTCAAGCTGAGATATGCACTTTCTGCGATAATCTTGGTGAGTCTTCTGTCAGAAGTATGCAGAATCATCTAGATCGCTCTTTTCGAGCTATTTAATGCGAGTAACACGTTTTCTGGTGTTTTCACCACCCCACAGTGCGTTTGATATGCAGAACCGGCTACATCTCGGTTTTCGTCGGGTTTCAAGCTGAGATATGCATTTTCTGCGATAATATTGGTGAGACTTCAGTCAGAAGTATGCAGAATCATCGATATCGCTCTTTTCGAGCTATTTAATGCGAGAAACACGTTATCTGGTGTTTTGACCACTCCACAGTGCGTTTAATATGTAGCGCCGCCGATAACTTGGTTTTCGTGGGGTTTCCAGATGAAATATGCATTTTCTGCGATAATCTTGGTGTTTCATCTATGAGAAGTATGCAGTATCATCGAGAACGCTCTTTTCGAGCTAGTTAATGCGAGAAACACGTTTTCTGGAGTTTTGACCACTCCACAGTGCGTCTGATGTGCAGAACAGGCGATATCTTGGTTTTCGTGGGGTTTCCAGCTGAGATATGCATTTTCTGCGATAATCTTGGTGAGACTTCAGTCACAAGTATGCAGAATCACCTAGATCGCTCGTTTCGAGCTATTTAATGCGAGAAACACGTTATCTGGTTGTTTTCACCACTCCACAGTGCGTTTGATATGCAGAACAGGCGTCATCTTGATTTTCGTGAGGTTTCAAGCTGTGATATGCATTTTCTGCGATAATATTGGTCAGACTTCTGTCCGAAGTATGCAGAATCATCGATATCGCTCTTTTCGAGCCATTTAATGCGAGAAACACGTTATCTGGTGTTTTGACCACTCCACAGTGCCTTTGATATGTAGAGCCGCCGATAACTTGGTTTTCGTGGGGTTTCCAGCTGTAATGTGCATTTTCTGCGATAATCTTGGTGTTTCATCTATGAGAAGTATGCAGAATCATCGAGAACGCTCTTTTCGAGCTAGTTAATGCGAGAAACACGTTTTCTGGTGTTTTCACCACTCCACAGTGCGTCTGATATGCAGAACAGGCGATATCTTGGTGTTCGTGGGGTTTCCAGCTGAGATATGCATTTTCTGCGATAATCTTGGTGAGTCTTCTGTCAGAAGTTTGCCGAATCATCGAGATCGCTCTATTCGAGCTATTTAATGCGAGAAACACGTTATCTGGTTGTTTTCACCACTCCACAGTGCGTTTGATATGCAGAACCGGCGATATCTTGATTTTCGTGGTGTTTCCAGCTGAGATATGCATTTTCTGCGATAATCTTGGTGAGTCATCTGTGAGAAGTATGCAGAATCATCTAGATCGCTCTTTTCGAGCTATTTAATGCGAGAAACACGTTTTCTGGTGTATTCACCACTCCACTGTACGTTTGACATGCAGAACCGGAGATATCTTGGTTACGGTCGAGTTTCAAGCTGAGATATGCATTTCCTGCGATAATATTGGTGAGACTTAAGTCAGAAGTATGCAGAATCATCGATATCGCTCTTTTCGAGCTATTTAATGCGAGAAACACGTTATCTGGTGTTTTGACCACTCCACAGTGCGTTTAATATGTAGAGCCGCCGATAACTTGGTTTTCGTGGGGTTTCCAGCTGAAATATGCATTTTCTGCGATAATCTTGGTGTTTCATCTATGAGAAGTATGCAGAATCATCGAGAACGCTCTTTTCGAGCTAGTTAATGCGAGAAACACGTTTTCTGGTGTTTTCAGCACTCCACAGTGCGTCTGATATGCAGAACCGGCGATATCTTGATTTTCGTGGTGTTTCCAGATGAGATATGCATTTTCTGCGATAATCTTGGTGAGTCTTCTGTCAGAAGTATGCACAATCATCTAGACCGCTCTTTTCGAGCTACTTAATGCGAGAAACACGTTTTCTGGTGTTTTGACCACTCCACAGTGCGTTTGATATGTAGAGCCGCCGATAACTTGGTTTTCGTGTGGTTTCCAGCTGAAATATGCATTTTCTGCGATAATCTTTGTGTTTCATCTATGAGAAGTATGCAGAATCATCGAGAACTCTCTTTTCGAGCTATTTAATGCGAAAAAACAAGTTTTCCGGTGTTTTGACCACTCCACAGTGCGTTTGATATGTAGAGCCGCCGGCAACTTGGTTTTCGTGGGGTTTCCAGCTGAAATATGCATTTTCTGCGATAATCTAGGTGTTTCATCTATGAGAAGTATGCAGAATCATCGAGAACGCTCTTTTCGAGTTAGTTAATACGAGAAACACGTTTTCTGGTGTTTTCAACATTCCACAGTGCGTCTGATATGCACAACCGACGATATCTTGGTTTTCGTGGGGTTTCAAGCTGAGATATGCATTTTCTGCGATAATCTTGGTGAGTCTTCTGTCAGAAGTATGCAGAATCATCTAGATCGCACTTTTCGAGCTATTTAATGCGAGAAACACGTTTTCTGATTTTTTCTCCACCCCACAGTGCGTTTGAAATGCAGAACCGGCGACATCTTGATTTTCGTGATGTTTCTAGCTGAGATATGCATTTTCTGCGATAATATTGGTGTTTCATCTATGAGAAGTATGCAGAATCATCAAGAACGCTCTTTTCGAGCTAGTTAATGCGAGAAACACGTTTTCTGGTGTTTTCACCACTCCACAGTGCGCCTGATATGCAGAACAGGCGATATCTTGGTTTTCGTGGGGTTTCCAGCTGAGATATGCATTTTCTACGATAATCTTGGTGAGTCTTCTGTCAGAACTATGCAGAATCATCTAGATCGCTCTTTTCGAGCTATCTAATGCGAGAAACACGTTTCCTGGTGCATTCACCACTCCACTGTTCGTTTGACATGCAGAACCGGAGATATCTTGGTTTCGGTCGAGTTTCAATCTGAGATATGCATTTTCTACGATAATATTAGTGAGACCTCTGTCAGAAGTATGCAGAATCTTCGAGAACGCTCTTTTCGAGCTATCTAATGCGAGAAACACGTATTCTGGTGTATTCACCACTCCACAGTACGTTTGATGTGCAGAACCGGAGATATCTTGGTTTTCGTGAGGTTTCAAGCTGAGATATGCACTTTCTGCGATAATCTTGGTGAGTCTTCTGTCAGAAGTATGCACAATTATCTAGATCGCTCTTTTCGAGCTACTTAATGCGAGAAACACGTTCTCTGGTGTTTTCACCACTCCACAGTACGTTTGATGTTGCAGAACCGGAAATATCTTGGTTTTCGTGAGGTTTCAAGCTGAGATATGCACTTTCTGCGATAATCTTGGTGAGTCTTCTGTCAGAAGTATGCAGAATAATCGAGAACGCTCTTTTCGAACTAGTTAATGCGAGAAACACGTTTTCTGGTGTTTTCAGCACTCCACAGTGCGTCTGATATGCAGAACCGGCGATATCTTGATTTTCGTGGTGTTACCAGCTGAGTTGTGCATTTTCTGCGATAATCTTGGTGAGACTTCAGTCAGAAGTATGCAGAATCTTCTCGATCGTTCGTTTCGAGCTATTTAATGCGAGAAACACGTTATCTGGTTGTTTTCACCACTCCATAGTGCGTTTGATATGCAGAACCGGCGACATCTTGATTTTCGTGAGGTTTCTAGCTGAGATATGCATTTTCTGCGATAATATTGGTGAGACTTCAGTCAGAAGTTTCCAGAATCATCTAGATCGCTCGTTTCGAGCTATTTAATGCGAGAAACACGTTTTCTGGAGTTTTCACCCCCCCACTGTGCGTTTGATATGCAGAACCGGCGACATCGTGGTTTTCGTCGGGTTTCAAGCTGAGATATGCATTTTCTGCGATAATATTGGTGAGCCTTCTGTCCGAAGTATGCAGAATCATCGATATCGCTCTTTTCGAGCCATGTAATGCGAGAAACACGTTATCTGGTGTTTTGACCACTCCACAGTACGTTTGATGTGCAGAACCGGAGATATCTTGGTTTTCGTGAGGTTTCAAGCTTAGATATGCACTTTCTGCGATAATCTTGGTGAGTCTTCTGTCAGAAGTATGCAGAATCATCTAGATCGCTCTTTTCGAGCTATTTAATGCGAGTAACACGTTTTCTGGTGTTTTCACCACCCCACAGTGCGTTTGATATGCAGAACCGGCTACATCTCGGTTTTCGTCGGGTTTCAAGCTGAGATATGCATTTTCTGCGATAATATTGGTGAGACTTCAGTCAGAAGTATGCAGAATCATCGATATCGCTCTTTTCGAGCTATTTAATGCGAGAAACACGTTATCTGGTGTTTTGACCACTCCACAGTGCGTTTAATATGTAGCGCCGCCGATAACTTGGTTTTCGTGGGGTTTCCAGATGAAATATGCATTTTCTGCGATAATCTTGGTGTTTCATCTATGAGAAGTATGCAGTATCATCGAGAACGCTCTTTTCGAGCTAGTTAATGCGAGAAACACGTTTTCTGGAGTTTTCAGCACTCCACAGTGCGTCTGATATGCAGAACCGGCGATATCTTGATTTTCGTGGTGTTTCCAGCTGAGATATGCATTTTCTGCGATAATCTTGGTGAGTCTTCTGTCAGAAGTATGCCGAATCATCGAGATCGCTCTATTCGAGATATTAAATGCGAGAAACACGTTATCTGGTTGTTTTCACCACTCCACAGTGCGTTTGATATGCAGAACCGGCGTCATCTTGATTTTCGTGAGGTTTCAAGATGAGATATGCATTTTCTGCGATAATATTGGTAAGACTTCTGTCCGAAGTATGCAGAATCATCGATATCGCTCTTTTCGAGCTATTTAATGCGAAAAAACAAGTTTTCCGGTGTTTTGACCACTCCACAGTGCGTTTGATATGTAGAGCCGCCGACAACTTGGTTTTCGTGGGGTTTCCAGCTGAAATATGCATTTTCTGCGATAATCTAGGTGTTTCATCTATGAGAAGTATGCAGAATCATCGAGAACGCTCTTTTCGAGTTAGTTAATACGAGAAACACGTTTTCTGGTGTTTTCACCACTCCACAGTGCGTCTGTTATGGAGAACCGGCGATATCTTGGTTTTCGTAGGGTTTCCAGCTGAGATATGCATTTTCTGCGATAATCTTGGTGAGTTTTCTGTCAGAAGTATGCAGAATCATCTAGATCGCTCTTTTCGAGCTACTTAATGCGTGAAACACGTTTTCTGGTTTTTTCTCCACCCCACAGTGCGTTTGATATGCAGAACCGGCGACATCTTGATTTTCGTGATGTTTCTAGCTGAGATATGCATTTTCTGCGATAATATTGGTGTTTCATCTATGAGAAGTATGCAGAATCATCAAGAACGCTCTTTTCGAGCTAGTTAATGCGAGAAACACGTTTTCTGGTGTTTTCACCACTCCACAGTGCGTCTGATATGCAGAACAGGCGATATCTTGGTTTTCGTGGGGTTTCCAGCTGAGATATGCATTTTCAGCGATAATCTTGGTGAGTCATCTGTCAGCAGTATGCAGAATCATCTAGATCGCTCGTTTCGAGCTATTTAATGCGAAAAAACCAGTTTTCTGGTGTTTTGGCCACACCACAGTGCGTTTGATATGTAGAAATTGCGAAATCTTGGTTTTCGTCGGATTTCATGCTGAGGAATGCATTTTCTGCGATAATCTTGGTGCAACTTCTGTCAGAAGTATGCAGAATCATCGAGATCGCTCTTTTCGAGCTATTTAATACGAGAAACACGTTATCTGGTGTTTTGACCACTCCACAGTGCGTTTGATATGTAGAGCCGCCGATAACTTGGTATTCGAGGGGTTTCCAGATGAGATATGCACTTTCTGCGATAATCTTGGTGAGTCTTCTGTCAGAAGTATGCAGAATCATCTAGATCGCTCTTTTCGAGCTATTTAATGCGAGAAACACGTTTTCTGGTTTTTTCTCCACCCCACAGTGCGTTTGATATGCAGAACCGGCGACATCTTGATTTTCGTGATGGTTCGAGCTGAGATATGCATTTCCTGCGATAATAATGGTGTTTCATCTATGAGAAGTATGCAGAATCATCAAGAACGCTCTCTTCGAGCTAGTTAATGCGAGAAACACGTTTTCTGGTGTTTTCACCTCTCCACAGTGCGTCTGATATGGAGAACCGGCGATATCTTGGTTTTCGTGGGGTTTCCAGCTGAGATATGCATTTTCAGCGATAATCTTGGTGAGTCATCTGTCAGCAGTATGCAGAATCATCTAGATCGCTCGTTTCGATCTATTTAATGCGAAAAAACCAGTTTTCTGGTGTTTTGGCCACACCACAGTGCGTTTGATATGTAGAAATTGCAAAATCTTGGTTTTCGTCGGATTTCATGCTGAGGTATGCATTTTCTGCGATAATCTTGGTGCAACTTCTGTCAGAAGTATGCAGAATCATCGAGATCGCTCTTTTCGAGCTATTTAATGCGAGAAACACGTTATCTGGTGTTTTGACCACTCCACAGTGCGTTTGATATGTAGAGCCGCCGATAACTTGGTTTTCGTGGTGTTTCCAGCTGAGATATGCATTTTCTGCGATAATCTTGGTGAGTCATCTGTGAGAAGTATGCAGAATCATCTAGATCGCTCTTTTCGAGCTATTTAATGCGAGAAACACGTTTTCTGGTGTATTCACCACTCCACTGTACGTTTGACATGCAGAACCGGAGATATCTTGGTTACGGTCGAGTTTCAAGCTGAGATATGCATTTTCTACGATAATATTGTTGAGACCTCTGTCAGAAGTATGCAGAATCTTCGAGAACGCTCTTTTCGAGCTACTTAATGCGAGAAACACGTTTTCTGGTGTTTTCAGCACTCCACAGTACGTTTGATGTGCAGAACCGGAGATATCTTGGTTTTCGTGAGGTTTCAAGCTGAGATATGCACTTTCTGCGATAATCTTGGTGAGTCTTCTGTCAGAAGTATGCAGAATCATCTAGATCGCTCTTTTCGAGCTATTTAATGCGAGTAACACGTTTTCTGGTGTTTTCACCACCCCACAGTGCGTTTGATATGCAGAACCGGCTACATCTTGGTTTTCGTCGGGTTTCAAGCTGAGATATGCATTTTCTGCGATAATCTTGGTGAGACTTCAGTCAGAAGTATGCACAATCATCTAGATCGTTCGTTTCGAGCTATTTAATGCGAGAAACACGTTATCTGGTTGTTTTCACCACTCCATTGAGCGTTTGATATGCAGAACCGGCGACATCTTGATTTTCGTGAGGTTTCTAGCTGAGATATGCATTTTCTGCGATAATCTTGGTGATTCATCTGTGAGAAGTATGCAGAATCATCTAGATCGCTCTTTTCGAGCCATTTAATGCGAAAAAACAAGTTTTCCGGTGTTTTGAACACTCCACAGTGCGTTTGATATGTAGAGCGGCCGACAACTTGGTTTTCGTGGGGCTTCCAGCTGAAATATGCATTTTCTGCGATAATCTAGGTGTTTCATCTATGAGAAGTATGCAGAATTATCGAGAACGCTCTTTTCGAGTTAGTTAATACGAGAAACACGTTTTCTGGTGTTTTCACCACTCCACAGTGCGTCTGTTATGGAGAACCGGCGATATCTTGGTTTTCGTAGGGTTTCCAGCTGAGATATGCATTTTCTGCGATAATCTTGGTGAGTTTTCTGTCAGAAGTATGCAGAATCATCTAGATCGCTCTTTTCGAGCTATTTAATGCGTGAAACACGTTTTCTGGTTTTTTCTCCACCCCACAGTGCGTTTGATATGCAGAACCGGCGACATCTTGATTTTCGTGATGTTTCTAGCTGAGATATGCATTTTCTGCGATAATATTGGTGTTTCATCTATGAGAAGTATGCAGAATCACCAAGAACGCTCTTTTCGAGCTAGTTAATGCGAGAAACACGTTTTCTGGTGTTTTCACCACTCCACAGTGCGTCTGATATGCAGAACAGGCGATATCTTGGTTTTCGTGGGGTTTCCAGCTGAGATATGCATTTTCTGCGATAATCTTTGTGAGTCTTATGTCAGAAGTATATCGAATCATCGAGATCGCTCTTTTCGAGCTAGTTAATG